>CM024756.1:33229855-33297217 GCA_014218235.1 Colocasia esculenta
TTTTTCAAGGAATAAAAGGCCAATTTATGAACGCAATGCATCGAGGTGTCGCCTTCTGAAGGAAATTGACTCTAACTTGAAAATTCGTTACAAGGCTGGATAGCGACAGGAGGGGTGTCGCCTTAAGAATGAGAAAACGACAGGGGAGTTGTTGCCTTCAGGGACTCTTCAGCTTATGGCCATACAAAGTGTCCAACCTCCTTGCACGGGCATCAGATTGACGTACAGTTTGATGTGACGGACTCCTAACCCAGGGAGCTACGAAATGATGAATATGATTGGGCTATTTTGACCAGGAAGAACCCACCAGGGCGATGAACTAATGAAAAGGATATCATGATCGGAGAAAGCCAGCTTGGCGATGATGAGCCAACGTAGGGCATCAATGATATGATAAAGAATCTAACTCAACTTATGGGTCAGAAATGGGTGTCTACACTAATATGTGCATGAAAAAAGAAGATGGAGAATTTCTTGAAGGTGAGGAAGCTAAAGACATGGAAGAAAAGGAATCAGCAGCAATGAAAAATCCAGATGATTGTGATGTATAGGAGCCAGCAAATGCAGATAGAGAAAGAGATCAGCTGAACATAAGAATGCTAAGAATCATCCTCAGGAAAGTGTTATTGGTAATGTACTTGACCCTCCTAGGACTAGATCTCATTTTAAGGCTATTTTTTGAACTTGATCAAGTGGCTCTTGTTTCACAAATTGAACCCAAGAACATTGAGGATGCTCTGAAAGATACTTTCTGGATTAATGTCATGCATGAAGAATTAATTAGTTTGAAAGGAATAAAGTTTGGCATTTGGTTCCAAGACCTTCTTCTCAAGGAGTCATTGGAACTAAATGGGTTTTTAGAAACAAAACAAGTGAAGAAGGCAAGGTAATTAGAAACAAAGCTAGGCTTATAGCAAAAGGCTATAATCAGGAATTTAGAATTGATTTTGAAGAGTCTTTTGCTCCAGTAGCTAGGCTAGAAGCAATTCAAATTTTACTTTCTTTTGCATGTGCTCATGGTATTAAACTGCAGTAAATGGATATTAAAGTGCATTTTTGAATGGATTGATTAAGGAGGAAGTGTATGTTGAACAACCTCCTGGTTTTGAATGCACTAACCTTCCTAATCATGTGTTCAAGTGGACAAAGCTTTATATGGTCTGAAACAAGCTCCCCGAGCATGGTATGATCGGTTGAGCTCATTCCTTACAGGTGAACGGTATACAAGAGGTAGGTTGATCAAACACTCTTTACAAAAGTTCAAGGAAAGGATATCCTGCTGGTCCAAATTTATGTTGATGACATTATCTTTGGATCAACAAAATCCTCTTTGTGTAAGGAATTTTCTTAATTGATGACTAATGAATTTGAAATGAGTTTAATGGGAGAACTCAAATTCTTTCTTGGATTGCAAGTTGTTCAAACAAAGGAAGGGACCTTTACAAATCAATCAAAATACATTTAGGATTTGCTAAAAAATACAAGATGGAGAATACCAAAGCCATGGCTACTCCGATGAGCACCACTGTAAGTTTGGATGCTGATCTGAAAGGTAACCTTGTAGATCCAAAAATTTACAGAGGTATGATCGGATCCTTGCTTTATTTAACAGCATCTAGACCAGACATTCAATTCTCAGTGTGCATGTGTGCTAGGTTTCAGGCTAGTCTAGAGAATCCCACATGCGTGCTACAAAAAGAATTTTCAGATACCTTGTAGGAACTCATGAGTTGGGATTGTGGTATCCTGCATCTAGTGAGTTTAACTTGATATCTTACTCAGATGTGGATTATGCTGGATGTAAGTTGGAAAGAAAGAGCACTAGTGGCTATTGCCAATTTTTGGGAGGGTGTTTAGTCTCTTGGGCTTCCAAGAAACAACACTCGGTTGCTCTCTCTACTGCAGAAGCTGAATATGTTGCTGCAGGGAGTTGTGGCACTCAAGGCTTTGGATTAAACATCAAGTCCAAGACTACCAAGTAGATCTTGGATGTGTCCCAATTTTGTGTGATAACACTAGTGCAATTAGTTTGACTAAAAATTCATCTAGCACTCTAGAACAAAGCACATAGAAATCAGACATCATTTTTTAAGAGATGAAGTAAGCAAAAATTCTTTTCAATTGCACTTTGTTGAAACTTCAAAACAAATTGTTGATATCTTCACTAATCCTTTGTGCAATGAAAGATATTCTTGTTTAAGAAGAGAACTTGGCATTTGCTTGCTTGATTCATGACTGATTGTTTTGAAAATTGCTATGAATGCTTGCCTGTGTAATTGTTGTGGTGTAATAAAATTCTTACTACTGGTTGATACATCTTCTTGATGTTTTCTGACAAAATATTAGGATGAAAATTGATTGAAAGCTTATACTCAGTGGTTCAGTTGGTCAAATGAGTTGGATGGAATGTGCTCAGTTCTTGTGCAGTTGTGAAAAAGAAACCTCTCAGTCTTTCTGTGTTGATTGTTCAGACATAAGTCGACTCTTTTAGCAAGAGAGTCGACAATATTCTTTTCACTCCAAGCTCTTTGCCATTCTTTTCAATCTATACACCTTCATTTCCTTTTTATAAATAAATTTCTTCCTATTTCAGCAAATAAACTCTTGATTCACACATTGCATTAGCTTTTTCGTATATCAAATGGTGACTTGAAGAAGGGCAAGTTAAGCTTGTCTGGAATCTTTCACCATGCGTGAGTATATGTCTCCGCAATGTACCAAGAGTCTTTTATGCAATTGTTAAGGGGGAGTCTTATTTCCTTTCCTTCTTGTTTCAAAAAGTCAATTGTGAGGGGGAGTAATTTCATTGTGAAAAACTGAATTTTTAGACAAAGTCTCAGGGTGAATTAAATTCATTATGTTTGTTTTTAGACTCCTCTATTTCTGAAAGTAAAAGATTGTGGTTTGTGAATTATCAATGTCTAGATTAACCTTCAAAAGGCTCTGAAAAGTTCAAAGGTTAAATAACAGTGCAGAAATTAATTCATCATGTGAGAATTGTTTTTTTATTAAACTCTAAACATTTTCATGTAACTTGGTTCTCTGGTCAGATTTTCAGAGCAACTAAGATACTTTATCTTGAAAAATCTTCCTGATTTAGAAGTTTCTAATAAACCCTTGACATTTAAAGTCTTCGAAATGGCAGAAGAATGACTATGCTCTAAGAAACTACAAATCTCTAGTAAAATCAGTTGATTCATTGTATGTCATGATGAGCTAGTTAATTCTGTTCAGGGTAATTAAAATATTTGCTTGTGCATTCTGAGTAACTGGGGATTCTGGTGTCTAAACAACATGTATCCTCACATAAAAAGATGCACACTTTCCCCGAAAAGAAGAAGATTACCCTATTTAAGTAATCAGGAGCTCTGGTGTGTAAAAAGCATGGGCTCTTGCATGAAAAAGAAAGGGAAATCAGATTCTTTATTTGTTCAAATTCAATTAAAAAAAATCTGAAAAATTCAAGATAGATTTTTTCAATTCAGTGTATCTTGTGTTGTTCTGTTATCTTTCCAAGATCACCTTTTTACATGACTTGAGTAAGTGGTTGCATAATATTGTAATTTCTCTATTTGAAGGATTAATTCCTCATCTGTTGTTTACTCTTATGAATATTTCAATGTTTTTAATGATTAAGCTAACTTTTATAATTTTCAAACCATTAATCTCACTAATAAAGAGAAGAGGAGAGAAAGAAGTATAAATGTTGTTAACACTCTCAAGATTTTCTAGAAGTTTAGAGAATCATGGTGAATTGCTCCCATTTTAAATTTTTCTTTATGTTCTGCCTTGATCTCAATTCCTTAGAGTCAACACTCTTCATTAGAGTCAACGCTATTCTATCTTTTGTCATTGGAACACGATATGCTCCATTGCTCTGTTGGCTCTATGTATTTACTAAGGCAGGTCGATGCATCAAGCGTCACATCTCTTCGATAAACTCGACTCTAAAAGTTGTTTTGAGCATTTTGCCTTCATCCCTCTCAAACCTTCTTCGAAAACCCTCTTTCTGCAACTACAACTTCTTCGTTCTCTGATACTCTGTCCATTTGCTTTTGGCTCCGAAGATGCAACCCAGCGTGGAGGAAAGAGGAAGGAGGTTGAACCTTCAGTACCAGAACGACGCACAAAGGCGCGTAATGATCCTGTAAAAGGTATTGAAATTCGAGAGAAGAAGCCCGCAGTCCCGTCCTTTTCAAGCCGGAGGTTTTCACATCCCTGCACAACAAAAGAGAAGAACTTTTCCAAGGGCAAGAAGAAGCAGAAGTTCATAGAGTTGAGCAATTCAGATGAAGATGAGGCCATCTAGCAAAGTTCTCAGAATGCTATTTCGCAAAAGTCTTCTGACGGAAGCCCTAATCCCCAGGGTTCCAATAATGGTTCTAGCGGACAGAAAGTTCAAGAGAAGCAGTCATCTCAATTTCAAAACCCTAGTGTCAGTGAAGCAGAGAAGTCTGAAGAAGTCAACCATGAGCAGTTACTGGTTGAGGATGACAATGTGAGTGCTCAAAATGATGGAGAGGAAAAGAACAACAGTGATGAGGTTGCTATTCAGGACACTGCTGATGATCAAGAGGAACTTGACAAGGAAACTAGTTTTGAGGTGCCAGAATAGAATTCTGACCAAGAAGAAGAGTTAGAATCTAGAGATGATGAGTTTGATGATGAAGAGTCAAAGTTTCCCTCTTCAAAAGTGAAAAGAATGATAACTGGGAACAAGCCCATCCTGCATCCAAGAATCATCAAAGTTCATGATGAAGGTATGATCACTACTCTGCCAGAACTTCTAGATATGCTAAAATTCCAGGGCTGGACAGGCTTTATAAGTGAGCATAGGATATATTATCCTATTTTGGTCCAAGAATTTTTTAGAAATTTGATCAGTAAAAAGCATTCTCTAGAGAACAATGTAAGGGGAGTTCCTATTATACTCACAAATGTCATTGTGAGTCAGTTGCTGAATATACCAAATGAGGTCATAACCCTCGAAAATTTTAGTTCTGTGCACATGAAGCATACTCAGTATTAACTGGTCTGCCAAACAATGTCAAGAATATTAATCAGACAAAGGTTTCAACATTTAATGCAAATAGATTTCCTCCTGTAATCGATTGTTGCATCATTGGTGCACTACAATTCTAACTCCTCAGGAGAAGGGAGGCAAGAGTCACTAGCTTGCATAGATTTCTGATTTTTTGCATGATTAAAAGAGAAAAGTCAATTTGGCAACCATCATCTGTCAATTGCTTCATGAGGTAATCAGGCCGAAGTTGAGAAAGAGTCTGTCATATGCAGCTCACTTGTCCTCAATCTTTCAGCAGTTGAACATCCCCTTGGGTGCTACCAAAGTTCAAAAAATAGCCAAGTTTCACACATATGACTTGGCTCACATTGAGAAATTTATGAAGCTTAATTTGGCACCCCAGTAAAATGTTGATGATAATTTGGGTATGGACCAACCACAGCAAGATGACGAAGAGCAGAGAATTCAGAGGGATGTTGTCCATGAGAATATTCAGTTGGAATAGAATCTGCCTATTCCCTCTCCTATTCATATCCATACAACTGATGATCTAGGATTAGATCCTCCCACATCTCACCTCCTCATCTTCCTCCTTCTGGACATTTTCCATCTGTGCATGATATTCCTTCCTCATCTTCAGCAGAAGCTCAAATCCCATATGGGCTTCTCAACTTTTTCAAGATCAATTCTCTGTTGTAAACAACTCTCTTGCTCTACTGCACACCAAAATTAATCACAAGCTTTGCAGTTTGACAGTCGGATGGAGAGTATTGAGCAGTGGCTTAATGAAAATGTTGACATGTAAGAACAAATTTACAGATTTACAGCAGTTAGATCTGATCAGTTGGTGAAGACAATTGGGTATGTGTTTAATAAAGCCTCTTATACACAGGTAGAGATATATGAAAAAGTCCAGTCCATTGAAGAATTATTACAGCGAGGAGGTGATAAGATTAATGGCATTCCTGGTTTAGTTAAGACAGTTCAACAGATCTCTCAAAGAGTGAATATCCTGAGAGGCTATCATGAAGATATCTCTCAAAAACTTCAATTGGTGAGAGATGAATTTAATCAAGTTTGGAAGTTGCATGACATCATGAGTCTGCAGACAGTAATCAAGGTACTTCATCAGCAATTGAACCAACCATGCCTCATAGAGTGGATAATGTGCCAGTGGTGATAGATAATGAGTTTGCAAACTTGAAAGAATTTTTGAGTCTCAAGTTCAATACAATAGATTACTTTCTTCGGGACCACTACAGTGATATCCACTTCCGACTGTCCCGAATTGAGAACAAGTTGTTCCCACCAAAGCTACCTCCAACTTCTTCATGATTTCTTCTTTTTGATTATGTAAAAGGGGGAGAGATGGTCATAGATGTTTGATGGATGTTTTTTTTTATGGTGGTTTATAGTTGGATATAACTATGTTACTTGTCTTTTGTTCTTTGATGATTGGTGATCTTTGTAAAATCCTTGTTATGTGGAATGAAATCATCAAAGTATGTTCAATTGCAATGGATCTGTGTGATTGTGTGTTTTACTTGTGTGGATGGCTTGTTTACTTCTGTGAATGGTTGAGTGGTCTAATGTTTCCTATTTATGAACATATTCAAAAGTCCAAACTTATTTGATTAAATGTTTCCATCATCAAACATGGGGAGATTATTGTGTCCTTGGTTTTGATGATGTCATAAATTAAGTAAAAAAAGTAATAAACATCTGACACTTGGCATTTGCATCACAGGAATAACTCATTTGAATCAAGTGAAGAATTCAGTATTGTCTTTAAGGTCGACACTACTCAAGAAATAGGTCGACACTAATGGTTCTTTCAGTGATGCACTGAGGGGATACAACCAGATAATGTCAACACTACTCGGAGATAAGGTCAACACTATTGGCTTTCCTATGTTGCACTGAAGTGAAGGAATCAGATAAGGTCGACACTAAATATGGATCAGGTCGATGCTATGCAGGCCTTCAGTCAGATTTTTGAAGAGAAGTGCAGATGAGGTCGACTCTTTTTCCAAATAAGGTCGACTCTACATGTCTGTCAGGTCGACTCTAAAAGGAGGATAGGTTGACTCCATTAGAGGGGATAAGGTCAACGCTATGAAGGTCTTAGGTTGACAATATTCATAATGTTGGACAGAATGTCAGTGTTATGATTAAGGTCGACTCTAAAAGGATTAATAGTCAACTCTAATGGGAATATTTCTGGGCCACGTGCTGTTCTTCAGGTATGTGTGTGTGGCGACACTGCATTGTGGATGTGTCGACACTTCAATACATAGAATCTTTCAACAGAGCATCCGTCAGCGCATAAGTATTGGACACGTGACCCTAGGCCCATCCGTTAGGACTTCGGGTACACGTCACTTATTTATGGAAGATCCCATCCTCTGTCAGCAAAAAGATTCTCCCAACTTTTTGGGAATCTGTTGAGGGGCCCACCACAGAAGATTCCGGTGATTAGATCAAAAGAGGTAAAGCATCTAGCTAAAAAAAAATCGCGCACAGTTTGAAGATGAAAAGATCGCAGAGCGCGAAGAACTGAGGAGGGCAGATATATGTGTTCAGGAAGAACAGGCGACTTTAGCATTACGTCAAATCGAAAGAAGGTGCTGCTTGATCGAGCCAATTTTCTACTTCAAGGAATTGTTGCTGAACACCAAGAACAGAGGATCAGAATTCTTCTTCGACTCAGAGGCTTGCGATCCTTGTGCTGCAATCAGAAGAAGAATTCGTCTGAGGAGAAGTTTGAATTGAAGGTAGAGAGTTCTCGAATCAGAACTATGTTTTGTGCTAAGAGTTGATCACCTCTAAACTTCTTCAGACATCTGTCTACTTCAATACTTTTCAATTTCTTCAAATTTGACTTTGGTTAGCCGTCTGCTTCATTGTGAAGTAGACTAAGTTGATCCTTCACTTGTTATGATTTGATCATAAGATTTGAAGCTGTGAATCAACGGGTTGTTCAAGCTGTGAGTTAGTGGATTTATGGAAGCTGTGAATCACCAGTTGTGTGAGAGTCTCACACAGTTGTCCTCGTAGTGGAGCCTCACTGATTTGGTGAGGGGTGGACGTAGGTCTCCTCATTGGAGTCGAACCACCTTAAAATTTCTGTTCTCTCATGTGTGGTTTGTGTTTCTTTGTGTTGTGAGTCATTCACTTAATCTGTTTTCAAATTTCACTGATTCTATTTTTCAAATTGGCATATAATTTTGAAGATTCTCTATTCACCCCCCTCTAGATAATCATTCTACACTTAACAGACCCCACATTGGTGGAAATTAGAAAGAAATTGAATTCCAGACCTAATTTTAATGAAGATTCTCATGGAAACCTTCGGTTTCGAAACAGACTGTGCATACCAGATAATTCAGAAATTAAGAAACAAGTATTGGAGGAAGCTCATCGAGCACATTATACCATCCATCTGGGAGCTGTCAAGATGTATCAAGATCTAAGGAAGAATTTTTGGTGGTGTAACATGAAGAAAGACATTGTGTATTTCATTGCTAGATACTTAACATGTCAAAAATCAAGGCTGAACGCCAGAAACCAGTAGGGAAACTAAAACCCCTTGAGATACCAGAATGGAAATGGGATAGTGTTGGCATTGACTTTATTGTAGGATTACTCAGAACACGTAATGGATATGATGCGATATGGGTAATAATTGATCGACTCACAAAGTCAGCTAATTTCCTGGCTATTAAGACAAAATGGTCTGTCAATGTATTAGCGGCTTTCTACTTAAAAGATGTAGCAACCTGAATTTTTTCAGCAAAGATAACAATTTACATAATATTAAAATTTTCAATTGTTAGAAAATTAAATAAAAGAAAATAAATTACATAGAAAATTAATGGAAAGAGAATTAAATAGAACCCATTAAATGAAAATAAGTGATGGGCTTTACTAAATGGACCCATTGGAAATTAGTGGCCCAAAATTGGATTTATAGAAAATAGAATAATTGGGAATATCCTAAATTCACAACTTAATTATTAACTAATTAGAAAAGGGGAATTTAATACATTAAATAAGCAAATAGAGTTAGATTTGGAATCCTAAACCTACATTAATTGATTGGCCATGAATTTGGCTCTCTTCCCAACCCAAACAAGAAGTGGAATGCTTAGAAGGAAGGTAGGAAATAGGAAAACTCAGAATAATAGGAATTAGACATAAACTAGGAAAGGGAATGAGAAGAAGCTTAAATACTTCTCTTAAACTCTCATGGCCGGCCCTAGCTCATGCCAAGAGGTTGCTGGACTAGGAGGAGAGGCCAACAGGAGGAGATCTCGTGGGGGAAAGGAGTTCTCAAGCCCTCAACCCGAGTTTTTCAAGTCTTAACCCTAGAAGAAGAAAACGATCAAACGTAGGCATTCTCACGAGCATAAACCATGAAAATTTTTCTGTAGGGTGTCTCGTGTATCAGGAACAAAAGCCCTTTGATTTCATATTTTTCCATTGAGTAAATCTTTAGTTCTTAATTTCCAAGTTCTGTGAACTTCATGACCCGAACCCTCTTATTAAATTCATATCTTCATGTACACTCATCCTCATGCCCTAAGATTTTTATGGAAGATTCTGATGGATGTTAGGTTTCTTATGCCATTGAAAGCCCTAATTTCCATCCACCCTATCATGCGAATTAATTTGTTGATCCCAACTGTGCACAGCTCTATATTCATCATGAATACTCTTTATTAAACCATATTGAAACATTTGTTGCTTTCCGATTTTGATTTAATGGAAGTACCCATGCATGCCTAGATCTGTTTAAAATTGGTTTCATGATTTTTCATGCACTATACAATTTGTTCATAGTTTTAGAGCAACCCGGTGTCAAAACAGGAAAGGTCTGGTCCGCAATCCAATGCTCTATCCTTTCCCTATCGGACTCTGGCACGGACCCTGTGAACGTGACGGCTAGATAGGCCGCGTTCACAAGGCCGTTGCGACAGTACCCTCTATTATGATCAGATCACGATAGACCTGACGTCGCGATCTGCTGCCCGGTCTGCCAGAACCCATCGCGTTCCCTTCTTGCCACTGTCGCGATCCGAGCGCCTGTCCTGTCGGACCCTGTTGCGATCTGTACTGCACCCTATCGTGATTTGTTCTGTCCCTGTCGCGACCCGTACAAGGGTCCGTCGCGATCTAAGGATTTTTGCATGTAAACTCACATCCTTGCTAGTCTTGCTGTTCTACAGAAATTCCAGGTCTTGTTAACTGTCTTAATTTTAGAAAACGAAGTTGTACATATTGAAAGTATTCTAAATTAATAAAAGTTAATCACATGACCTTTTCATGTCTAAGATTTCATGGCACGTGCACACACTTTGAACAATCCAAATACGGCTTAATTGGCATGAATATGATACATAACCTATCTGGTAATTTATGTAATTAATTGCTCTATTTTAAAAGAACTTGTTTACGATCGTGCGATGTTTTGGAACACGCTCTCGACGCTCCACTGTTCTAGAACTCTTCTAGAGTGTCGAGCACTTGTTTCTATATACACACTTTCTTTACTTGGACGAACTCTCCATTGGATATTCTTTCTACTGGACTAGTGAGTCTTTGTTCAAGGCCTCCGTAAGTCTCCTCTGTCCATGGATTCCCACATGGTCGACGAGCCGGTTGTACCCTAACACCTATTACCCCCTTTAGGGATCAATATGCTCCAAACGGCTATTAGATGTTCGCTCTTATCTTGAATCATGTCGGGCCTCTCGACCTGTGCTTAACATGGCCAGTGGTAGAGTCGTGAGTTCCACCTGACTGCCAACACCAAGTGTGCGTGGTGTGCAACTGTTACTATCGCCTGTTTACTCGACGTGTGTTGCCCAGTTGACGAGCCCAGAGGGGGGGTGAATGGGTCTTTAAAAAATTATTCTACAAGATACCTGTAACCAAAAATATTCACACAATATTCTTCGAAGGAGGTTAGTGACTGTTAGTTGAATGACAAACACACAAGAGAAAGGCAATCACACAACACAAGAAATTATCCTGGTTCGGACCTCCTCTCCTTAGGAGTCCTACGTCCAGTCCCTGAGCAATTCTCAGGATTTCACTAACAAGGGTACAGTCCCCCTTAAGGTCACTACAACACCCAGCTCAGCTGCTCTTCCTTCACACCCGAAGGGAACAACTACACCTGGATACCCCACCAGGTCTTCCTCACACTGAAGGGAACAACACCCTGGATACCACCAGGTCTTCCTTCACAACCGAAGGGAAGCACTACACAGAAAAAATATTGAAAGCACACCCCTAGATCAAGCTTGGACAAGCAAGGATCTGAAGCAACTAGCACTGAGAGCAAAGGATCTTAATCTAAGCTCACTCTCAGAACTACACAAGCTCTCTCAAGATTTTTCACTACAAATGGAGAGCTAAGAGCTATAGCAATGGGAATGGAATTCTTGGCTCTACAATTCTCAGGAGACTTGAAAGCTTGAACGATTGTGTGTTGGTCTCTCCAGAAGTTGTTGCAATGAATGTTCTGGTCGTTCTCTATATCTCCGTTCTGTTCATCAGACTTGTATATATATAACTTCAATTTGAATTATGGACGTTGAAGTATCCGTTGTCTCTCTCTTGAGTAGTCGTTAGACTGTATGACCCTGGAGTCCTGGAAGCTTCCAGTCAACAGTCTTTTGATCTCTTGAACACGCAAAGAGATGAGATCTTCAGAGATATCCTTTGGCTTCTATTTTGTTTAACGTTGTAGCATGGAGCTGGATCAGAGGTCTGCACAATTGTCAATCTCAAATAGCAGACAACTAGGCTGTTTCTGATGTCAGTCAACGTTAGTAACAGTAGTCATGAAAATAATAAAGCCAGATAGCTAACTCTAAAAGACGTAACCAGAGTAAGCATGAAAAAGAATGATATCGTCTGCATGCATGCAGAGATACGTTCAGGTCTCATTAAATGCAGGTGCGTCAAAGAGATGCATACGTGGTCTTTGACTAGTCAACAAAGATAATATCAAGTCAATATGAAATCAATGACTATATGACTTATGAAATCGTTATGAATAAGTCAGATTGACCAAGTCGTTGTGACATAGAAGAAATCGATATGAAACACTTAACAAATCGTTGTGAGATGCAAATCGTTGTGTTTCTGAAGAAATCGATATAAAACACTTAACAATCGTTGTGAGATGCAAATCGTTGTGTTTCTGAAGAAATCGATATGAAACACTTAACAAATCGTAGTGAGATGCAAATCGTTGTGTTTCTGAGGAAATCGATATGAAACACTTAACAAATCGTTGTGAGATGCAAATCGTTGTGTTTCTGAAGAAATCGATATGAAACACTTAACAAATCGTTGTGAGATGCAAATCGTTGTGTTTCTGAAGAAATCGATATGAAACACTTAACAAATCCTTGTGAGATGCAAATCGTTGTGTTTCTGAAGAAATCGATATGAAACACTTAACAAATCGTTGTGAGTTGCAAATCGTTGTGTTTCTGAAGAAATCGATATGGAACACTAAAGAAATCGTTACGGCGAGCAAGTCGTTGTGAGTTCTTTAAGAAATCGTTATGATCACTAAAGAAATCGTTACGGCGAGCAAGTCGTTGTGAGTTCTTTAAGAAATCGTTGTGATTACTAAAGAAATCATTACGGCGAGCAAGTCATTGTGAGTTCTTTAAGAAATCATTGCGATGACTTATAGAATCGTTACGACGGACAAGTCGTTGCGCTTTCTAAAGAAATTGTTGCGATGACTTATAAAATCATTACGACAGGCAAGTCGTTGCGCTTTCTAAAGAAATCGTTGCGATGACTTATAAAATCGTTACGACGGGCAAGTCGTTGCGCTTTCTAAAGAAATCGTTACGATTACTTATAGAGTCGTTGTGGCATCGACTTGTTTGAAACAACATGACTTTTCAGCCAGAAAGGAAATCGTTATGATAATTCTATTGAAATCGATATGCTTATAAAGAAATTGTTATGGCCTTCAATAGAAGTCGATATGGACTTAGAGAAATAATATGTTAAAGCTTCAGTAATGCATACCTTTTGTGGGCTTGTTTGACCTTGGTGTTTTTCCTGTACTTAAGACTTAAGAAATATTCATTAGATATAATTGATAAGCTCTTGTTTGGTTTTGTTAATCATCAAAATATATATATATGTAATTAATTAAAATTACATGGGGACAGACTGATCATCACGTGTTACATATAATGTCCACTAGCTCTCGTCTATACTCTACTCGCTCATCTATTCACATTCACTCTACTATCTCGTCTATTCATCTAGTGCTCTCATCTATTTCCTTGGTACTCTATATTGGCCATTGACTGATCGTCTAAAGATAAACAACATAACCAATGCCAGCGCAATAGGGCCCGATCTGGTCCTAGGGAGAGCGCCCGAAAGTGCCATTTGCCCATGGGAGTTAAATGATTAGGATGTCGGCATTACATCCAAGTGCCATACTATCTAGATTAATCTAATGACAATCAAAAGTGCTATATTCTCTCATTGTCTATTGACAACAAAAGTGCTATGCTATACTCGTTGTGCTATTGCTATACTTTGTGCTACTGTGCTATGGCCATCTTACTATTCGTGCTATAATTGACGTTCGTGCTATATTTGGAAAGTTGTGCTATTTCGCTCACGTGCTATCATGTTATCTCTCACTTTACTTGACTCTCTCGCTCTATCATTAGTTACTCTGCCTTTTAATTCATTAATCATTTAAGCCTACTTGACTATTGAGATTTAAGTCCTACTGGGCGTTATTGCTCACCCTGCGTTATTTGTCGTTGTGTTCTCAGGTGAAACCGAGGATGATACCTACACTCAAGAGGACGGGAACGACCTGGAGTGATGTCATGAGTACCCTAGCATCCTATTACTTTGTTTAGCATTGCAGTAGTTAGGTTGGAATTTAGTCTTTGCTTTATTTCAATGTAATGGGCCATATAGATTGGCTTTGATATTAGTGGTTGTAACTAGACATTGGAAAGTTATTAATGAGAAAGATTTGCTTTAGTATTATTATTGTGCAATGGTTTGATGTCTAGTACGTTCTCTATACCTTTTCTTGCAACTGCCTCGTGTTCCGATATTCTATGTCGGGGCGTGACAGTTTTGTGGTATCAGAGCCTAAGTTGTTCCGACTAGAGTCATTATCCTACCTATGTGAGTTTTGGTTAGAGCCAAGGGTAACTAGCTAAAATAAACTCACACATGCACAAATTAAATTTCACATCAGTATCATAACAGTAAGCTATTTTTTTAGGAACTAAGCAATCGAGATGACTGCGGAACGTGCTCAAATGAGGGGCATGCAACAGACCATTCATGAACTGACTCGTGCAATCATGCAAGCTACCCAAGGTGGCGGAAACTGTGGCGGTGCAGGCGAGCTGCATCGTAACTTCAGGAGTCTGAACCCGCCTAGGTTCAGTGGATCCATAGATCCGGATGAAGCCGAGCACTGGTTGAAGGAAACGGAAAGAATTTTCCGTGTTATGCAATGTGCAACGGGGGATAAGCTGCTACTAGCTACTTTCCAACTGGAGAAGGACGCCCACGCTTGGTAGGAGTCAGTGGAAGCTACTACGGAGAACGGTCAATTAACCTGGACCAAATTCAAGGAAGCATTTAACACCAAGTACTTCTCTGAGCGTGTCCAAGAAAGGAAGGCTGCAGAATTCGCTGCTCTTAAACAGAGGAGCCTAACTGTGGCCAAGTATGAAGCCCAGTTCTGAAGACAGGCGCGCTATACTGCACATCTGGTGAACACTGAAAGAATGAAGGCTAAGCATTTTCTCAACGGCCTTAAGCCACAATACATCACCCAACTAGTACCTCTCGACATCTAGACCTATGCCGAGATGGTGAAGAAAGCTCAGCTGCTGGAAGATGCTACAGACTTCACCGACCGTATCAAAGGGAAGTTCGTGAAGAAGGAATTGACCTCAGGTAAATCATCTGCTAGGCCAAAAAATGGCAAGAAGCGTCCCCTCAACCTCACAGAGGGTCCTAGCCAAAAAGGAAACCCAAGGTGATAGTCCCATACACTCCAGCAAAAAGCAACTGCAAACACTGTGACAAGCTGGGTTACACGGCTGGTGAATGCTGGAGGATGGTCGCCGCATGTCTGCACTGCGGAAGTCGTGAGCACCGCATCCACGAGTGCCCGCTACTAAAAGAGAATGAGAGGTGCCCTAATGCACCTAAGAAATAGGGCCGACTGCAAGCCCTGCGTGATGAGGACCTGCTATGGAAGGTGGCATGGTAGATGGTACCCTTCAAGTTTTCTCATTATCAGCATTTCTTTTATTTGATATTGAAGCCACTCATTCATTTATATCTCAAAACTTTGCTGATACTGTGAATACCAAACCTACATCCATGGGTTGTGAGTTCTCTGTCACAACGCCACTAGGGGAAAAGGAGAAATTGAACACATACTTTCCCTCTGCCGATGTAATGATCGGAGACCATAACCTAAAAGCCGACCTAGTGTGTATGCCCATGGAATTCTATGATGTAATTTTGGGAGCCGATTGGTTGTCCACTTATGGGGCATGTGTCGACTGTAAGAAAGGGAATGTTACCTCTAGTGACTTTCCTAAATTGGCATTCTTCAGGATTAGACATAAGAGATGGATGACTCTAATCTCTGCCATAAAAGCCCATAACATGATAAGGAAAGGTTGTATTGCTTTACTAACAGTCGTAGTAGTGGAAAAGAAGGGTTCGAAGATAGAAGACATTCACATAGTTCAGGAATACCCCGATGTGTTTCCTGAAGATCTGCCAGGGATTCCACCGGAATGTGATGTCAACTTCGCCATAGAGTTGATCCCTAGCTGCCCCAGTATCGCGTCAACCGTACCGGATGTCACCTGCCGAGCTAAAGTTAAAGACGCAATTGATGGAGCTACTAGAAAAGGGGTTCATCATACCAAGTACTTCCCCATGGGGAGCGCCTGTGCTGTTAGTCAAGAAGAAGGATGGATCGATGAGGCTCTACATCGACTATCGACAACTCAATCAACTCACCATCAAGAACAAGTATCCTTTGCCCAGAGTCGATGAACTGTTCGACCAAATATCTGGAGCTCAATATTTCTCCAAGATCGATCTTCGATCTGGCTATAACCAAATGAGGATCAAAGAGGACGATATCTTCAAGATGGCTTTCCGGAGCAGGTATGGGCACTATGAATTCGTTGTTATGCCTTTTGGGCTAACCAATGCTCCTGTAGCCTTTATGCAACTCATGAACAGCATATATCGGCCCTACCTCAACATGTTCGTGGTTGTCTTCATCGACGATATCCTCATTTATTCAAAGACCAAAGAAGAGCATGAAGAACACCTGAGGATAGCACTACAAGTTTTGCAGGACAACAAACTGTACGCAAAGCTTAGAAAGTGTGAATTCTGGCTCGAGGAAGTGTCCTTCTTGGGCCATGTCATCTCAAAGGACAGCATCTCAGTTGATCCCTCCAAAGTCGAAGCTGTACTCAACTGGGAGAGACCAACCAACGTCACCGAAATTAGAAGTTTCCTAGGACTGGCTGGCTACTATAGGCGGTTCATCAAGGACTTCTCCAAGATCGTCGTTCCTATCACACGACTGACAAGAAAGGAGACCCATACTGCTGGAGTAAAGAGTGTGAGAAAAGTTTCCAAACTCTCAAGACTATCTTACCTCAGCACATGTTCTCGCTCTGCCAATAGAGGGAGAAGGTTTCTATGTCTACATCGATGCCTCAGGGATTGGGCTAGGGTGTGTACTGATGCAAAAGGAGAAAGTCATCACCTACTCTTCAAGACAACTGAAGACGCATGAAGTCAACTACCCCGTGCATGATCTTGAGTTGGCTGCCGTGGTCTTCGCCTTGAAGATCTGGAGACATTACCTCTACGGAGAAAAGTTCACTATCTACTCAGACTATAAAAGTCTGAAGTATATTCTCCTAGAAAGAATCAACATGAGACAGAGAAGATGGCTAGAATATCTGAAGATGTCGACTTCAACATCCAATACCATCCAGGCAAGGGAAATGTCATGGCTGATGCTCTGTAGAAGCCAATGGCATCTGTCTCAAGTCTAGTCCTTGGCGAGATGCAACTATTGGAACAATTCGCAAGGTTAGACTTAATATTGAACATAGAGATGATCGAGTCTTAGTTGCCAATATCAAGATTCAATCTGATCTGCTCGAGGAGATCAAAGCCCAACAGATAAGGATCCGTTCTTAGTTCGCATCAAGGAACTCTAGCCGAAAGGCCGGACTTTGCCATGACTAAGGATGGAAGGCTAGTATTTCAAGGGAGGACATGCGTCCCCGACAATGAAGAACTGGAGAGGAAGCTAATGATGAAGCTCATAAGACAAAGTACACTACTCATCCTGGAGGTACCAAAATGTATCAAGATATGAAGAGAATGTTTTGGTGGCCCAACATGAAGAGAGAGGTAGCTGAACATTCCGCTCACTGCCTTACTTGCCAACAAGTGAAAGTGGAGCATATGCACCCTGCTGGTGTGCTCAGACCTTTAGATATCCTAAAATGGAAATGAGAAAGCATTGGCATGGACTTCATCATGGGTTACCCAAGACTCGTGGTGGACTCGATGCCATATGGGTCATTGTTGACCGGCTAACCTAATCCGCTCACTTCATTGCTATGAGAGTAAGTGGTCGGTAGAAGTACTAGCTGCCTTATACGTCAAGGAGATTGTAAGACTGCATGGAGTTCCATCATCCATAGTCTCGGATCGAGATTCGAGATTCACATATCACTTTTGGAAAGGACTACAAGTGCACTTGGTACTAAACTCAACTTTAGTACCGCGTTCCATCCACAAACTGATGGACAAACTGAAAGAACCAACCAAATTGTTGAAGACATGTTGAGAGCCTGCACTATAGATTTCCAAGGTTATTGGAACGAGCACCTACCGCTAGTTGAGTTCACCTATAACAACAGTTATCAGGACAGCATTAAGATGGCACCGTTCGAAGCACTCTACGGAAGGAACTGTAGATCACCTGCCTGTTGGAATGAGGTGGGAGAACAACAATGGCTTGTTCCAGAGATGGTGCAGAATACCACAAGAGACATTCAGGTAATCAGAGACTGGCTCAAGATTTCTCAATCCACAGACAGAAGAGTTACGCCGGAAAAAGAAGGCGAGATCTAGAATTTCATGTGGGTGATCATGTATTCCTAAAAGTGTCACCTATGCGGGGCATTCAAAGATTCGGTGTAAAGGGAAAGCTCAGCCCTAGATTCATCGGTCCTTTTGAAGTGCTCGAAAGGATTGGTGAGGTTGCATATCGACTGGCATTTCCACCGGACTTGACATGTGTACACAATGTGTTCCATGTCTCCATGCTCAGGAAGTATGTCTATGACCCTACACACATCATCCGCCACGAGAAGTTGGTGTTGAACAAAGATGTGACGCACGAAGAGAAGCAAGTCAAGATACTGGAACGGAAGGTTCAACAGCTCAGGAACCGTCCCATCCACGTGGTTAAAGTCTTATGGAATAACTGCGGAGTGGAAGAAGCCACATAGGAACCGGAAGGAGCCATCAGACGAAACTACCCCGATCTTTTTGGTAAGACATTCCTCCCTTATGATCATATGAATTTGGGACCAAATTCTTTTAAGAGGGGGAGGATGTAGCAACTTGAATTTTTGTGAACAAAGATAAAATTTACATAATATTAAAATTTTAATTTATTATAAAATTAAATAAAAGAAATAAATTACATAGAAAATTAATGGAAAGAGAATTAAATGAAACCCATTAAATGAAAAAAGTGAGGGGCTTTACTAAATGGACCCATTGGAAATTAGTGGCCCAAAATTGGATTAATAAAAAATAGAATAATGGGGAATATCCTAAATTCGCAACTTGATTATTAACTAATTAGAAAAGGGGAATTTAATACATTAAATAAGTAAATATAGTTAGATTGGAATCCTAAACCTACCCTAATTGATTGGCCACGAATTTGGCTCTCTTTCCAACCCAAATAGGTAGTGGAATGCTTAGAAGGAAGGTAGGAATAGGAAAACTCAGAATTAATAGGAATTAGACTGAAACTAGGAAAGGGAATGAGGAGAAGGTTAAATACTTCTCTTAAACTCTCATGGCCGGCCCTAGCTCATGCTAAGAGGTTTCTAGACCAAGAGGAGAGGCCAAGAGGAGGAGATCTCAAGCCCTCAACTTGAGTTTTTCAAGTCTTAACCCTAGAAGTGGAAAATGATCAAAGGTAGGCATTCTCACGAGCATAAATCATGAAAATTTTTCTGTAGGATGTCTCGTCTATCAGGAACAAAGCCCGTTGATTTCATATTTTTCCATTGAGTAATCTTTAGTTCTCAATTTTCCAAGTTCTGTGAACTTCATGACCCCGAACCCTATTATTATATTCATATCTTCATGTATACTCGTCCTCATGCCCTGAGATTTTTATAGAAGATTCTGATGGATGTTAGGTTTTTTTTACCCTTGAAAGCCCTAATTTCCATCCACCCTATCATGCGAATTAATTCATTGATCCCAACTGTACACAGCTCTATGTTCATCATGAATACTCTTTCTTAAACCATGTTGAAACCTTTGTAGCTTTCAGATTCTGATTTACTCGAAGTACCCATGCATGTCTGGATCTGTCTAAAATTAGTTTTCATGATTTTTCATGCACTATACAATTTGTTCTTAGTTTTAGAGCAACCCTGTGTCAAAATAGGGAAGGTCTGGTCTGCAATCCAATGCTCTGTCGTTTCCCTATCGGACTCTGGCACGGACCCTGTGAATGCGACGACCCGATAGGCTGCGTTCACAAGGCCGTCGCGATAGTACCTTCTGTCGCGATCAGATCATGACAAACCTGACGTCGCGATCTGCTGCCCGGTCTGCCAGAACCTGTCGCGTTCCCTTCTTGCCCCTGTCGCGATCCGAGTGCCAGTCCTGTCGGACCCTATCGCGATCTGTACTACAACTTGTCGCGATCTGTTCTGTCCCTGTCGCGACCCGTACAAGGGTCCGTCGCGATCTCAGGATTTTTGCATGTAAACTCACATCTTTGCAAGTCTTCTTGTTCTGCAGAAATCCTAGGTCTTATTAACTGTCTTAATTTCATAAAATGAAGCTGTATATATTGAAGGTATTCTAAATTAAAAGTTAATCACATGACCTTTTCATGTCTAAGATTTCATGACACATGCACACACTTTGAACCATCCAAATACGGCTTAATTGGCATGAATATGATACATAACATATCTAGTAATTTATGTAATTAATTGCCCTATTTTAAAAGAACTTGTTTACGATTCGTGCGATGTTTTGGAACAACGCTCTCGATGCTCCACTGTTCTAGAACGTCAAGCACTTGTTTCTCTATGCACACTTTCTTGACTTGGATGAACTCTCTGTCGGATATTCCTTCTCCGAACTAGTGAGTCTTTGTTCAAGGCCTCCGTAAGTCTCCTCTGTCCATGTATTCCCACATGGTCGATGAGTCGGTTGTACCCTAACACCTATTACCCCCTTTAGTGATCGATATGATCCAAATGGCTATTAGATGTTCGCTCTTATCTTGAATCACGTCCGACCTCTGGACCTGTGCTTAAGTGGTATAGTCGTGAGTTTCACCTGACTGCCAACACCAAGTTTGCGTGTTGTGCAACTGTTACTATCGCCTGTTTACTCGACGTCTTACATACAATGTCCACTAGCTCTCGTCTATGCTCTACTCGCTCATCTATTGACATTCACTCTACTATCTCGTCTATTCATCTAGTGCTCTCATCCATTTCCTTGGTACTCTATATTGGCCATTGACTGATTGTCTAAAGATAAACAACATAACCAATGCCAGCGCATAGGCCCGATCTGGTCCTAGGGAGAGCGCCCGAAAGTGCCATTTGCCCATGGGAGTTAAATGATCAGGATGTCGGCATTACATCCAAGTGCCATACTATCTAGATTAATCTAATGACAATCAAAAGTGCTATATTCTCTCATTGTCTGTTGACAACAAGTGCTATGCTATACTCGTTGTGCTATTGCTACACTTTGTGCTACTGTGCTATGGCCATCTTACTATTCGTGCTATAATTGACGTTCGTGCTATATTTGGAAGTTGTGCTATTTCGCTCATGTGCTATCCTGTTATCTCTCACTTTACTTGACTCTCTCGGCTCTATCATAGTTACTCTGCATTTTATTCATTAATCATTTAAAGCCTACTTGACTATTGAGATTTAAGTCCTACTGGGCATTATCGCTCACCCTGCGTATTTGTCGTTGTGTTCTTAGGTGAAACCGAGGATGATACCTACACTCAAGAGGACGGGAACAACCTGGAGTGATGTCATGAGTACCATAGCATCCTACTACTATTTTAGCGTTGCAGTAGTTAGGTTTGAAGTTTAGTGTTTGCTTTATTTCAATGTAATTGGGCCCTGTAGATTTGCTCTGATATTAGTGGTTGTAACTAGACATTGGAAAGTTATTAATGAGAAGTTATTCATTGTGCAATGGTTGATGTCTAGTACTTGCTCTATACCTTTTCTTGCAACTGCCTCGCGTTCCGATATTCCGCGTCGGGGCGTGACAAAAGAAATTATTCGGCTACATGAATTCTAAAGGATATGATTTCTGTCAGAGATGCAAGATTCACTTCACATTTTTGAGAGAGCTAGAAGATGTATTGAAACCTAAGTTAAAATTTTGTACGGCATTTCATCATCAACTGATGGACAAATAGAACAGGTAAATCAAATTATTGAGGATATATGTCGTGCCTGTGTTTTATAATTTGGAAATGACTGGAGTAACCATCTAACAATAATGGAATTTGTTATAACAACACTTATTAGTCTACAATTCAAATGGCGCCATTTGAAGCTTTATATGGCCGACAGTGCAGATCACCACTATGTTGGATTGAATTGAGGGATCACACATTCTTGGACCTGAAATGATACAAGAAACTACAGAAATTATAAAGTTGGCACAAGACCGAATGAAAGCCACTCAAGATCGACCGAAAAGTTATGTTGATCGACGAAGAAGAGAGCTGGAATTTCAACAAGGAGATCATGTTTTGCTCAAAGTATCACCCCGAAGAGGAATCAAGAGATTTGGAGTTAAAGGAAAGTGTAGTCCACGATACATGGACAATTTGAGATATTAAGAAGAGTTGGGGAAATAACATATCAACTAGCACTACCGCCCCAATTGTCCAATGTACATGACATCTTCCATGTGTCAATGTTGTGAAAATATGTTTATAATCCAGAACATGTTATTGAATATCAGAAATTGGAATTACAAGGAAATCTGGCGTATGAAGAGAAACCGTGCAAATCCTTGACCGAAAGATTAAGCAACTCCGGAATAAGGAAGTTATGTTACTAAAGATTCATGGAATAAGTGAGGACAAGAAGAAGTAGGGGAGAACTAGAAGATGCTATCAAAACCAAGTATCTAGAATTGTTTTTAGGTCAGTATCACTTATGGTTAGATTCTTATCAGTTAAATTTGAAGGACCAATTTTTTTAGTAGGGGAGAATTATAACACCCAAAATTTTATTTATTGAAATTGAGAAAAGATGATGATTTTTATTGTTAAACATAAGTACTTTCATGAGATGTAATTATCTTTAATTTAGGATTATTTTATATTAATAATATAATTATAGTGTTGTCTTCAGAGGTGCGTACTCCGACAGAACGTCACCGGAATTTGATAACGAAATTGAAATCTGAAACACCATAATTTCCAGAAAAATGTGCTTGTTCTAGAAACGTAAATACCCAGAATTATTAATGCACGGATATCAAGATTAAGTCGACACAATGATTTTCCAAGCATTTTTGCTGGATCAAAATTAATTCCAAATTAAACTAAATCACCATAATTCTTAAACCTTCCAATTAGCGTATATTTGAAATTTCATCTTGATTGGACATTATTTGAGCACAAAACAAAGACAAAAGGGCCAACTAAATTAACCCCTATTTACGTAACCCATTTTTTTTTTTATTATTGCTTACGTAGTCTTGGCTACGTAAGACCTGTTTACTTGTTGTAAGTGGCTTACATGTATCAGAATATGTGTGAGAGGGGTAATTGGAGGCTTTTTATGTGATGGATGGCCAATTGGAGGCTTTTTATACCCAAAGATTCCAAAGTTACCCTTTGGGTACAAGGGCACACGATCCTAGGTTGATTCACCATCGCCCTAGGATGACACGTGGCAATCATCCATCTTAAGTCCCCGATTTTCCGGAGTGTGTCGACCTACCCTTGTGGTGTTGTCGACACACTGGCTGGAGACTGGTTGAATAAGTGACTGGATGAGACTCTGGTGTCGACCTGCTTGAATGTGGTGTCGACCTCCTGTCCCAATCCTGAAAACATGCTATTCTGGGAAATGATCTAGTGTCGACCTGCTCGTTGACTCGTGTCGACACAGTCTCAGCATTTCTTCAGCTTTTTGCCTTGGGGTCTGAGGTGTTGTGTCGACACCATTGTGGGGTGTGTCGACACTACCTTTGCAAAAAGTATTTGTACCTGAAAATTAACACATATATCATTAGTTAAATATTTTATTATGAGTACAAATGATAAGTGTGCTTTGAAACATGCTTTTTGAATATAAATTTCAGGTGAAATGTGTTTATCATGTTTCATTAGTTTGCATTAAAATCACATTTGTCATCATCAAAATAAGAGGGAAATGATATGAAATTACACTCAACCCAACAATCTCCCCCTTTTTGATGATGGCAACATTAAATCCATATGACAATGAGGTTTTGATGAGATGTGATTTTAAGCATTTTTGGTTATTCAAAGTCCTTATTTTTCTTTTGTTCTTGCTTGTCAAAGACCTTTAAATATAATCAGTCATAATTGATGGTTGAACTAGTGAAGTACAATGTTACTTAAGTAAGTTAGTTGCATAAAAGAGGTCAAGCAACTTGACAAGCATTCATACATTCACATTCACATAACAATTTTCAATCACATTGAAGACACAAATGACGAAGTTCATTCAAGCTAAGCAAAAATCATTCATTCATTCAAGAGTAAACTTACAATCTTTCCAAAACATTATAATCATTTCTTGTTCTCTTTCTTTCTTCTCCCCCTTTGACATCATCAAAAAGAATTACATTATGTAGAAGGAGGAGAGGAGGAGGAGGAATGGAACTAAGATTATCTCAATGTTTGACAATCTTTTCTCCAGGAAAGTCAAGCTGGACTTCATTTGATCTTGAATGGTGTGAGTCTTGTATGCAAGTAATTTCCATTCTGTCTGAGTTTTCTATCAAAGTAGCTTGAATTCTGTCTAGATCAGCTGATATGGGTTGTGAACAGGAAGATGATCCAGCTGACCAACCAGGCCTTTGCATGATTTTGAATTCCATTTTCAAATCAGTGATCTGTTTGTCAATGTGAGCATTGAAATTCCTCATGCTCTCCAAATCATCCGCCAGATGAGCAAAAGACAGTCTAGTATTGAGATCTGAGCAAGTGTCTCCTTTGTGTTGAACACATCAGCTTGAGAGTTTGCTAAAATCCCCTTAAGAACCTTCTCCAGTTTGTCTTGATGTTCTTTGAGCTCAACTGAAGCATCTGCCAGTGTACCAATTAATCTATTGAATCTTTGAGCTGCATAGTCTGAGGCAACTTTTTGCTCTATGAACTTGGCAGACACAGTGTTCTCCAACCTTTGAATCCTCAACTCAAAAGCTTGTGACATGGTTTGAATAGAGGTGTTCAAGGTTCAAATTTATCATTTAAAAGGAGAACAACTCTGGTCGAACAGAAGGTCCACCAGAGGATGTGGATGCTTGAAATGTGGGTTGTGGAAGATATGTGGAATGTCAAATTCAGTGTGCATGGAGGAGGGTTGAAACTGAGGTGAGAGTGGGGCATGAAATGGTATATCACCTTCAGTTAAGACTTGAGGCTGATCCTCATTCAAAGGAGGCTGATCCTCTTGACCTTGGGGCTGGTTCCCTTGAGCTTGAGGCTGTTCCTCTTGACCCTGGGGCTGGTCCCCTTGCCTTGAGGCTGTTCCTCTTGGACATGAGCTGGTGCTCCTGAACTTGAGGGGCCTCAACTACAACTGGCCCTCTCCTAACTTGATTACCCCTCCAGTCTGAATCCCATGAATTTTTAATTTCTTGAAGCGATAGATGTTGGATTTAGGGATAGACTGGGATTTCTCATTGTCCAAAGGCACACCAAAGTGCTGGAACACTGAAGTCAGTTGTGCAGCATATGGAAGAGATCTCTTGAGGACTTTCCTGGTTGTTTCAGATTAATCCGATACATTATTACATGGAATTGATTTTGATTTCTTTTGCCATGCAATAGATAATGAACCTTGTATATCTGTGAGCCTGTCCCTTCCACCACCTTGAGGGTGTGTAGCAACCTGAATTTTTACGAAAAATAAAATTTTAAATAAAGAATTTAAAACCTAGCTAAATGGATATTTAAATAGAGCATTAAATAAAACCCATTAGATGGAAAAGAGTAATGGGCTTTGCTTAATGGATTTCTAGAATTTATTGGGTCAAAATATGAATTTACAAAGGGAGAATAATAGGAAAATACCCTAAATTCGTAACTAAATTATTACCTAAATAGAAAAGGGGTATTTAATGCATTAAATAGCTAGTTTGAGTTATAATAGGATTCCTAAACCTACCCCATATGGGTTAGCACGAATTTGGATCTCTTCCTAGTCTAAATAGAGATTGGAAAGCAAGGAAGGAAGGAGGAAGTAAGGAAATTTCGGAATTTAAGAGGAATTAGAGTCCTATTAGGAAATAGAAAGAGGAGAAGCTTAAATACTCTCCTAAAACCCTCATGGCCGACCCAAGCTCGTGCCAAGGATTCCTGGACCAGGAGGAGAGGCCTAGGAGGAGGAGATTTCATGGGAAGAAGAACCTTTCAAGCTCTCAACCCCGTTCTTCAAGTTCTAGCCCTAGAAGAGGAAATCGAGTCAAGGTAGGCATTCTCACAAGCATAAACCATGAAACTTTTGCTATAGGTTCTTCCTACCCTCTGGAACGAAACCCCAAGTTTCATATTTTTCCATCCAACTTATCTTTTGTTCTTAATTTTTGAAGTTCTGCAAAATGATACCCCGAGACATCATGTTAAATCCATATCTCCTTGTATACTCAATCCCATGCTACGAAATTTTTATTGTAAGAACTGATGCATGTTAGGCATCTTTTGCCCTGAAAGCCCTAATTTTGTTGAGCATGTTGCTCGAAATAAATCAAACTTGCTCCTGTGTCATGTTCTATGTTACTTGTTCATGTTCGTTTTCAAACCAGTTCAAACCATGCTCTCTCTCTAATTCCGATTTATTGGAAGTACCCTTACATGTCTAGTTTAATTTGCAACTGATTTCATGATTTTTCATCGCGTATATAATTAGTTATGGATTTCTGAACAACCCTGTATCGAAATTTAAATGCTCTGGTCCGCAATCCAATGTCTGGTCTGACTCCTGTCAGGGTCAGGCGCAGACAACCAGAAGGCGACACCTCGATATGTCGCTTTCTGGGCTGCGATTGCGACAGCCTACCTGTCGCATTCAAGAAGGCGACAGGTAAGCCGTCGCCTTCTCAGAACCCATCTGCAGCCCTGTCGCGACCCGTTTTAGGCCCTGTCGCGTTCTGTCCTGACCCTGTCGCAATCATCATTGGGCTATGTCGCCTTCACAAAGATTTTGAGAAAAACCCATGAAAAATATTTTGTCGCCTTCTTACCGTTATACCCTCAGTAAAAACCCTACTTAAACATGGTGCTATATTGAATGATTTAAAATACGTGTTCACGACTTATTTCTATCTATGATTTCTCTTGCACTTGCACACACTTGAACCATCCATTCATGGCTGAAATCTTGCAAAAATATCTCATAATGTATCTGGTAATTTATTGCAATAAAGTATATTAATTGCCCTATTTTAAGGACTTGTATTCGTTTCTTGCATTGTTTATAATACCGATATCGACGCTCCACTGTCCTAGAATTCCTCTAGAACGTCGAGCACCTGTTTTATATACACACTTTTCTTGGCTTGTGGTGAACTCTCCGTCGGATATTCCTTTCGTCGGACTAGTGAACTCTTGCACAAGGCCTCCGTAAGTCTCCTCTGATCATGGATTCCCACATGGTCGACGAGCCGGTTGTACCCTAACACCATTACCCTTTAGGATCGATATGATCCAAACGGCTATTAGAAGTTCGCTCTACCTTGAATCACGTCGAACCTCTGGACTTGTGCATAACATGGCCAGCGGAAAGATCGTGAGTTCCACCTGACTGCCAACACCACGTACGCGTGTTGTGCAACTGTTACTATCGCCGTTTACTCGTCGCATTACGTGCAATGTCTACTAGCTCTCATCTATACTCTATTCGCTCGTCTATTCACGTTCACTCACTATCTCGTCTATTCATCTAGTGCTCTCATCTACTTCTTGGTACTCTATATTGGCCATTGACTGATTGTCTAAAGATAACAATATAACCAATGCCTGGCAATAAATAACGGCCCGATCAGGTCCTGGGATGTGCGCCCGAAGTGCTAGTGCCCATGGGAGTTAAATGATCAGAGTGTTTGGCATTACACTCAAGTGCTATCTATCTCGACTATCTATATGACAATCAAAACACAAAACGTGCTATACTCTCTCGATGTCTAGAATGACAAACAAGTGCTATACTCGTCGTGCTATTATACTTGTGCTAGTTGTGCTATGGCCATCCTGCTATTCGTGCTATACTCGATACTTGTGGTATTTTTTTGGAAACTATACTAGCTCTCATGCTGTTGTGCTATCTCTTGCTATATTTTGACTCTCTGGTACCTGCTATCTTTAGATACTCTGCCATTAAATGCGTTAATTATTTAAAGCCTGCTTGAGCTTGAGATTTAAGTCCTACTGGGCATTATCACTCACCCTATGTTATTTGATGTTGTGTTCTCAGGTGAGACCGAGGATGACACATACACTCACGAGGAGGGGAATGACCAGAGTGAAGCCAGGAGTACCCTCGAGTCATTACGTTATCTTAGAGATGTAGTTAGTTATTTCCTTTTATTGCAATGTAATTGGGCCCTATAGAATGGCTCTGATATTAGTGGTTTAACTAGACATTTGAAAAGTTATCAATGAGAAGATTTGTTTTAGTATTATTCAATGTGCAATGGTTTGATGTCTAGTACTCGCTCTATACCATTTTCTTGCAACTGCCTTCGCGCTCCGATATTCCGCGTCGGGGCGTGACAGTTTTGTGGTATCAGAGCCTAGGTTATTCTAAGTATAGGGTGATCTAGGTTGACCAGCCTCGACTAAGAGTTAGTAATCCTACCTATGAGAGATGTGCGTAGAACCATGGGTAATCAGCTAAAATAACTCACACACGCACAAATTAAACTTTTAATAAGCATTATAACTATCAAACTATTTTGTAGGAGCTAAACAGCAACAACAATGACTGCGGAACGTGCCCAGATGAGAGGCATGCAACAATCCCTCCAGGAACTGACTCGTGCCATAATACAAGCAACCCAGCAAGGCGGTGGTAATCGCGGAGGGAACCAACCAGTGCAGGCGAGCTGCATCGCAATTTCAGGGGTCTGAACCCGCCTAGGTTCAGTGGGTCTACGGATCCAGATGAAGCGGAGCACTGGCTAAAAAAACGGAAAGAATCTTCTGTGTAATGCAATGTGCGGACGGAGACAAACTCCTATTAGCGACATTCCAACTGGAGAAGGATGCCCGCGCATGGTGGGAGTCGTGGAAGCCACAAAGGATAACGGCCAATTTACTTGGGCCGAATTTAAGGAAGCTTATAATGCTAAGTACTTCTCTGAACGAGTACAAGAAAAGAAAGCTGCTGAATTCGCTGCTCTTAAACAGCGAGGCCTGACGGTAGCAGAATACGAAGCCCAGTTCCCTAGACTGGCACGCTATGCTGTACATCTGACCAACACTGAGAGAATGAAGGCTAAGCGCTTTCTAAATGGCCTAAAGTCTCAATACATTACCAACTGGCGCCTCTCGACATACAAACTTATGCCGAGATGGTTAAGAAGCCCAGCTACTGGAAGACGCTACGGACTTCACCGACCGTATCAAGGGGAAGTTCGTAAAGAAAGAATGACATCGGGACCAGCATCTGCCAAGCCGACCAACGGCAAAAAGCGTCCTTTCTACCCAACTGAGGGATCCAGCCAAGATAGGAAACCCAAGGTCTTCATCCCCAACACTCCAACAAAGAGCAACTGCAAACATTGTGACAAACCTGGTCACACCGCTGATGAGTGCTGGAGAAAAGCTGGAGCGTGTCTGCGCTGCGGAAGTCGTGAGCATCGCATACCCGAGTGCCCGATGTTGAAAGAAAATGAGAAGCGCCCTGCTGTGCCTAAGAAACAGGGCAGGCTGCAAGCCCTGCACAATGAAGAAACCATCGAGGAAGGTGGCATGGTAGAAGGTACCCTACAAGTCTTTTCTTTGCCAGCATTGTGTTATTTGATACTGGAGCTACTCATTCCTTCATATCTCAACACTTGCTGATACCCTAACCGCAAAACCTACAACCATGGGTGGTGATTCTCTGTCAAACACCCTTGGGAGAGAAGGAGAACTAACCAATACTTTCCATCGCCGACGTAATGATCGGAGACCATAACCTAAAGGCCGACCTGGTATGTATGTCCATGGAAGGGTATGATGTCATATTGGGAGCCGACTGGTTGTCCACATATGGGGCAAGCGTCGATTGTAGAAAGGGAGGGTAACGTTTAGTGACTTCCCTAAGTTAGCATTCACTGGGATTAGACATAAGAAGCGGATGTCTCTAGTCTCCACCATAAAAGCCCATAACATGATAAGGAAGGATGTTTTGCTTTCCTTGCGGCCGTCATAGTCGAAAAGAAGGGTTCCAAAATAGAAGACATCCACATAGTCCAAGACTACCCAGATGTATTCCCGGAAGACTTACTCGGAGTTCCCCCTGAACGTGACGTCAACTTCGCCATTGAGTTGACTCCTGGATCTGCCCCGGTATCGCGTCAACCGTACCAGATGTCGCCTGCCGAATTGAAAGAACTAAAGCACAACTGATGGAACTGCTAGAGAAGGGGTTCATCAGACCAAGTACCTCCCCTTGGGAGCACCTGTGCTATTCGTCAAGAAGAAGGATGGGTCGATGAGACTATGCATCGACTATCGACAACAATCAATCAGCTTACCATCAAGAACAAATATCCATTGCCTAGGGTCGACGAACTATTCGACCAAATCTCTGGAGCGCAATATTTCTCCAAGATCGATCTTCGATCTGGCTATCACCAAATGAGGATCAAGGATGACGATATCTTCAAAACGGCCTTCAGGAGCAGGTATGGACATTACGAATTTATTGTTATGCCTTTTGGTCTAACCAATGCTCCTGCAGCCTTTATGCAACTCATGAACAGCATATATCGGCCATACCTTGACAAATTTGTGGTCGTCTTCATCGACGATATCCTCATATATTCAAAAACCAAGGAAGAGCATGAAGAACACTTGAGGACCACACTGCAAGTCTTACTAGACAACAAACTATATGCAAAATTAAGCAAGTGCGAGTTCTGGCTCGAGGAAGTGTCCTTCTTGGGGCCATGTCATATCAAAGGATGGCATCTCTGTTGATTCTTCCAAAGTCGAAGCTGTACTCAATTGGAGAGACTAACCAATGTCACAGAATCAGAAGCTTCCTAGGACTGGCTGGCTACTACAGGCGGTTCATCAAGGACTTCTCTAAGATCGCCGTACCACTCACGCGTCTGACACGAAAGGAGATCCCTACTCCTGGAGTAAAGAGTGTGAGAAAAGTTTTCAAACTCTCAAAGACTGCCTTACCTCAGCACCGTTCTCGCTCTACCAGTAGAGGGAGAAAGTTTCTCTGTCTACACCGATGCCTCAGGAATTGGGCTAGGAGGTGTACTCATGCAAAGTAGAAGGTCATCGCCTATTCTTCAGACAACTGAAGACACATGAAGTCAACTACCCTGTACATGATCTCGAGCTGGCTGCTGTGGTCTTCGCATTAAAATTTGGAGACACTATCTATATGGCGAGCAATTCACTGTCTACTCAGACCATAAAAGTCTGAAGTATTTATTCTCTCAGAAAGAACTCAATATGAGGCAGAGAAGATGGTTGAATATCTAAGGACTTCGATTTCAACATCCAGTACCATCCAGGTAGGGAAACGCCGTGGCTGATGCTCTTAGTAGAAAGCCATGGCATCTATCTCAAGTCTAGTCCTTGGCGAGATGCAATTACTTGAACAATTCGCGAGGCTAGATTTAAATATTGAACATAGGGATGATCATGTTTTGATTGCCAATCTCAAAATCCAATCCGATCTACTGAAGAAATCAAGATGCAACAGGACAACGATCCATTCTTGGTTCGTGTCAAGGAAACCTTAGCGATAGACCGGATTTTGCCATGACTGAAGATGGAAGGTTAGTATTCCAAGGAGAACTTGTGTCCCAGACAACGAAGCCCTAAAAAGGAAACTAATGGATGAAGCTCATCAAACAAGTACAGTATTCATCCAGGAGGTACCAAAATGTATCAAGACATGAAAGAACATTTGGTGGCCAAAATATGAAGAGGGAAGTAGCCGAGCATGTAGCTCATTGCCTCACATGTCAACAGTGAAGGTAGAACATATGCGCCCTGCCGGTGTACTCAGACCACTAGATATTCCAGAGTGGAATGGGAAGCATTGGCATGGACTTCATCATGGGTTTACCAAAGACTCGTGGTGGACTCGACGCCATATGGGTCATCGTTGACCGGTTGACCAATCTGCGCACTTCTTACCCATAAAGAGTACATGGTCTGTGGAGGTGCTAGCTGCATTATATGTCAAAGAGATCGTGCGTTGCACGGTATTCCGTCATCTATTATCTCAGATCGAGATCCAAGTTCACCTCTCATTTTTGGAAAGGTCTGCAAACTGCCCTTGGTACGAAGCTTAATTTTAGTACCGCCTTTCACCCGCAGACTGATGGGCAAACTGAGAGGACAAATCAAATTGTAGAAGACATGTTAAGAGCCTGCATATTTGATTTCGATGGTCATTGGAATGAACACTTACCCTTAATTTAGTTCGCCTATAACAACAGTTACCAGGCTAGTATTAAAATGGCACCATTTGAAGCACTTTATGGCAGGAATTGTAGATCTCCTGTGTGCTGGAATGAAGTAGGAGACAACAATGGTTAGGACCTGACATGGTACAAAGTACAACCCGGGACATACAGATGATACGAGATCGACTCAAGATTGCTCAGTCCAGACAAAAGAGCTATGCTGATAAGAGGAGACGGGATCTGGAATTTCAAATAGGAGATCATGTGCTATTGAAGGTATCTCCTACCGGGGTATTCAAAGATTCGGAGTGAAAGGAAAACTTAGTCCAAGATTCATTGGTCCTTTCGAAGTACTTGAAAGGATTGGTGAAGTTGCTTACAGACTGGCCTTGCCGCCAAATTTGGCAAGTGTGCATAATGTTTTCCATGTCTCCATGCTTAGAAAGTATGTGTACGATCCTACACATGTCATTCGCCATGATGATCTGGTGTAAACAAGGACATGACGTATGAAGAGAAAACCGATCAAGATATTGGACCGGAAGGTGCAACAACTCAGGAATCGTCCCATTCACGTGGTGAAGGTCTTATGGAATACCGCGGAGTGGAAGAAGCTACGTGGGAACCGGAAGGAATTATCAGACGAAACTACCCTACCTATTCGGTAAGTCATTCTCTCCTGTAAGGTCATATGAATTTGGGGACCAAATTCTTTTAAGAGGGGGAGGATGTAGCAACCTGAATTTTTACGAAAAATAAAAATTTAAATAAAGAATTTAAAACCTAGCTAAATGGATATTTAAATAGAGCATTAAATAAAACCCATTAGATGGAAAAGAGTAATGGGCTTTGCGTAATGGATCTTCTAGAATTTATTGGGTCAAAAATATGAATTTACAAAGGGAGAATAATAGGAAAATACCCTAAATTCGTAACTAAATTATTACCTAAATAGAAAAGTGGGTATTTAATGCATTAAATAGCTAGTTTGAGTTATAATAGGATTCCTAAACCTACCCCATATGGGTTAGCACGAATTTGGATCTCTTCCTAGTCAAATAGAGATTGGAAAGCAAGGAAGGAAGGAGGAAGTAAGGAAATTTCGGAATTAAAGAGGAATTAGAGTCCTATTAGGAAATAGAAAGAGGAGAAGCTAAATACTCTCCTAAAACCCTCATGGCCGACCAAGCTCATGCCAAAGGATTCCTGGACCAGGAGGAGAGGCCTAGGAGGAGGAGATTTCGTGGGAAGAAGAACCTTTCAAGCTCTCAACCCCGTTCTTCAAGTTCTAGCCTTAGAAGAGGAAATCGAGTCAAGGTAGGCATTCTCACAAGCAAAAATCCTAAACTTTCGTCTGTAGATTGTTCCATACATCAGGAACAAAACTCTCAAATTTCATAATTTTCCATCAAGCCAATATTTTCTTCTTGAATTTAGAAGTTCTGCAACTCTCTTGACCCCGAGCCCTCTTCTTAACTTTTGATCTCTATGTAGACTTGATCCCATGCTACGAAATTTTTACTGTAGATACTTCATGATGTTAGGGATCATTTGCCTCTAAAAAGCCTAAATTTCATTGAGCATGTTGCTCGAATTAAATCAGTCTTGCTCTCTATGTCATGTTCTGTGTTACTCGTTGTTGTTCATGCTCAAACCATGTTCAAACCATGCTCTCTCTCGAATTCCTATTTATTGGAAGTACCCTTACATATCTAGTTTAATTTGCAACTGGTTTCATGATTTTTCGTTCACTATACAATTAGTTAGGATTTTTCAAAGCACCCTGTATCATTCTATTTCAAGTTGGCCCACAATCCAAAGCCTGGTCTGATTCCTGTCAGAGCCAGGCGCAGACCACCAGAAAGCGACGGCCCGATATGTCGCCTTCTGGGTCTTATTGCGACCGACACCTGTCGCATTCTCAAGCCATTGCGACGCCTTCCTGTCGCTTTCTGAATGCGACAGTACCTATGTCGCGTTCTCAGAATCTGATTTGCAAGCCCTGTCGCGACCCGTACAAGACCTGTCGCGTTCTGCTGGCACATGTCGCCACCCTTACAGCCCTATGTCGCCTTCTTACCGTTATACCCCCAGTAAAAACCTTACCTAAAACGGAGCAATATTGAATAATTTTTAAATACATCTTCACGACTTATTTCTATTTATGATTTCTCTTGCACTTGCACACACATGAACCATCCAATTGCGGCTGAAATCTTGCAGAAAATATCTCATCATGTATCGGTAATGTATTGAAATAAAGAATATTAATTGCCCTATTTTAAAGGACTTGTATTGTTTCTTGCGTTGCTTATATACCGATATGACGCCCACTGTTCTAGAATTCCTCTAGAACGTCGAGCACCTATTTTATATACACACTCTTCTTGGCTTGTGGTGAACTCTCCGTCGGATATTCCTTCTGACGGACTAGTGAACTCTTGCACAAGGCCTCGTAAGTCTCCTCTGATCATGGATTCCCACATGGTCGACGAGCCGGTTGTACCCTAATACCTATGATACCCTTTAGGGATCTATATGATCCAAACGGCTATTAGAGATTCACTCTCGTCTTAAATCATGCGGACCTCTGGACCTGTGCATAACAAGGCCAGTGGTAGGGTCGTGAGTTCCACCTGACTGCCAACACACAAGTGCGCGTGTTGTGCAACTATTACTATCGCCTGATACTCGACGTATTACGTGCAATGTCCATTAGCTCTCATCTATACTCTAATCGCTCACCTACTCACGTTCACTCCACTATCTCATCTATTCATCTAGTGCTCTTATCTATTTCTTGGTACTCTATATGGCCATTGACTGATGTCTAAAGATAAACAATATAACCAATGCTTGGCAATATATAAAGGGCCCGATCAGGTCCTGGGATGTGCGCCCGAAAGTGCTAGTGCCCATGGGAGTTAAATGATCAGAGTGTTTGGCATTACACTCAAGTGCTATCTATCTCGACTATCTACATGACAATCAAAACACAAAACGTGCTATACTCTCTCGATGTCTAGAATGACAAACAAGTGCTATACTCGTCGTGTGCTATTATACTTGTGCTAGTTGTGCTATGGCCATCCTGCTATTCGTGCTATACTCGATACTTGTGCTATTTTTTGGAAACTATACTAGCTCTCGTGCTGTTGTGCTATCTCTTGCTATATTTTGACTCTCTGGTACCTACTATCTTTAGATACTCTGCCATTAAATGCGCTAATTATTTAAAGCCTGCTTGAGCCTGAGATTTAAGTCTACTGGGCGTTATCGCTCACCCTATGTTATTTGATGTTGTGTTCTCAGGTGAGACCGAGGATGACACATACACTCACGAGGAGGGGAATGACCAAGAGTGAAGCCAGGAATACCCTCGAGTCATTACGTTATCTTAAAGATGTAGTTAGTTATTTCCTTTTATTGCAATGTAATGGGCCCTATAGAATGGCTCTGATATTAGTGGTTGTAACTAGACATTTGAAAAGTTATCAATGAGAAGGATTGTTTTAGTATTATTCAATGTGCAATGGTTGATGTCTAGTACTCGCTCTATACCATTTTCTTGCAACTGCCTTCGCGCTCCGATATTCTGCGTCGGGGCGTGACAGTTTTAGTGAGCGATATGATCCAAATGGCTATTAGATGTTCGCTCTTATCTTGAATCACGTCGGACCTCTGGACCTGTGCTTAAGTGGTATAGTCGTGAGTTTCACCTGACTGCCAACACCAAGTTTGCGTGTTGTGTGCAATTGTTACTATCTGTTTACTCGACGTCTTACATACAATGTCACTAGCTCTCGTCTATGCTCTACTCGCTCATCTATTGACATTCACTCTACTATCTCGTCTATTCATCTAGTGCTCTCATCCATTTCCTTGGTACTCTATATTGGCCATTGACTGATTGTCTAAAGATAAACAACATAACCAATGCCAGCGCAATAGGGCCCGATCTGGTCCTAGGGAGAGCGCCCGAAAGTGCCATTTGCCCATGGGAGTTAAATGATCAGGATGTCGGCATTACATCCAAGTGCCATACTATCTAGATTAATCTAATGACAATCAAAAGTGCTATATTCTCTCATTGTCTGTTGACAACAAAAGTGCTATGCTATACTCGTTGTGCTATTGCTACACTTTGTGCTACTGTGCTATGGCCATCTTACTATTCGTGCTATAATTGACGTTCGTGCTATATTTGGAAAGTTGTGCTATTTCGCTCATGTGCTATCCTGTTATCTCTCACTTTACTTGACTCTCTCGCTCTATCATTAGTTACTCTGCATTTTAATTCATTAATCATTTAAAGCCTACTTGACTATTGAGATTTAAGTCCTACTGGGCATTATCGCTCACCCTGCGTTATTGTCGTTGTGTTCTTAGGTGAAACCGAGGATGATACCTACACTCAAGAGGACGGGAACGACTGGAGTGATGTCATGAGTACCCTAGCATCCTACTACTATGTTTAGCGTTGCAGTAGTTAGGTTTGAAGTTTAGTCTTTGCTTTATTTCAATGTAATTGGGCCCTGTAGATTGGCTCTGATATTAGTGGTTGTAACTAGACATTGGAAAGTTATTAATGAGAAAGTTATTCATTGTGCAATGGTTTGATGTCTAGTACTTGCTCTATACCTTTTCTTGCAACTGCCTCGCGTTCCGATATTCCGCGTCGGGGCGTGACAAAAGAAATTGTTCGGCTACATGGAATTCTAAAGGATATGATTTCTGTCAGAGATGCAAGATTCACTTCACATTTTTTGAGAGAGCTAGAAGATGTATTGAAAACTAAGTTAAAATTTTGTACGGCATTTCATCATCAAACTGATGGACAAATAGAACAGGTAAATCAAATTATTGAGGATATATGTCGTGCCTGTGTTTTATAATTGGAAATGACTGGAGTAACCATCTAACAATAATGGAATTTGTTTATAACAACACTTATTAGTCTACAATTCAAATGGCGCCATTTGAAGCTTTATATGGCCGACAGTGCAGATCACCACTATGTTGGATTGAATTGAGGGAATCACACATTCTTGGACCTGAAATGATACAAGAAACTACAGAAATTATAAAGTTGGCACAAGACCGAATGAAAGCCACTCAAGATCGACCGAAAAGTTATGTTGATCGACGAAGAAGAGAGCTGGAATTTCAACAAGGAGATCATGTTTTGCTCAAAGTATCACCCCGAAGAGGAATCAAGAGATTTGGAGTTAAAGGAAAGTGTAGTCCACGATACATTGGACAATTTGAGATATTAAGAAGAGTTGGGGAATAACATATCAACTAGCACTACCGCCCCAATTGTCCAATGTACATGACATCTTCCATGTGTCAATGTTGTGAAAATATGTTTATAATCCAGAACATGTTATTGAATATCAGAAATTGGAATTACAAGGAAATCTGGCGTATGAAGAGAAACCGGTGCAAATCCTTGACCGAAAGATTAAGCAACTCCGGAATAAGGAAGTTATGTACTAAAGATTCAATGGAATAAGTGAGGACAAGAAGAAGCAGGATGAGAACTAGAAGATGCTATCAAAACCAAGTATCTAGAATTGTTTTTAGGTCAGTATCACTTATGGTTAGATTCTTATCAGTTAAATTTGAAGGACCAATTTTTTTAGTAGGGGAGAATTATAACACCCCAAAATTTTATTTATTGAAAATTGAGAAAAAGATGATGATTTTTTATTGTTAAACATAAGTACTTTCATGAGATGTAATTATCTTTAATTTAGGATTATTTTTATATTAATAAATATAATTATAGTGTTGTCTTTAGAGGTGCGTACTCCGACAGAACGTCACCGAAATTCGATAACGAAATTGAAATCTGAAAACACCATAATTTCCAGAAAAATGTGCTTGTTCTAGAAACGTAAATACCCAGAATTATTAATGCACGGATATCAAGATTAAGTCGACACAATGATTTTCCATGCAATTTTTGCTGGATCAAAAATTAATTCCAAAAATTAAACTAAAATCACCATAATTCTTAAAACCTTCCAATTAGCGTATATTTTAAATTTCATCTTGATTGGACATTATTGAGCACAAAAACATAAGAACAAAAGGGCCAACTAAATTAACCCCTATTTACGTAACCCATTTTTTTTTATTATTGCTTAGGTAGTCTTGGCTACGTAAGACCTGTTTTACTTGTTGTAAGTGGCTTACATGTATCAGAATATGTGTGAGAGGGGTAAAAGCCCATGGTTAACGTGGCTGTTGTAAAAACAAATGAGCTTTTACGACTGCAAGTGTATGGCTACGTGCCATACATGCATGAGAGTTGGACCTGTATATATACCCTTCTACGCACACTCTCAAGAAAGTTTACCCACTTGTTCCTCCTTCCACACTGTTGTTGCCATTGCCTTTGTTGTGACTGCTGTTGCTCCTGCCATAGCTCCTGCTATAGCTGTAGCTGCTACTCCTACTGAAGTTGATACTACTGTGACTCCTGCTACTGCTCCTGTCGTAGCCGCAACTACTACAACTCTTCCTGGTGCTACTGTTGGTTCTTAGTTGAGGAGAGGAGAAGGTCTCCATCTTTCCTAAGTCAAGTAGGAATTGAAGGATCGAGGAAAAGGTGTGGATAAGATCTAGAAGGGGGGGGGGGATGAATAGATCTATGCACTTTTTGCGTTTTGCGGAAGCTTAAGCAATTTAAAAATACTTTTAGAATCAGAGGCAATTTTAACAGTGAAAATTACAGATCTGATGAGATGTTAAGTGAGTTGATAAAATAGATGTGAAAAACTAGTTGATTAAGTGAATCTTAAGCGATCCTATGCAAGCATCTAACGGATGATAGAATCAAACCACAAATAGATAAGTGCACAGAGATTTTTTAGGTGGTTCGGAAATCACCCATGTGATTCCTACATCCACCCCTCACACTAGTGAGGATTCACTAAACAACCTGGGTAACACACTCACTGGAGCAAGACAACTCCAACACCTGAGTTACAACTCACACAACTCTAGAGTAAGACTACTCTAGATCCCTGAGCAAGACTGCTCAACAAACACTTGAGTTCGACGACTCAAACTGAGCACAATGGCTCACAAAGACTTTGCTAGACACCAACACAAGACATAGATCTTCTAGCAGCAGATCATGTCGAACATGAGAACATTCATGAGAATTATGCAGAAGCACTTGCACAATCTCAAAATGTCTCAGAAGAACAGAAGTACAGTGAGAATTGTATGAAAGGACTTTGTTCTTCAGTTGTACTCCCTTGTAGAAGCTCAGATGGGGAAGAAGCTTGGATTCTTGAAGTCCAAACGATGCTCTGCACTTTTGAACTTGGGATCTTCCTTGAAATCTTCTCCAATGGATGCTTCTACTTGATCTGCTTCCTTGAGGCGCTTCAATGCTTCTTCAAGGATCACACTCCAATTCTCACACTTGAATTGATGAGAATTGGTCTTCAGAAGACACCATGAGAGCAGAGGAGGGAGATGAGCACTTCTCGCCGCCAAAGGAAACTTTTGGAAGGCTCCAAGAGTTCGTTGGGTCTCTCTATGTGATGGATGGCCAATTGGAGGCTTTTTATACCCAAAAGATTCCAAAGTTACCCTTTGGGTACAAGGGCACACGATCCTAGGTTGATTCACCATCGCCCTAGGATGACACGTGGCAATCATCCATCTTAAGTCCCAGATTTTCCGGAGTGTGTCGACCTGCCCTTGTGGTTTGTCGACACACTGGCTGGAGACTGGTTGAATAGTGACTGGATGAGACTCTGGTGTCGACCTGCTGCTTGAATGTGGTGTCGACCTCCTGTCCCAATCCTGAAAACATGCTATTCTGGGAAATGATCTAGTGTCGACCTGCTCGTTGACTCGTGTCGACACAGTCTCAGCATTTCTTCAGCTTTTTGCCTTGGGGTCTGAGGTGTTGTGTCGACACCATTGTGGGGTGTGTCGACACTACCTTTGCAAAAAGTATTTGTACCTGAAAATTAAACACATATATCATTAGTTAATATTTTATTATGAGTACAATTGATAAGTGTGCTTTGAAACATGCTTTTTGAATATAAATTCAGGTGAAATGTGTTTATCATGTTTCAATTAGTTTGCATTAAAATCACATTTGTCATCATCAAAATAAGAGGGGAAATGATATGAAATTACACTCAACCCAACAATCTCCCCCTTTTTGATGATGGCAACATTAAATCCATATGACAATGAGGTTTTGAGATGTGATTTTAAGCAATTTTTGGTTATTCAAAGTCCTTATTTTTCTTTTTGTTCATGCTTGTCAAAGACCTTTAAATATAAATCAGTCATAATTGATGGTTGAACTAGTGAAGTACAATGTTACTTGAAGTAAGTCAGTTGCATAAAAGAGGTCAAGCAACTTGACAAGCATTCATACATTCACATTCACATAACAATTTTCAATCACATTGAAGACACAAATGATGAAGTTCATTCAAGCCAAAAATCATTTCATTTCATTCAAGAGTAAACATTACAATCTTCCAAAACATTATAATCATTTCTTGTTCTCTTTCTTTCTTCTCCCCCTTTGACATCATCAAAAAAGAATTACATTATGTAGAAGGAGGAGGAGGAGGAGGAGGAATGGGAACTAAGATTGTCTCAATGTTTGACAATCTTTTCTCCAGGAAAGTCAAGCTGGACTTCATTTGATCTTGAATGGTTGTGAGTCTTGTATGCAAGTAATGTTCCATTCTGTCTGAGTTTTCTATCAAAGTAGCTTGAATTCTGTCTAGATCAGCTGATATGGGTTGTGAAGAGGAAGATGATCCAGCTGACCAACCAGGCCTTTGCATGATTTTGAATTCCATTTTCAAATCAGTGATCTGTTTGTCAATGTGAGCATTGAAATTCCTCATGCTCTCCAAATCATCCGCCAGATGAGCAAAAGACAGTCTAGTTTGGAGATCTGAGCAAGTGTCTCCTTTGTGTTGAACACATCAGCTTGAGAGTTTGCTAAAATCCCCTTAAGAACCTTCTCCAGTTGTCTTGATGTTCTTTGAGCTCAACTGAAGCATCTGCCAGTGTACCAATTAATCTATTGAATCTTTGAGCTGCATAGTCTGAGGCAACTTTTTGCTCTATGAACTTGGCAGACACAGTGTTCTCCAACCTTTGAATCCTCAACTCAAAAGCTTGTGACATGGTTTGAATAGAGGTGTCAAGGTTTCAAATTTATCATTAAAAAGGAGAACAACTCTGGTGGAACAGAAGGTCCACCAGAGGATGTGGATGCTTGAAATGTGGGTTGTGGAGAGATATGTGGAATGTCAAATCAGTGTGCATGGAGGAGGGTGAAACTGAGGTGAGAGTGGGGCATGAAATGGTATATCACCTTCAGTTGAGACTTGAGGCTGATCCTCATTCAAAGGAGGCTGATCCTCTGACCTTGGGGCTGGTTCCCTTGAGCTTGAGGCTGTTCCTCTTGACCCTGGGGCTGGTCCCCTTGACCCTGAGGCTGTTCCTCTTGGACATGAGGCTGGTGCTCCTGAACTTGAGGGGCCTCAACTACAACTGGCCCTCTCCTAACTTGATTACCCTCCAGTCTGAATCCCATGAATTTTGAATATTCTTGAAGCGATAGATGTTTGATTTAGGGATAGACTGGGATTTCTCATTGTCCAAAGGCACACCAAAGTGCTGGAACACTGAAGTCAGGTGTGCAGCATATGGAAGAGATCTCTTGAGGACTTTCCTGGTTGTTTCAGATATATCCGATACATTATTACATGGAGATTGATTTTGATTTCTTTTGCCATGCAATAGATAATGAACCTTTGTATATCTGTGAGCCTGTCCCTTCCACCACCTTGAGGGGTAATGATTGTGGTCAACATATGGTGGATAATCCTCAACACAGGGGAAATGTGTTTGTGTTGAATTTGGTGACAAAGGTTTGTCTGGGATCAGATTCATCAGCAAGTAAGCCTGTCATGATGGTATAAGCTTCATGAAGATCAAATTCAAAACTATGATAATCTGCCCCTTCACCTGGAATGTGAAACAGGGTGACTGCTAATACTGTAGGCAGATTTATGTCTATTCCTTTAACCTTTGACCTATACCCAACCTTGGTGCATTTCAAATTCTTGTAGAATTCCTGAACAAGTCTTGGATACATGATTTGAAATTCAGAAATGAAGATTAACCAAGGCTGAAAAGAGAAGAAAGTCTGAATTTCTGGAAAGGTATTTGCTAGCTGATTGTCTGTCAAATCCACTATTCTGGGCTTTAGGATTAGCTTAGCTTCACTAATGGACTCTGAGGGGTTGGTTTCTTGAGACTGGGAAGACTCCGACGAAGATGATGATGACTCCTCAGAATCTCCAGAAGAGGAGCCCGGATTCTCAGGTCTAGGGTTGGTAGAATCCCCACCTCTGCCCGAAGAAGAGGGTCTACCTCTCTTGGCTGCTGGCTGAGATGTAGAGGAGGACCCTGATTGCTTTGCAGGGTCATTGCGCCGTTTGGTTCTTCTTTCTGATTTAGGAACATCAACCTCTGCCGGAACTGGCCTAGATGTGGCCTGAGATTTTGCTCCACAGCGAGGACCCAATTTTCTCACCATGGTTGCAAGGTTGGAGTGGAATCGGGAGTGGATGAAGGAGAAGAGAGAGATGATTGAGAAAGGGATGTGATTGAGAGAGAAGTTTGTGGAATTTCTTGCCGGAAATGAGAGAGAAGCGACCGTCGGGTCAACTTATGCCTAAAAAGGGGTTGCAATGGTCCAGTACCCCGCAGGAACAACAGGGGCTAAATCGGAACCCACGATTTAAAAAGTCTGGCAAGGGGTGCAGTGTCGACACTGGAAGACTTTAGTGTCGACCTGACCTAGGGTGTGTGTCGACACGGGATAGATGTGGTGTCGACCTGGCCTATGAAGAAAAGTTGAATTTTTGTGAGAATTTTTTTTTTTTTGAGAATTTTTGGGACTTCTTTAAAATGATAATCAATGAGAGAAATAGTCATTTCAAGGATTTTTAAGAGACTTGAAAATTCATTTGTTATATTTTGCAAAAATTCATCACAATTCAAGTTTTAAACAATTTCCAATAGGATATGAGCATTCAAAGACTTGAGTCAATGAAATGATGATTTGAGGGATATAATATATCTAACAATCAACTATAAGCTACCATATTTCTCAACGTTAAAGAAATAAAGATATCCTCTAGACTGAATACAATTTTTTGAAAATAAAACACAATCTTAAAGAACAACTTGATGAGGGATGAAAATGATTCTTTCTAAACAAAACTCCATTAACACACATATTTTGTTTTTGTAACAGACTAGCAAATGATATAAATCTTTTTCACTCAAGTACTAGTGCTTTTTACACACCATAGTCCCTGGATACTTAAGATTTATTCATTGTCAAGTCTCAAAGGGGTAAATGATGACCTTTTGACATGAAAATATACGTTTTCTAGACGCCAATATTTCCAGTTACTCAGTCATCATCAAAACGTGTAGCACATTTTTTGCTGTTTTTTGAATTTATTTTTGAATTTTTATCCCCTTTGAACAGAGATAGCATTAGTGCCTCATGACATGCATGGCACTTCATTCATTGTGAAGGTGTGCAGTTTCTCAGCACAAATGCCATTGCTCTGTTGAATTTTCAAAATTTTTGAGAGTTTTGTAAGATAGAATCAATTTTACCCAACATCAGTTGCAAACAAGGAGATGTTTTAATTTCAAGACACAAGTTGTTTTCAATCTTGGAAGAGTTCTGAGTTTCTTGGGTTGAAAAATATAGTTGACAGTTGATTAGTAAAAATATGATAGATCACTCAAAGGATCATTTGGAGACTTAGACATCTGAATGATGACATCATGCAGGAAATTGATGAAATGCAAGAAAAGTTATGAATTTTGCAAAGTCATGACTTGTGAATTTTCTAGCTCCCCTGAGATGGATTTCAATCATTTTCTATCAAAATAAAGATATGCAAGTTTTTTTTTTTTTAAATCAAGAAAGAATTTCCTTTAACAATAAAAGCTCCCCATCAGCAATTTTGCATATTCATTTCCTAGTATGGCGAGACATTACCTCAAGCATAGTGAAAGTGTCAGACAGCCTGACTTGTCCTTCTCCAAGTCACCATTGTGACGACCCTCATTATACCGGTACGGTTATACCAACCCACGTCGGTATAGTAAAGGTTATCACAGTGGGACATTTACCCAACACTATCACATGATTGAGATATACACAAATATAGATACAGAGTCGCGGAAGTAAAGGACTAACTGTCATCACATTCCATCATCCACATTTATCACATGATCCATATAACAAAAAAAAGACTAAACTTTCATAATTGAAATTAAACCAAGCTACATTGTCCACAAATTAAAGTTCTACATTTAATACATAGTTTGTCCACAATTACATAATGATAACTCTAATACAAGCTACAATTCACATACTATGAAACAAAAAGGGACACTACGTCAACTCCACCCGCTAATCTCCACGCTCGGAGTCGCTCTCCACTGTCTCCTCCAAAGGTGTGTCACCAACTACACCTGTACGCCGAAGCAAGGAGTGAGTCTAAAAGACTCAGCAAGTAGCTCCATACACATCATTCATGCATACATCATAGTAGGGTCTACTTTCAATTTGCAAGGCAACATATAGCATGCTTGAACATTTATGAGAGACAACCTATCATGGTATTTCTACAAAATCAAAACACATGGTACATGGTTTAAGTTTTCAAATACACTTCCTATCACATGCTTTCTACTCATTAATCACATGAAGACTACACTTCCAATTTGACTATAACATGATAGCAATTTATATGGGATTAGAATATCATAGCATGAATTTACGTAACATATTCTAACACATTCACTTCACATGGTTACACATTCCCATATTTCACATGGTTCATTTTTCAAGCATTTCACATGTACACATGTTCACATTCTAACATAAATGGTTCACATGATTTCACATTTCACATTTGCATGCTCACATATATACACAATTTACACATGTTCACATATACACATTTCACAATTTATTTGCCGTGACACATAGTCCAAACCACCACTAGAAGGACACATCACATACACATAACACATAGCACATCACCTAGGCAATACAGTGATGACTCTTGGCACTGCGCAGACCGGGAGAACACGTCTCCACCCTAACCAGTGGTACTTGTCCACCTCCAGGATTTCATCCTAATGCCCTTAGGATATCTTAACACATTGAACCTTCTCATGGGGACTTTTCCATGATACAGTTCCACAGCCCTCTATGGAAGCAGTGTCACACACGGCACATTTTACACATTACACATTCCGATTTAACACATGTTTCACATATGATTTTCACACTTTCTTGTTTATGCACATGGTTCTATTCATCCCTAGCATGATGCTACTAATAACAGAATTCAAGCATTTAGTAGCTCTCATGGATTAATTGGAACACACCTTATCTAACCTTAATCATGATACATGTGTTTATACTCATTTTCACATGAAAATCTCATAGTGTAGGCTACTGTTATCAAATTTTCCCGAAAATTTTACCACATGCTGTTTTCGGGTATAATAACACACATACAATTTTTACATTTTTCTGAATTCACATGCATTTATAGAAATTAAAACATTCAGTTTCATGCCATTCTTAAACTAAGTCCACATAGAACATGACATGGATTTCAGATTTGATCATGCACAGTCATGAACCACACATACATATTAGCACAGAAATTTTTCCCGAATTTATTTCCAACACATGATTTACTAGAATTTTCACAAGGTCTACACATGCTTTCTATTTCTCATTGTAGGAATTATAAGAATTCACATGGATATGGGAAAATTCCCAATTTTGCAGGGCATGGACTGATACATAAACATGGTTCATAAAATTCTACAGCATTTAACTCCTCAGAAATCATGGAAAAACAAATTAACCAAGCATAACCTCTTTCCTACACATGCTTTTCAATAATTCTAATAAATATGCCATCTACAGAAAAATACAGGAAATCCACACACATCACATTACCTATTTTACATAACATATAAAATTTACATTATATCCTCATGCGTAGAAACCGGAAATTAAGATATAGGGCAGAACAGTTCACTGTTCTGTCAAGAAGAACTAAACGGCATACTACGGACGTTTACAAGAGTTGGCGGCAACATCGTTGGCCGCTGACTCAAGATCTCAACGTCAATGGGTCTTGCCGTCAAGTTCGGACCTGTGTAAAAACACAGTCCGAGCTCTGAATAATGGTGAATGTAGGGGATCCAGGACACGAGGAAAATCTATAAAAATGATAAAAACCTCCTAGACACATACATGGACAATGTGGAAGGGTTACTTGCCTTTGGAAAACTCCTAAAGGGATCAAATTAGTTGGAGAAGCTCTCCTTGGGCAGTCCCAAGAGCCTCCAAGATGCCTCCACTCCGGCTTCTGTGATGCTCCCCTCTGAAATCCAGGCCGGGATGTGTAGCGGTTATGTTGTCTTCCTCCTTGTCGAAGTAGATCTCCAGAGAAGCCTTGGATCGCCGGATCAAAGCCTCCAAACTTCAGGTTTTCTCACAGGAAGCTCTAGGGTTTTCTCTCCTCTTCTCTCTTCTTGCAAGTGTGAAAATGGGTAGTGGGGAGAGGCCATTTCGGGTTCAGGAAGGGGAGGCCTTCACCCACTCACCATGCCGATCTGACAGTTTTGGAGCCGTTGGGGGACATCCCCCAATGGTTGCCATGCCTTGTTTCAGAAGACAGCAGCTCTGCTGCGCATGCAGGGCAGAGAAGTTGACGTCCAGATCGCTGGACGCCGGAGTGAGTGTTGGCGTCCATGGTTGGACGCTGACACCACCTCAGCGGCCAGGGGTTGACGCCAATAAGGCCTTCGGCCAGAACCCTAATTATGCAGAAAACCATGCATACCAAGCTTCTATACATGCAATATGTACATGGTATTATATTCATACTATCACCATGCAATACATACATTATTTACGTTTAATATAACACATGTACACGTAATTATACTATTTTAATACCTACGTAAGTACGTACATACATACACAAGCACATATACACACATAAATACGAAAGAAATACTACGGAAATTCGAGGGTCTTACACCCTCTCCCCTTAAAGAAAACTTCGTCCTCGAAGTTAGAACGACACTACTCAAACAAAAGGGGATACTTCTTCTTCATCGCATCCTCAAGCTCCCACGTAGCCTCCTCACGTGAGAAGTTCCGCCATAGAACTTTCAGACGCGATACTCTTGTTCCGGAGATGCTGCACCTTCCGGTCAAGAATGGCTACCGGTTGCTCGACATACGAAAGATCTGGCTGGATCTCCACTGGCTCGTGACTAATCACATGAGACGGATCTCGGACATACTTCCTGAGCATAGATACGTGGAATACCGGGTGAACGCTAGCCAAAGCTGGGGGTAATGCTAGCTCGTACGCCACGTTGCCCAAACGTCTGAGAATCTCATACGGGCCAATGAATCTGGGGCTTAGCTTGCTATGCCTGCCAAATCTAACAACACCTCGAGTAGGCGATATCTTCAAGAAGACATGATCACCAACCTCGAACTCCAAATCCTTTCTCCTGTTGTCGGCATAACTCTTCTGCCTATCCTGTGCCGCAACAAGCCTCTTTCTGATAAGCTGGATCTTATCCGAAGTTTCCTGAACCAACTCCGGTCCGATCAACTGCCTATCACCAGTCTCCTCCCAACATAAAGGAGATCTGCAGGGCCTACCATACAACGCCTCGAATGGAGCCATTCCAATGCTAGCATGAAAGCTGTTGTTGTATGCGAACTCCACAAGAGGTAAATGACGCTCCCAATCATCCTTCCAATCCAGAACACACGCTCTCAACATATCCTCGAGCGTCTGGATAGTCCTCTCGGACTGTCCATCGGTCTGGGGATGAAACGCCGAACTGAGCTTAAGCTCCGAACCTAACGCATCCTGAAGACCCTTCCACAACCTCGAAGTAAATCTCGGATCTCGATCCGAAATGATCGACTTCGGCACACCATGCAACCTAACGATACCACTAACATACAATCTAGCTAAGCTCTCTACTGACTGCTTCTTCTTCATAGGCAAGAAATGAGCAGTCTTCGAGAATCTATCTACAACTACCCAAATCGAGTCATTGCCCCTTCTAGATCGAGGCAAACCCGATACGAAATCCATAGTGACAGCTTCCCACTTCCATACGGGGATATCCATCCTTTGCATAAGGCCGGATGGTCGCTGCCGCTCGGCTTTCACCTGCTGACATACTAGACATCTAGACACATAATCCGCAACATCCTTCTTCATGCCGGACCACCAAAATGATCTCTTCAAATCCTGATACATCTTAGTGTTACCCGGATGAATAGAGAATCGCGATCTATGAGCCTCCGCTAACACATGCTCACGGACATCTACTACATCGGGGACACAAACACGGTGCTGAAATCTAATCACACCGTCCTCATCACGAGCAATGCCCGCCTTACCTACTAACTCTAACAATCTAGGATCGGCTTTCTGCTGCTCAATCACCTCATCCAAGACTGAGGACCTAAGGGATAGCTGAGCTACAAAAGCCTGACACAACGATGGCTCTAACTCGGTCATAGAGCACGCTGCATCCTCCAACATCTTCCAATCCTGCTGGAGCGAAGACCTCTTTCTACTAAGAGCATCCGCTACGACGTTCGCCTTTCCAGGATGATACTGAAGGTCGAAGTCATAGTCCTTCAAGAACTCAATCCATCTCCTCTGCCTCAGGTTTAATTCCTTTTGGGAGAAAAGATACCTCAAGCTCTTGTGGTCGGTAAACACCTCAAATCTGACACCATAAAGGTAGTGCCTCCAGATCTTTAGTGCATGAACCACAGCTGCTAACTCCAAATCATGAGTCGGATAGTTCCTCTCATGCTCCTTCAACTGACGAGAAGCATAAGCTACTACCCTCTCTTGTTGCATGAGCACACAGCCTAAACCAATCTGAGATGCATCCGTATAAATGGCAAAGCCCTCTAGACCACTAGGCAATACCAATACCGGAGCAGAAGTAAGCTTAGCCTTCAATAGCTGAAAGCTACGCTCACATGCCTCAGACCACACGAACTTCTCACCTTTCCGAGTCAGCTTTGTCAAGGGGGCGGCGATGGATGAGAAACCCTCAATGAATCGCCGATAATAACCAGCTAACCCAATAAAGCTACGAATCTCCGAAGGGGTCCTGGGAACTTCCCAATCCATAACTGCCTGGACCTTCGCTGGGTCAACAGCTACACCAGCGCCGGAGATAACATGCCCGAGGAAATGAACCTCGCGCAACCAAAAATCGCACTTGCTGAACTTCGCATACAGCTTGTGCTCACGGAGAACCTCTAAGACTAACCTCAAATGCTGACGGTGCGTGGCCTCATCCGGAGAATAGACCAATACATCGTCAATAAACACAACAACAAAGCTATCTAAATACGGACTAAACACCCGGTTCATGAGATCCATGAACGCTGCAGGGGCGTTGGTCAATCCGAAGGGAAGAACCAAAAACTCATAATGTCCATAACGGGTTCTAAACGCCGTCTTGGACACATCCTCACTCCTAATCCTCAACTGATGATAACCAGATCGCAAGTCAATCTTGGAAAAGACTGATGCCTCTCGCAACTGGTCAAACAGATCATCAATGCGAGGTAAGGGATACCTGTTCTTCACAGTCACCTGGTTTAGCTTCCTATAATCGATGCACAACCGAAGTGACCCGTCTTTCTTCTTGACGAACAATACAGGTGCTCCCCAAGGGGAAACGCTAGGGCGAATAAATCCCTTATCAAGCAATTCTTGCAATTGCTTCCTCAACTCGGCTAATTCTGCAGGTGCCATCCGATATGGGGCCTTTGAGATAGGAGAGGTGCCTGGAAGCAACTCTATAGTGAACTCTATCTCCCTATCCGGTGGCAATCCAGACAAGTCATCGGGAAAGACATCTGGAAAGTCCTGCACCACATCGATCTCTGCAAGAGTCCGTGAGACTAGCATCGGGTACTAGCATAACGCTGGCAAGAAATGCGTCACATCCCTTGTTCACCATACGCATCGCCTTCATGGCAGAGATAACTAACTTTCCCGCTAAGTTCTTTGGCAAGGGATGAGAGAACTCGTCCTCGCCAGGAATGCGGAAAACAATCTTCTTCTTACGACAATCTACTAGCGCATAATGCTCCTCTAGCCAATCCAGACCAAGAATGCAATCATAGTCCTTCATCTTTAGCAAGAAGAAACACCATCTAGGAATCTATCCTCAATGCACACAGGTAACGACGGAATACACTTCCTAGTCGATACCGTACCCGCAGGGGTGTGCACAGACAAAGGAACCTCTAACTCCTCAGACTCTATGCCTGACTCTAGGGCTAACTGCCTAGCGAACCGCTCGGAAATGAACGAGTGAGTAGCACCCGTATCAAACAAAACCCGAGCGTGCACACCGAAAAGTAAGACTGTACCTTCGGTGACATGCTCCGCCTGCTCGGCGTCCTCACGAGCTAACGCAAACACTCGAGCCGGGGCTCGAGGCCTTCCTGGTCGCCCTGTCGCTGGCGCGGCTGCCGCCACTGCTGGTACTGGCGCTCCTCGCTGAGCTCCCTGCTGAAGCCTAGGGCAGTCCTTGATTTTGTGGTCGCTGCTCCCACACTTTAGGCATTGCCCGCTATCATCCAACATTCCGTACCACCATGTGCCCTTCCGCAATGAGGGCACTCCTTCTTGTCACCAGAGGAACGTACAGAAGGTACCTGATAGCTGCTGGTTGTCGATGATTTCTGCGGTGTCTGGTACACCGTCTTCCTCTTATCTTGCCTCTGGAAAGCTGCTGCCGGCCTCTTCTGCGAAGCCTTCTTCTCCTCCAAGTATTGCTCCATTTCGCCTTCCTGTCTGCAGGCTGCGCTGAGAGCCTCGTCTAGCGTGCGGTGGTCGAACGCCACGAGCCTCGTCCTCAGTGATGGTTTGAGACCCATCACAATTCTTCGCCTTCCTGCGCTCATCCGCCACAATATGGGGTGCATACTTAGATAGTTCTGCAAACCTGGCCTCATACTCAAGTACGGTCATGGAGCCCTGAGTCAAAGTGAGGAACTCCTGCTCCATCCTGTCCTGGATGTGCTCGGGGACGAACTTGGCCCGAAAGAGCCTCACGAACTCGTCCCAAGCGACATCAATCGCACCATCCTCAAACCGCGTACGTAGTAACGAAGCCCACCACACATCAGCTCTCTCCTGCAACATAACCTTCATGAGCACCGCTAACAACTTCAACTTAACAGGGAATAGGAAACACATAACTAACACATACCTGTAGCATGTAGGTGGCTAAGGTAACCTTGTCCTCATCCACACACCTGATGGCCCGGAAGATTTTCTCGATCTCCCTCATCCAACTCTCTGCTAGCAACGGATCGCTCTCCCCCTTAAAAGAGGGTGGCTGCATCCTCTTGAATCTTTCCATGATGGAAGGTCCACCATGGTCCTGAGCTGGGGCCTGAGCCTGCTACATTAAACAACAAACGATATACAATAAACACAATAGCATACAATTCAAATAGCAGACTACTTAGTTATTCTATTATTTACCTGGGCCTCCAACTGGGCCTGAAGTGCTGCCTGAGTGTGTGCCTGGGTCTGCATGGCCTGCACCAGACCTTGCATGAACACTCCATAGTCCACAGGCGGCGGTGGGGGAAGCACAGGGCCTCGTGGTGCTGGGGCCTGTTGCTCCGCCTGACCATCACGCCTCTGCTCGTCGTCGCGAGCTGGCGCACCTCCACGTCGTCCACGGGAAGCCATGGCTGTAAGAAAATTTCAGCCACCATTAGAGTTAGGTTACTAAGTTTTCTAACCATTTTCTTGTCTATCTTCCATTCATTATTAGTCATTTCTACCCATGTGGACAATCTATAAAGATTTAGCATGCAATGAGGATGATGATTCATGTATATTTATGTAAGATCTCAATCGGTTGCTCTGATACCAATCTCTGTGACGACCCTCATTATACCGGTACGGTTATACCAACCCACGTCGGTATAGTAAAGGTTATCACAGTGGGACATTTACCCAACACTATCACATGATTGAGATATACACAAATATAGATACAGAGTCGCGGAAGTAAAGGACTAACTGTCATCACATTCCATCATCCACATTTATCATACATGATCCATATAACAAAATAAAAGACTAAACTTTCATAATTGAAATTAAACCAAGCTACATTGTCCACAAAATTAAAGTTCTACATTTAATACATAGTTTGTCCACAATTACATAATGATAACTCTAATACAAGCTACAATTCACATACTATGAAACAAAAAGGGACACTACGTCAACTCCACCAGCTAATCTCCACGCTCGGAGTCGCTCTCCACTGTCTCCTCCAAAGGTGTGTCACCAACTACACCTGTACGCCGAAGCAAGGAGTGAGTCTAAAAGACTCAGCAAGTAGCTCCATACACATCATTCATGCATACATCATAGTAGGGTCTACTATTTCAATTTGCAAGGCAACATATAGCATGCTTGAACATTTATGAGAGACAACCTATCATGGTATTTCTACAAAATCAAAACACATGGTACATGGTTTAAGATGTTTCAAATAACACTTCCTATCACATGCTTTCTACTCATTAATCACATGAAGACTACACTTCCAATTTGACTATAACATGATAGCAATTTATATGGGATTAGAATATCATAGCATGAATTTACGTAACATATCTAACACATTCACTTCACATGGTTACACATTCCCATATTTCACATGGTTCATTTTTCAAGCATTTCACATGTACACATGTTCACATTCTAACATAAATGGTTCACATGATTTCACATTTCACATTTGCATGCTCACATATATACACAATTTACACATGTTCACATATACACATTTCACAATTTATTTGCCGTGACACATAGTCCAAACCACCACTAGAAGGACACATCACATACACATAACACATAGCACATCACCTAGGCAATACAGTGATGACTCTTGGCACTGCGCAGACCGGGAGAACACGTCTCCACCCTAACCAGTGGTACTTGTCCACCTCCAGGATTTCATCCTAATGCCCTTAGGATATCTTAACACATTGAACCTTCTCATGGGGACTTTTCCATGATACAGTTCCACAGCCCTCTATGGAAGCAGTGTCACACACGGCACATTTTACACATTACACATTCCGATTAACACATGTTTCACATATGATTTTCACACTTTCTTGTTTATGCACATGGTTCTATTCATCCCTAGCATGATGCTACTAATAACAGAATTCAAGCATTTAGTAGCTCTCATGGATTAATTGGAACACACCTTATCTAACCTTAATCATGATACATGTGTTATACTCATTTTCACATGAAAATCTCATAGTGTAGGCTACTGTTATCAAATTTTCCCGAAAATTTTACCACATGCTGTTTTCGGGTATAATAACACACATACAAATTTTCACATTTTTCTGAATTCACATGCATTTATAGAAATTAAAACATTCAGTTTCATGCCATTCTTAAACTAAGTCCACATAGAACATGACATGGATTTCAGATTTGATCATGCACAGTCATGAACCACACATACATATTAGCACAGAAATTTTTCCCGAATTTATTTCCCAACACATGATTTACTAGAATTTTCACAAGGTCTACACATGCTTTCTATTTCTCATTGTAGGAATTATAAGAATTCACATGGATATGGAAAATTCCAAATTTGCAGGGCATGGACTGATACATATAAACATGGTTCATAAAATTCTACAGCATTTAACTCCTCAGAAATCATGGAAAAAAAATTAACCAAGCATAACCTCTTTCCTACACATGCTTTTCAATAATTCTAATAAATTATGCCATCTACAGAAAAATACAGGAAATTCCACACATCACATTACCTATTTTACATAACATATAAAATTTACATTATATCCTCATGCGTAGAAACCGGAAATTAAAGATATAGGGCAGAACAGTTCACTGTTCTGTCAAGAAGAACTAAACGGCATACTACGGACGTTTACAAGAGTTGGCGGCAACATCGTTGGCCGCTGACTCAAGATCTCAACGTCAATGGGTCTTGCCGTCAAGTTCGGACCTGTGTAAAAACACAGTCCGAGCTCTGAATAATGGGGAATGTAGGGGATCCAGGACACGAGGAAAATCTATAAAATGATAAAAACCTCCTAGACACATACATGGACAATGTGGAAGGGTTACTTGCCTTTGGAAAACTCCTAAAGGGATCAAATTAGTTGGAGAAGCTCTCCTTGGGCAGTCCCAAGAAGCCTCCAAGATGCCTCCACTCCGGCTTCTGTGATGCTCCCCTCTGAAATCCAGGGCCGGGGATGTGTAGCCGGTTATGTTGTCTTCCTCCTTGTCGAAGTAGATCTCCAGAAGAAGCCTTGGATCGCCGGATCAAAGCCTCCAAACTTCAGGTTTTCTCACAGGAAGCTCTAGGGTTTTCTCTCCTCTTCTCTCTTCTTGCAAGTGTGAAAATGGGTAGTGGGGAGAGGCCATTTCGGGTTCAGGAAGTAGGGGAGGCCTTCACCCACTCACCATGCCGATCTGACAGTTTTGGAGCCGTTGGGGGACATCCCCCAATGGTTGCCATGCCTTGTTTCAGAAGACAGCAGCTCTGCGCATGCAGGGCAGAGAAGTTGACGTCCAGATCGCTGGACGCCGGAGTGAGTGTGTTGGCGTCCAGGGTTGGACGCTGACACCACCTCAGCGGCCAGGGGTTGACGCCAATAAGGCCTTCGGCCAGAACCCTAATTATGCAGAAAACCATGCATACCAAGCTTCTATACATGCAATATGTACATGATATTATATTCATACTATCACCATGCAATACATACATTATTTACGTTTAATATAAACACATGTACACGTAATTATACTATTTTAATACCTACGTAAGTACGTACATACATACACAAGCACAATATACACACATAAATACGAAAGAAATACTACGGAAATTCGAGGGTCTTACACCATTTGATATACCAAGAAATTTCAACACAATAAGAGTTGAAGAATTATTGTCCAAAGGAAATGGAAGTGGAATGAGAGAGATATGGACAGTGTGACTAAAGGAAGCAAAGGGTTATGATATGAAAAGAACTCCCCCTTAGACAGTGCATAACACTCAACCCAAACCTAAGAGAGATCAAGAATGTGGATATTTACAAAGACCAAGTTCTCTCCTCAAGGATGAAAATATGTTTTCAGGAAAGGGTTTGGTGATTATGTCTGCAATTGTTTTTTTCAGTTTCATGAAATGGAGTTCAAAGGACTTCCTTGCAACCTCATCTCTCAAGAAGTGATGCCTAATCTCAATATGCTTGGTTCTAGAATGCTGAATGGGGTTCTTAGACAGATTTATTGCACTTGTGTTATCACATAGGATGGGTACACAACCTAAATCTTGGTTGTAATCGAGAAGTTGATGTTTCACCCAGAGAATCTGAGTTCCACATCTACCTGCTGCAACATATTCAGCCTCTGCAGTTGACAGTGCAACTGAATGTTGCTTCTTGGAAGCCCAAGAAATAAGGCACCCACCTAGGAATAAACACAAGCCACTTGTGCTTTTTCTATCTAATTTACACCCAGCATAGTCAGCATCACAATAGGCAATCAAATCTAGCTTGCAATTAGCAGGATACCAAATTCCTAAATCACATGTTCCAACAAGATATTTGAAAATTCTTTTAACAGCTAACATGTGACTTTGCTTAGGATTAGACTAAAATCTAGCACACAAACACACACTAAACTGAATATCTGGTCTAGAAGTTGTAAGATAGAGTAGAGAGCCAATCATACCTTGTAGGTCTTTGGGTCTACTGACTTACCATTTGAGTCTTCTTCTAGCTTAGCATTTATAGCAATAGGTGTGCTTGAATGCTTGAGGTTCTGAAAGTCAAACTTTTTGAGAAGTTCCTTGACATACTTGGCTTGACTGATGAAGATCCCTTCAGATGTTTGGTTAAACTGCAATCCCAAGAAAAATGTTAAATCTCCCATTAAACTCATTTCAAATTCATTCTTCATTTGATTTGAAAATTCAGTGCATAGGCCTTTATTGGTTGAGCCAAATATTATGTCATCAACATAAATTGGACCATAATTATTTGATTTTTGACTGTTTTTGTGAACAAAGTCTGATCAACATTTCCTCTAGAATATCATTTTTCAAGTAAAAAGGTACTCAAACGGTCATACCAAGCTCTTGGAGCTTGCTTAAGACCATAGAGAGCCTTATTAAGCTTGAAAAATTGGTTAGGATGTTTTTCATTTTCAAATCCAGGAGGTTGTTCAACAAAAATATTTTCCTTAATATATCCATTTAAAAATGCACTTTTGACATCCATTTGATAAACTTTGAATTTCATGGAGGATGCAAAAGTAAGGAAAATTCTAACTGCTTCTAGTCTAGCTACAGGGGCATATGATTCTTCAAATCAATTCCAAATTCTTGATTGTACCCCTTTGCAACTAGCCTAGCTTTATTTCTAATGACTTGACCATTTTCATTCAACTTATTTCTGAAACCCCTAGTGCTAATGACTGTTTGGTCACTAGGTCTAGGTACTAATTCCCATACTTGATTTCTTTCAAGTTGATGAAGTTCATCATGCATGACATTAATCCAATCAGAACTTGATAAGGCTTCATCAATTGACTTTCGTTCAATTTGGGAAATTAGAGCTAGTGGGTCTTCTTCAATATTATGCAGGAATGATGATCTAGTCCTAACTCTATCATGTACATTGCCAACCACATTGTCTAATGGGTGATCTCTCAAAAATCGATGTTCATAAATTACCTGTGAGAAGTACCCACTTCTGGGACAATGTTACCTGAACCACTTGAAGATGGTGTGTTCAGGTTCTCTTTAATGTTTTCAAACTCCTCAACAGTTGGTGAAGAGTCCACAAGAAATTCATCCTCTTCAGTGTCTTGTCTTTCCCTGCAAGATTTAGAATTATTAGTTGAAAAGGAATTTTCATCAAAGATAACATGTGGAGATTCTTCAACAGTTTAGTTTTAAGAATGTACACTTTGAAAGCCCTTGACACCTCAGAATAGCCAAGGAAGATGGCTTCCTGACTTTTAGCATCAAATTTGTCAAGGTTTTCTTTGTTATTGTTGTGTACAAAGCATTTGCACCAAAAAGTTTTAAAATAAGATACAGTTGGCTTTTTGTTTTCAATAATTCATAGGGGTTTTTTCTGATTTTTGGTCTGATCAATGCTCTATTTAGAATGTGATTGACTGTGTTTACAGCTTCAGCCTAAAGGATTTGGGCAAATTACTTCCTAAGAGCATGGATCTAGCCATTTCCACAAGAGTTCTATTCTTTCTTTCCACAACTCCATTTTGTTCTGGAGTTCTTGGTGAAGAAAACTTGTGGAATATTTGAAATTCAGCACATAAATCAGAAAAGGATGTGTTCTCAAATTCACCCCATGATCAGTCAAAATATTTTTGATTTTATATGGATAAGTTGTTAAGACAGTGGTACAGAAGTTTCTGAATTCAAGACAAGTATCACTTTTATGGGACAGAAAAATAACTCAAGTAAATCTAGTAAAATCATCAATGATTACAAACCCATATCTTTTGCCACTTAGACTTAGAATTCTTGTAGGGCCAAAAAGGTCCATGTGAAGTAATTCTAGTGGCCTAGATGTGAGTACCTCATTGAAGTTTTAAAAGATTTTCTTGTTTGTTTTCCTTTGCACAGATCCCACAAACTTGATTTTCAACATTAGAGAAGATTCAGGAAGACCCTTAACCAAATTCAATCTTAACAACTTATTCATTGTTCTGAAACTTGCATGGCCAAGTCTTTTGTGCCAAGTCCATGCAATTTCATCTTTATTTGCAACAAAGCAAAGATTTTCAGAAATTTTTATTTAGGTTGATCATGTAGACATTGTTTTCCCTTTTTCCAAAAAATTTGACTTTATCAGTTGATGAGTCAATTATCTTACAGAAATCAGATTCAAACACAACTTTGTGACCTTTGTCACATAGTTGGCTGATACTGAGCAAATTGTAATCAAGACCATCAACTAGTAAAACATTATCTACAGAGTTTGAGGAAGTTTGACCAACCTTACCAGATCCTATGATCTTTCCTTTATTTTTACCTCCAAAAGTTACTGACCCTCCCTCCTTTTCAATCAGGAATGAGAATTTGGCTCTGTCTCCCGTCATGTGTCGTGAACACCCACTGTCAAGAAACCACACATTGAGTTGGGTGCACGACCTTCCTGCAAAATAGATCAGTGGAGAGATGATTTTGGTACCCAAACAGAGTGGGACCATCAGAATGTTTGAACATTGTTAGTAAATCTTTTCTCACCCAAATTTGACTTGTTTTTTATTTTTGTTTTGTTACATTGGTGTTTTCAGTCTTTTTCTGTTTGTTCTTTCCCTTAGAATGAAAGCACCAATTTTTGTTTTTAGTGGGAGGGGAGTTTTTCATTTGAGCATAGGAATTCAGATGAGGAGATGGAATCCATGGATTTTGTTGGTACATCAAAAGGTTTGGATAAAAGAATTGAGGATGATACCAACAAGGGTTGTCATAACCATGGCTCCAAGGATTGGTCCAATCATCTTGAAATGCTGTCTTGGAGGTCCAAGGTTCTTTATAAATGATTTCCTTTGACTTTTTCTTGTTTTTCAATTTTTATTTGAATTTTTGATTGAGTTGTTTGTAGCTTTGATGTTGAGTAGGTCGACCTCTCCATGACTGGTGTTGACACAGCACCACAGAAGCTTCTTCTTGTGGACTGGTGTCAACCTGTCAGGAGACTGTGTCGACCTTGTTGTCTTCTTTTGTTTTTGAGTTTTTGATTTGTTTTGTGTTTTGTTTGATGTTTTGTCTGATGTTTGTTTGATTTCTGTGTTCTCAAGATTAGGACCCTTGACAAATTTAATTAATGGTGCTTTGACCTTTTTCTCACCAGATTTTTCTTTCTTTGGTTTCTGTTTGTTGAATCCTAATCCATGAGAAGTTGTTGTCATGTTTGTTCCTAGCAGTGCCTCCATGTTATCTTTACCTTTTGTGAAGGTTTGGATAACTTCATCCCTTTCTTTTAGCTGGTTTTGAAGGGTTTTAATTTCTTCAATCTTTTGTTGTGTTTTTCTTGTTTTTCCATTTCCAGCTTTTCAGATAGTCTTTGAATTCTTGGGTGGCCTTTTGAGAGGCAAGCTTTAGATCATCAATTAGGTTCAGGAAATTTTCTTTTTCTTCATTTAATTCTGTTATTTCATTTTCTAGCTCACAAATTCTATTATTTGAAGATTGGTCATGAAGAATGTTTTCAATTTTCTTTTTGAGATGTTTATTTTCTTTTCTCATTTCAGAATATTTTTCAACTAATTCAGCATAAACATCCTGCCAATCTTCAAAAGTGAAATCTTCAAAAGAAGTGCTTACCTTTCCTTCAGAGTTGTTGGCCATGAAGCAGATTTCCTCACTTTCTGAACTTAAGGATTCTTTGCCTTCTTCCTTTTCACTTGAGTCTTCATCAGACCAAGTGGCTACCATGGCCTTTGACTTCTTGAATTTGTGAGGCTTCTTGTGCTTTTCCTTCTTGTTCTCAGGACACTCTCCCTTCATGTGTCCTGGCTTATTGCACCTGTAACAAATGACAGTTTCGTCAGATTTTTGATTCTTGTTGAAATTAGAAGAGGAAGTGTTTCTTTTACCTGAGGAAAACTTCTTTTTCCCAGACATTTTTCCTTTTCTATATTTCAAGAATTTTCTGAATTGCCTGGTCATGAGGGCAATTTCATCCTCATTTGACTCAGACTCCTCAGAACTTGTCTTTTTCCTGACTTTTGTCTTTATTACTGAAGAGGCCTTAAGTGCCATTGGCTTGGTTTTAGTTATGTGTTCTTCATTTCTTTTCAAATTGATTTTCATGTCATTAAGGATCCTATCAATTCATCCAAAGAATTTTGGACAAATCTTTAGAATCTTCAATGATAGTGGCCTTTGTGTGCCAAATTGAAGAAAGTGAACGTAAGATTTTCCTTACCAAGTCTGCATCTGTGTAGTCCTTACCTAAGGCCTTCAGTCCATTGACAATAACCATGAACCTGACAAACATTTCAGAAATTGTTTCATTAGACTCATCATAAACAATTCATATTGAAACAAGAATATTTTCCTTAGTTTCCTTCACTTGTGATGTTCCCTCATAAAGTAATTCGAGTTTATCCCACATCTCTTTGGCAGATTTGCACATTGAGATTCTCAATACTCTTTGGGATGAACAGCACATTGAATCATGTTCATGGCACTATAATTCAATGTGGCTTTTCTTATTTGTTCCCTAGTCCAGGTTTCTTCCTCTCCCTGGTTTTCATAGGGACCAACTTCTACCACTTTCCAGATTTCATAGTTTTGGGCTCTTAGAAACACTTGCATTCTATTTTTCCAATATGAATAGTCCGTTCCATTAAAGAATGGTGGCCTATTTATGGAATGCCCCTCAGCTATGAAACCTTTGGAATCCATTGACTTAAAAAGAAAGCACAGAAGAAATACTCAGCAAGCAAGCAAACAATCAAGCAATCAGACACACATACTAAAAAAAAACTGCTCAGATCAAATCAGATCAAGTGTAAACTCGCTCTGATACCAATTGAAGGATCGAGGAAAAGGTGTGGATAAGATCTAGAAGGGGGGGATGAATAGATCTATGCCACTTTTTACGGAAGCTTACGCAATTTAAAAATACTTTTAGAATCAGAGGCAATTTTACAGTGAAAATTACAGATCTGATGAGATGTTAAGTGAGTTGATAAATAGATGTGAAAAGCCAGTTGATTAAGTGAATCTTAAGTGATCCTATGCAAGCATCTAACGGATGATAGAATCAAACCACAAATAGACAAGTGCACAGAGATTTTTAGGTGGTTCGGAAATCACCCATGTGATTCCTACATCCACCCCTCACACCCAATGAGGATTCACTAAACACCTGGGTAACACACTCACTGGAGCCAGACAACTCCAACACCTGAGTTTACAACTCACACAACTCTAGAGTAAGACTACTCTAGATCCCTGAGCAAGACTGCTCAACAAACACTTGAGTTCGACGACTCAAACTGAGCACAATGGCTCACAAACGACTTTGCTAGACACCAACACAAGACATAGATCTTCTAGCAGCAGATCATGTCGAACATGAGAACATTCATGAGAATTATGCAGAAGCACTTGCACAATCTCAAAATGTCTCAGAAGAACAGAAGTACAGTGAGAATTGTATGAAAGGACTTTGTTCTTCAGTTGTACTCCCTTGTAGAAGCTCAGATTGGGAAGAAGCTTGGATTCTTGAAGTCCCAAACGATGCTCTGCACTTTTGAACTTGGGATCTTCCTTGAAATCTTCTCCAATGGATGCTTCTACTTGATCTGCTTCCTTGAGGCGCTTCAATTGCTTCTTCAAGGATCACACTCCAATTCTCACACTTGAATTGATGAGAATTGGTCTTCAGAAGACACCAGGAGAGCAGAGGAGGGAGATGAGCTCTTCTCGCCGCCAAAGGAAACTTTTGGAAGGCTCCAAGATTCGTTTGGTCTCTCTATGTGATGGATGGCCAATTGGAGGCTTTTTATACCCAAAAGATTCCAAAGTTACCCTTTGGGTACAAGGGCACACGATCCTAGGTTGATACACCATCGCCCTAGGATGACACGTGGCAATCATCCATCTTAAGTCCCAGATTTTCCGGAGTGTGTCGACCTGCCCTTGTGGTGGTGTCGACACACTGCCTGGAGGCTGGTTGAATAAGTGACGGGATGAGACTCTGGTGTCGACCTGCTTGAATGTGGTGTCGACCTCCTGTCCCAATCCTGAAAACATGCTGTTCTGGGAAATGATCTAGTGTCGACCGCTCTTTGACTCGTGTCGACACAGTCTCAGCATTTCTTCAGCTTTTTGCCTTGGGGTCTGAGGTGTTGTGTCGACACCATTGTGGGGTGTGTCGACACTACCTTTGCAAAAAGTATTTGTACCTAAAAATTAAACACATATATCATTAGTTAAATATTTTATTATGAGTACAAATGATAAGTGTGCTTTGAAACATGCTTTTTGAATATAAATTTCAAGTGAAATGTGTTTATCATGTTTCAATTAGTTTGCATTAAAATCACATTTGTCATCATCAAAATGAGAGGGGAAATGATATGAAATTACACTCAACCCAACAAGAATCTCTTCTTGTCTCCTTCTTCTGTTAGAACCTTGAGTTGAAGTGTTTACCATGTTCTTACCATTTTCTTACCATGACTTGTGTTCAGTAGAAACCAATAGGAATGGCTTTCTTTTCTGTGATCATGTTTCTTTTCCCTTTTGCCCATATCTATAGTTGATGTTCTTGTGCACTTAATGTAGACTTTCCACTAGATGCAAGGAAGACTCTCTTAAAGACGTTATATCTACAAAACTTTCCTAGCATAAGTTTCCCATGCTATCCATGCTGTAAAGAGTTCCTCTTTTTTCTGTCCTTTTCTTCATGAAAGGTGTGTCAAGAACTGTATATAAGATCCATTAGATGTTGTTTGATCCTTCATGGAATAGTAGGAACTCTTAGAAGGGTCTCCTAGGTTGATGTTAAACCATTCCTGGAAGTATAACCTGTGGCTGTCGATAGACATAACCTAACTGTCGATAGGTACCTTGCTTCCAGAGCCCAGAATACCAGAACAACCAGTAGATGTCGACAGATAGAACCCACATGTCGACAGATGACAAGCAGCTACATATAGCCTGTCGACATCTAAGGGCCAGATTCTAGAATCCAGTTCTGGATGAACCAGTAGCTATCAACAGACACCTTGTGGCTGTCGACTTCCACCAGTCTATGATTCTAACAAGAATCATTCCTTTCCCAATCCAAGGTGACATACTTTTGTATTGTCCAAACAAGTTGATTTCCTCATTTTATTGGATTCTAAACTATTATACCATTGAGAGGAAACATTTAATCATCATCTACATCCAACTATGGATTATTCTTGGTCACTTCCAAGTATGATTGTTTCCCTTTTTTTTTTTTTGACAAACGACCTCCAATGGGTCAGCGACTAGGAGAGTGCACCTCCTCCCAGAGGGATGAGATGTTCTCACTCCACTATGCGATCCATGAAAGGAATAAATTTTATTTCAGAAAATAATATGATAGAGTACACCCGACAACATGAAGAAACCTCCACCAAAAAAGTACACCGAGGCAACACCAAGCAGCAAAGTAATACAACAAAAACTAGCCTAAAACTGCTGCTAAGTCTGCCTAAAACTTGGTTGCCCAGCTTTATCAATTATCACAGCTCCCCTAGAAATGACAGGAAGACTATCAATGTTGAAAAAAATTGTGTTAATTTCTTGAGAACAAGCATGGTTGGCTAGGGAATCAACGACCTGATTCCCCTCGCAATACATATCCAAGATCTTCGGTTTTAAAAGTTGTATCATATTGCAAATTCCCCGCCACCAAGGGAAGACAGCCCAGTGAGGAATCTGGCCGCAAGAAATCGCCCTCACAAGGAGAGCAGAATCTGAATATAGGACAAAGACGTGAAGATGTCGTTCTAAAGCCAAATGCAGCCCATCATGAATAGCTCTGGTCTCAGCCAAAATACTGCTCCCTGTTCCATAATAGAAAGAAAAGCCACAAAGAAAATCACCATGAATGTCCCTGATGCAACCACTGCCTCCACATTTACCTGGGTTACCTTTGGAAGCCCCATCAACATTTATGCAGAAGTTGACCATGGGAGGTTGCCACTTAACAATAATAGGAGCTTTGATGTTGACAGAAGCTCTAAAGTTAAAGGAGTTAAGGATATCAGCTTGGTTCATAGAGATGGATCGAGTGAATTTGAATGTTTCCATAATCCTGTGCACATTAAACATAATAGAGCGCTTGACATGATTCACAGACCGAAAAATACCATCCATGCGAGCAGTGCACATGAACTTCCATATTTCCCAAACATGAGAATACAAGTAACCATACCAGTAAACTAAATAGCCGAGTTCATATTGGTAGTGGAGACAATACTCCAGCATCTAGTAGTAACATGATCACTCCAATTGATCTTATTATTCAGTAGAGGAGCAATCCATCTCCAAAGCTCCTTGGCAATATCACTAGAAATAATAGATGGTCCATCGTTTCTTGTTGATGACTCTTGCAACACACACACTTAGACACCAAGGGAATACCACACTCCACAATTCTGGAGTCAACCTGGACCGCCCTATGAATAAGTTTCCAAGTGAACATTGCTGAACAAGGAGGGATAGTGTGGTGCCATAATTTAATCCAAAAGCCTCGGCTGACATCCGAGAGGGAGGCTATTGAATAAGCAGATTTAACAGTAAAAACATGTGAGGCCCCCGAATTTTATGCATTTCATATGTTTATTCATGCATATTATATGTCATTATTTACTTATGTGTGTGTGTATAATGTATGTTATTCTGGTGTGTATATTATACTTATTTATTCGGTGCATAGTGTATTTAAATAATGTAGTGCATATGGTATGTAATTATCATTGTACATCTCATAAGTACACATGAAGTTATTTTGTAGATGTAATATATTTAAAGGTGTATGCATTATCAAAATGTTGAAGTACATGGTATAGTTATTTAAATCTATGCCTGTGGTATGTAATTATGTTGTGTACCTATATATACATATATGTGTTTAACTCTGTGCATATGACATCTACTTATTTTCTGTACCCATTAAACTATTTATGATTATTGGTACATCGGTTTGGATGTACATCTGTTTTCTGGCCGAACTGCAGGTTGGCGGCAACATGCCTGGTGTTGACTGCATGGCCATGGGAAGTTGGCGTCCAGATCGATGGACGCCAACCCCTTGATGGCGGCACCAGGTGTGGACGCCAAGTTCCCAGCTGTGTGATGGGTTCAGATTTGGTAACGCCCGCGTTTCTTCCAGTTCCAGTTTAGGAAACCCATCTATAACCGTAAGAGACCTACCCTAATGCGTACCTGACCCTTTTAGCCTATAAAATACCCATCTTTAGAAAATGTGTTAGAAAATGTAGGCCTATCTAATATGTGCAGTGGATCATGCCAAGAAATATCGATGATCTTTCAATAATAATTGTTATTTATAAAATTCCTGTTGTGATGAAATATACATGGTTTGATAGAGTTTGATTCGGAAAAATTAGAATTGATGCATGTTATGATTTCAGAAAATAATCATGAATTCAGTACTACTGTATGCATGCTTTAGGACTGTTGGAAGAGATAGTTCACTGTCCTTCATGCTTGAATGAATTATCCTGTTAAATTTCATGAAATTAGTGATAACTATTAAAAATAGTCTTTCTGCTCCAAAAATTTTGGATATTTTCCGATTTGTTCCCTGTACTATATGTGAGCCGTGGTAAAATTTGGTAGGATTCTAAGTACTATGTAGAGTACTATTAGTTTCTGAATCTTCTACACATGATATGATAGATTTAAATATAGAATAATTATGTATGTTGAATGATATTATTCAAATTTTCTAATGAAGTTAGAACCAATGTTTGCATTTTTATATCTGTTAGAATGGATGGTTCACTGTCTACCATGTTCAAATTGAAATATCTTGTAAATTGCCTGAAAACTATGTTTAATATTAAAAATAGTTTTACAGCTCTGAAATTTATGAAAAATTGGTGATGTGTTCTGGGATACATATGTACCATGTGGATAAATTTTCAATATGTTCTGATCACTGTAGAACGAATTATGAATTTTGGAATGTTCCATACCGTAAATTGAACGTTAAGGCTCAACCAAGTTTAAACATGTGATTGGCATCATGTTTAGCTTCTGTTAATTACTGCTTATGATGATTGAGAGTCTGAATGTGATAAGTTATATTCCGATATATGTGTGTGCATATGCATGGGAATGAGAGGACAAGTGATATGTGTGTATAATGATAATGTGATTATGTGACATAAACAAATGTGCCCATAAGACACTGCTACCCTAGATGATTGGAGCTGTACTGTAGTAGTGCCTATGGGAAAGCTCAAATGGTTATGTGATACCCTAGGCTGAAGGATCGAAGTAAATGTGGGAAAAGATCTAGAAGGGGGGGGGATGAATAGATCTTAGCCACTTTTGCGGAAGCTTAAGCAATTTGAAAACTATTAGAATCAGAGGCAATGTTATCAGTGAAAAACTACAGATCTGATTAGATTTGAGTGAGTTGAAAAATTTAGATGTGAAGCAAGTTGATTGAGTGAATTAAATACGAATCCTATGCAAGCATCTAGCGAATGAATCAATCAAACCACAGAAGACAAATGCACAAGGATTTTTAGGTGGTTCGGAAATCACCCATGTGATTCCTACATCCACCTCACAACCCGTGAGGCTTCACTAACACAACTGGGCTACACACCCAAAGGAGTATGACAACTCCAATACTTCAGAGCATACAACTCACACAACCTCTAGAGAAAGACTACTCTAGAACACAGAGCAAGGCTGCTCAAACCACCCTGAGCTTACAACTCAGATTGAGCTCACGGCTCACAACACCCTGAGCACAATGCTCACACTGAAACTGCTAGACACCAACTTAAGACTAAGATCCTCTAGCATAGATCTAGTCGAAGTTTGAGAACTCTAAAGAGAGTTATGCAGAAGTACTTGCATAATCCCAAAAGATATCTCAGAAGAACAGAAGAGAAATTAAGTTGAATTGAAAGTCTTCGTTCTTTAGTGTACTCCCTTGTAGAGGCTTGAATTGGGAAGAAGCAGTGAAGCTTGAAGTCCAGGTCGATGCTCTGCAATCTGAGAAGTTGGATCTTCCTCGAATTCTTCACCAATGAAGTCTT
>CM024756.1:33297317-33365266 GCA_014218235.1 Colocasia esculenta
CTCCAGTTGGAAAGTAGCTAGCAGTAGCTTGTCCCTAGCTGTACATTGAATTACACGAAAAATCCTTTCCATCTCCTTAAGCCAGTGCTTGGCTTCATCTGGATCCGTGGAACTGCTAAACCTAGGTGGTTCAAGCTCCTGAAGTTACGATGTAGCACGCCTGCATCGCCGCGATGTCCTCCACCTTGTGCAGCTTACAGAAGTGCACGGGTGAGCTCCTGAATAGTTTGTTCCATGCCCCTCATCTGAGCATGTTTAGCAGTCATCTTAGTTGCTTAAGTTCCTACAAAAGTAACTTGTTGTTACGATATTGATGTGGAATTAAATTTTTGCTGTGGGTTCATTTTAACTAGTTACCCATGGTTCTGGCCACATCTCACATAGGTAGGATAATTGACTCTAGTCGAGGCTGGTCAACCTAGATCACCTTATTCTTAAGAACAACCTAGGCTTGATACCACAAAACTGTCATGTCCCGATGCGGAATATCAGAACGTGAGGCAGTTGCAAGTAAGTGATCATAGAGCATATGATAGACACCATCCATTGGACAAAGAATAAATGCTAAAGCAAATGTATTCCATAATAACTCCTCAAATGTCTATTACAACCACTAATATCAGAGCCTTTCTATAGGGCCAATTGACACCATTACATTGAATGAAAGTAAAGACTGAACTAAGACTCTAACATAATACTAAGACACCAGGGTACTTGACTTCACTTACTACTAGAAAAAGGGGTTTTACCTACGGCACTTACCTACGCGTAGACTAATTGTAGGTATAAAAAGATTTACCTATGTTATAAACATAAATTTACTAACAATAAATATTAATAGTAGGTATAAGTAATTGATCCCCCAAATTTTCTTCTCCCGCCCTCAAAATTCTATCGGCGCCAAAACTTAAGGGACAAATACCTACACATAATACCTCGTAAGTATATAGACTTCTATACCTACAACATTTGATAAATATTATATTAATAAATATAATTTATCTCACCCAAACCGTAAACCCTATACCCCATTCCTGTTGTTTTCTTTGCAAACTATACCTCCCTATGCGCCGTGAGAAAGGGGGAGGCCAGGGTTCACACTCGGAAGCTGTAGGAGGGGAGGAGCTGACGACAGCGCGTGGCTTGCAGACGGAGATGGCGTCCGCTTTCTCCGCACCGGATGACGACAGCGCGTGGCTTGCGGCGGCGGCGTACGCGGCGGCGACATCCCCGGTACGGTGAGATACATGATCTCTTCCTCTTCTTTCTTGTCCTCCTCCCCTCCTACTTCCGATCCCTAGGATAGTTGTGCTCGTAGGTTAGGAACTTAGGTGAGATCTGAACCATGATGCCTGTGGGGCTTTCGCTGCCGGCAACGGGGTCGATCCCCACTAGCATAGAGAAGTCCAGAGTGGTCTTGGAGTACGACTTTAGTGCTAGGGCGAAGGCCGAATGGCCGCCCTGCTGTGGCCGATGAGGACGAGCTTGAGGAGGTTGGTTTTGATGCCATCGGGGAGCACTACATGGAGCCCCCCGGGCAACCAGTTGCTGACAGCAGCTACGGACTCGATGTCTCCATTGGACGTTAGTGATATGAGGGGCATCTAGAGGTCGAAAATAACGGCGGATGCAAACTGAGTGATAACTGAAAAATTTAATGCCAGTTTGTCCCATTCTATTCCCTGATTAACCTGGTAGCTGAAATACATGGAAAGGCAAACCAAATGATTTTCATTATAATTTTGAATTATAGTGCAATTTTGGCTTTATTTTCCATGTACTACTTCAATTAGATAGACGTGTACCATTTCAATCAGCTATGCTTATATATCTCCCACATTCATCTCCATAATACATGTTTTTAAGATAGATCTGACTGATGAAAGCACTGCTTTTTGGGAAGATAAAGACATTAGATGTTGTTGTGTTTTATCTCCTTATGTACAAGAAGTGCTCTGGTATTCATTTGCAGGTCCACACAGGTAACAATGGATGGATCAAATGCGAGTAAAAACTGTGAACACTTGTATTTGGATCAGGAACATTTGAATGCTTCCTGTGTTCTCGCACTGCTTTCGACCTTTTTTTGTTGAAATTTAAGTTAGACGACCTTCTTTGTGTGGCACTGCTTGGTCCCTTGGCTTCTCTAGGAAGTTCACAATGTTTGATTCCGTGTGAGTGAATGATGGTGATTGAAGAGCATTCAAACTTACGTCTATTGTCATTTCAAGGCTGGGGAATGCTTACAATATGTCCCCATCTTTCTCCACTTCATTTGTTGAATTCCTTGAGATTGATAGAGTGAAAACCAGACATCATAGAGCTAAAGTTATGTGCTCCCAATTTTAATGGCCGGTCTATCCCATTCTTTCAAATTTCCCTGCTTAACCTGGTAGCTGAAATACATGGAAAGGCAAACCAAATGATTATCATTATAATTTTTAATTATAGTGCAATTTTGGCTTATATTTTCCATGTACTACATCAATTAGATAGGGAAAGAAGAGAGAGAAATTGGTTTTTATGTGGATTCCTGTTTTAATGTGGTTCATGCTGCTCCACCTCTAATTACATCATCGGTTGGAAATAGGAGCCTGTAGCTATGATGACTTATCCTAGCCTTATTTCGGCTCTCCCGATTGTGCTCTATTATTTGAACCATGACATATTTTGATCTAAATTGCCCACTTTTTTCTTCTTCTAGGACAGTAATTGTTCTGGTGCCTTTTAGTTGTATATGTAAATATGAATGTCTTTGCATTTTATGGGCATCTTACTAAACACTGAACTTTATTTTGCTGGTTCTTACATATTGTACTTATATGTTCTTATTTATATAGTTATGGATTGGAGGTGGATGGATTTTCCAAGAAATGTTGTTGGCTATTATGATGGTGTAGATGCATTCATCGATTTTGCTTACAGACATTTACCACCAAATAAAGAAATTAGATGTCCCTGTGTTAAATGCACATGTCTGAAAAAGTGGGGAAAAGAGACAGTCAAAGAGCACTTATATTTGGATGGTGTTATAAAAGACAAAGAGTTTTGGAAATTTATGGTGAAGGAGCAACAGATGATGAGTCAAGAAATGTTGTTCGTCTAGTTCACCTATGCATGAAATGTTGGTTGATGCCTTTCAAATGCATTTGCACAATCTGAGTGAACACAAAGAGTTAGGTGAAAACATTCCGCCACTTGATAATGATTCAAAGTCTTTTTTTTGACTTACACAAGATGCTGAACAACTAGCTTATCCAGGATGCAATAAATTCAGTAAACTTTATTTCCTGATTAGATTGATTAATATTAAGTGTATGGGTGGATGGAGTAACAAGCATTTTGACATGTTGTTGATGTTGCTGAAAGAGTTTCTTCCAGATGGAGAGTCATTACCTTTATCATTCTATGAAATAAAAAAGATGCTTAATAAGTTAGGCTATGGGTACCGAAAGATTGATGCATGTTCTAATGATTGCATCTTATATTGGAAAGAGTATGAGAACCTTCAATGCTGTCCTAAATGTGGAGAATCTAGGTGGAAAAATAATGAGTGCACTATGAAGAGAAGAGTAGCTCGAAAAGTTCTTCGTCATTTTCCAATTATTCCATGACTAAAGAGATATTTATGTCATCTAAAACATATGTGAGTATGACATGGCATGAAAGTAAGCGTCAAGAGGATGGCATGTTAAGGCATCCTGCTGATACTGCTTGTTGGAAAAATTTCGATGCCATTGATGATTTTGGGTTAGACTGTCGAAATGTACGTCTCGGATTAACAAGTGATGGTTTTAATCCCTTTGGTACTATGAACATTAGTCACAGTACGTGGCCAGTTTTGCTAGTCCTTATAATTTGCCACCATGGGAATGCATGAAAGCACCGAATATTTTTTTATCATTACTCATTTCTGGCCCAAAAGGTCCTGGCAATGATATTGATGTTTATTTACAACCACTCATAGATGAGTTGCAGATTTTATGGCATGGTGTTGACACATTTGATGCAGCTAGAAACGAGATGTTTTGTATGCGTGCAGCATGTTGTGGACAATTAATGATTTCCCAGCATATGCATATATGTCTGGTTGGAGTACTAAAGGCGACTAGATTGCCCCAATTGTAACAAAAACACTTGTTCTAAATGGCTTGATGCTAGTGGAAAATATTGTTACACAGGTCACAGAAGATGGTATCTAGTGATCACAATTTCGAAAAATGAACCAACAATTTGATGGACATGAAGAATGGGGTGAGAGACCCCACACATTATCCGGGAATGAAATATTGCAGCAACTACAAGGCCCTCTTTTAAGGTAGGGAAAAAGAGTATAAAGAAAAAAGGTTAAAAGGAGAAAAAAAAAGTGGAAAAAAAGTCGATCCTGAGATTATTAGGATGAAAAAAAGCATAGCATTTTATTCCTCTACCATATTGGAGTTCTTGTTGTACGTCACAATCTTGAGTTATGCATATTGAAAAAAATTTATGTGAAAGTGTAAGGCCCTTGATTTTCACCTGTTTGATTAAGTATATGTATGTGCGTATAAGTGTATACTATTGATGTTAGATTGTGTATAAGTATTTATTTATAAATTGTATGAATTATATTATTGAAATGTACATAGTGTATGAAGTATATATATATATATATATATATATATATATATATATATATATATATTATATATTTATGTGTTTAGTGTTATAAATTCTGCATAAATAAAGTGAATTTTGTCGGCCAGTCGGCGTCAACATCGGCTGACGCTGACCAGGGGTAGGCGGCAATATCGATGGACGCCCATTTTGGATAGGCGACCATAGATATGGACGCCAATATCCCAGACCTGTTACGTTTCCAGATCCGGAAACGCCTCCGGAAATTTAGCCTCTTGTTTGGAAACCTTCCCAACGGCTCTGAGACTTACCCCATTAACATATCCGACCCCAACCCTTTATAATATCCAGTTTTCGGCCAGATCCATCCCTTTTGACTCTTGGGTCAAAACCTAGCTTTTCTATGCAAAAACCCTAACTTGAACCTGAGAGATCTGACTTCGGGAGGCTTCGTCTCGCGATCTGCATCGACTGGTGTCAACCTTGAACATCCGGGAACGACTCCCCACGCTGGTGTGCTGTGAAGATCAACAGAAGATCCGAAGAAGGAGGGATTTGGAGACTCTTTGGCACAGGCCGAGGAGGGCTTCTCCGGCTTGAATCATCGTTTTTAGATTTTACAGAGGCAAGTACCCCATTCACATCAACCCTACATGTGTCTAGTATGTCCCAGGAATTTTTCAGATTTTTCTCGTGTCCTGGAACCCCCCTTTCAAGTGATTTGTTGGCTTTCAGTCTGTGTTTGTGCAGACAGGATATTAACGGCAAGATCCCTTGCCGCTAATATCATGTGTTGGGCATCATATAATGCCGTTAACCTATAGACGGCTATCCCATGCCGTCGAGTTCTTCAGACTGCAACAGGTGCAAGTCTGTCCTTATATGAACTAGTTTTCGAGTTTTTCCGCATGAGGATATACAGTAAAATTTCATATAATATGTAAATATATATGTTTTGGGTTGTACTGTGAGTTATTGTGCATTTTTGGAATTTTCACTAATTATTAGAATTCTTGGAATGTGCTACCAACAAATTTAATCTTGGAAAATGTCTGTTATGAAATATGTGTAGAATTTAATTGCCATGAATTTTCTGTACATTGTTCGTAAGATCTGATGCATGATATAAAAATTTGAGCATTTATAATATCTGTATAGTTTATTTAATTTTCTGAACCGAAAAATAGTTAATATATCTACTCAATGTAGGAAAGTTAAGATTCATGCGAAACTAGTTAAATTCCTAAATTTGTGATAAAATTGTACTGTCAGTATTCATGTATGTAATAAATTGTGAATCAAATAATGAAATTTACGTCAGTTTGGGTATTTTTACAGTTGATAACATCACTGTTAGAATTTTCAGAAATATGTGTAATTCAGAAAAATGTAAATTTTGGTATGCAGGATGGTTAAACTGTGATGAATTTCTGGTTAATTTCTGTATTGAACAGATGACAGTAGCTATATAAACTTGTTTTATGTTAGATATTAAAAATTAATACATGCAATATGATTAATGTTTAATTCTGCAAAAATTTCAGCATGATTAGAATTGTTATAAAAATTTGATTAAACTGAAAACAGTAGTACCATGCTAGGTAATACTGAAGAATGTAAATGTGTGAACATGAGATGAATGCGTAATTATCTTGTATTTAGAAATGTGTGTTGAAATTGAAAATGTTTAATGTGCCATGGGTGACACTGCTACCTTAGAGGGCTGTGGAACTGTACTGTGGTAAAGTCCCCACGGAAAGTTCAAAGTGTGTGATGTCCCATGGGCATTGGGATTAAATCCTGGAGGCGAACAAGTATCGCTGGTTAGGGTGGAGAGTGCTTCTCCCGGTTCTGCGCAGTAACTAAGATTAATCACTGGAATGCCTAGGTGATTGATATGTGATGTGATTAGTGTGTGTCCTTCTAAAGTGGTTTGGGCTATGTGTCACGGCATTAAGAAAAGTGAAAATGTGTTTAAGTGAAAGAAAATGTGTAATTGTGAACCTGTGTAAGTGAATATGTGTTCATGAAATTCTTATGAAAGCATGCAAAAAGATAATTTCTTGTGAATGTGACATGATAGTAGTAAAACAGCGAGCTTTTCACTAAAAAAATGTGTTAACTATGTGAAAACTTATCTTAGAATTCATGTTAAATTAGTTGTTATGAAATGTGTAAATATTGTGTAAAATGATCAACATGTGGCTTATGATTGATTGAATGAAATCAGTTTAGCATAGTGAAAAGTGTAGAAAGCATGTGATAGGATTAGTTTATTGTGTATAAAACTAAATCCCATGTGTAAAATGTGTAGAAATCATGAATAGGCTTCTATTTTTGAAAAAAATGTCACTTCCATGCATTATGTGTAAATGATATAGCATAAGGATATGGAGATTACTTGATGCATGTATGTTTAGTGTGCTTGGTGTTACTTGTGAGTTCTTTTGAACTCATTCTTGCTTCGGCGTACAGGTGCAGACGTTTCTACTTCTTCCGAGGAGATCGTTAGGAGCGACTCGGAGCGAGAGTAGGAGAGATTGTTGTGGATTAGCATTGTATTTTCATTACTTCATAGTATGTAATAAAGACTCTGCGTAGTCTCATGTGGACAATGTATTTATTTTATTTCAGTTAAACAGTTAGCTCTCTTTTCTACTATACGGACTGTGATAAAATGTGGATGATGGAATAAGATTTCTTTTAGTTCTTTAAATTCCGCTGTCATGAGATATATTATATTTGTGTATGTTTCAGCCTATTGTACTAGTGTTGGGTAAATGTCCCACTGTAGCGATGCTTTTATATCGACGTGGGTTGGTGGAACCGTACCGATATAAGAGGGTCGTTACAGAGATTGTATCAGAGCATCAGGCTGAAATTGTACATAAATATGCATATACCATCATCTTCATTGTATACTAAGTCGTGTAGATTGTCCACATAGATAAGTAATTAGTAGAAATTAGATAGTTTAGTTCTAAATGGTGATTAATCCATTTTACAGGATATGGCTTCGCGTGTAGGCGTGGTGCTCCTGCTCGTGATGGCGAGCAGAGGAGAGATGAGCCTCGGTGTGAGGATCAGGGTGAGCAGCAGGCCCCTGCACCCCAGGGTCCTGTACTTCCTCCACCGCCACCAGTAGACTATGGAGTGTTCATGCAGGGTTTGGTGCAGGCCATGCAAACGCAGGCCCACACTCATGCTGCACTCCAGGCCCAGTTGAGGGATCAGGTTAGAATATATATAAAGTAGTCTGTATTATTAAATGCATGATTGTTATTTATATGTGTAAATTTGTTGCTTGTTGTAGCAGGCTCAGGTACCAGTTCCCCAGCTGACCATGGTGGACCCTCCATCATGGAAAGGTTCAAGAGGATGTCGCCACCTCTTTTAAGGGGGAGAGCGATCCATTATTAGCTGAGAACTGGATGAGGGAGATTGAGAAGATCTCCGGGCCATTAGGTGCGCTGAGGACGACAAGGTCACTTTAGCCACCTATATGCTACTGTATGTGTAATCTAATCTAGTGGTTATCACTTTAAGTATAAATTATGTTGGTTAGTTCTCATGGATGGTTTTGGCAGGAGCGAGCCGATGTATGGTGGTCCTCGTTGTTACGTACTCTGTTCGAGGATGGTGCCGTGGAAGTCGGATGGGATGAGTTCGTGAGGCTTTTCGAGCCAAGTTTGTTCCGGAGCACATCCAGGACAAGATGGAGTAGGAGTTCCTCTCGTTGACTCAGGCTCCATGACCGTGCTGGAGTACGAGGCCAGGTTTCCGAGCTATCAAAGTATGCACCTCATATTGTAGCTGATGAGGCAGGAAGGCGAAGAAATTCGTGATGGGTCTGAACCATCGCTGAGGACGAGGTTGGTGGCTTTCGACCATCGTACTCTCGAGCAGGCGCTCAGCGCGGCGTGTCGGCAGGAGGGAGAGATGGAGCAGTATCTGGAGGAGAAGAAGGCTTCTCAGAAGAGGCCAGCAGCTCCTTTCCAGAGACAGGAGAGGAAGAAGGTGACTTCCAGTCACCGCAGCGTCCTGTTCATCAGGCAGTGGTCAGGTATCCTCTCAACGTTCCCCTAGTGGTAAGAAGGAGTGTCCTCATTGCGGGAGGGCACATGCGGTACGGAGTGTTGGCTGGTAGCAGGAAGTGCTTAAGTGCGGGTAGTGATCATAAGACAAGGATTGTCTGAGGCTTCAGCAGGGAGCCCAGCGGGGCCAGCCCTAGTAGCAGCAGCAGCAGCGCCAGCGACAGGACGACCAGGGAGACCTCGAGCCCCAGCTCGAGTGTTTGCTTTAGCTCGTGAGGACGCCGAGCAGGCAGATCATGTCACCGAAGGTACGGTTTTGTTCTTAGGTGTGCATGCTCGGGTTTTGTTCGATACGGGTGCTACTCACTCGTTCATTTCCGAGCATTTTGCCAGGCAGTTAGCTTTAGAGTCAGGATTAGAGTCTGAGGATTTAGAAGTCCCTTTGTCTGTGCATACACCTATGGGTACGGTATCGACTAGGAAGTGTATTCCGTCTTTACCGTGTGCATTGAGGATAGAGTCCTAGAAGGGTGTTTCTTCTTGCTTAAGATGAAGGACTATGATGCTATTCTTGGTCTGATTGGCTAGAGGAGCACTATGCATTGGTAGATTGCCGTGGGAAGAAGATTGTTTTTCCGCATTCCTGGTGAGGATGAATTTTCTCATCCTTTGCCGAGGAACTTAGCAGGAAAGTTTGTCATCTCGGCCATGAGGGCATGAGAATGGTGAACAAGGTTGTGACGCTTTTCTTGCCAGTGTGGTTTTAATACCCAAGGCTGATGAGTCACTTACTCTTGCCGAGATAGATGTAGTGCAAGATTTTCCAGATGTCTTTCCTGATGATTTATCTGGATTGCCACCGGCTAGAGAGATAGAGTTCACTCTAGAGTTGCTTCCAGGCATCTCTCCTATCTCGAAGGCACCTTATTGGATGGCACCTGCAGAATTAGCTGAGTTAAGGAAGCAGTTGCAGGATTTGTTAGATAAGGGATTTATTCGCCCTAGCGTTTCCCCTTGGGGCGCACCTGTCTTATTCGTGAAGAAGAAGGATGGGTCACTTCGGTTATGCATTGATTATAGAAAGCTAAACCAGGTGACGGTAAAGAACAGGTATCCCTTACCTCGGATTGATGATTTGTTTGACCAGCTACAGAATGCATCGGTCTTTTTCTAAGATTGATTTGCGTTCTGGCTATCATCAGTTGAGGATTAGGAGTGAGGATGTGTCCATACGGCATTTAGAACCCGTTATGGACATTATGAGTTTTTGGTCCTTCCGTTTGGTCTAACCAACACCCCTGCAGCGTTCATGGATCTCATGAACAGGTGTTTAGACCCTATCTAGATAGTTTTGTTGTAGTCTTCATTGATGACGTGCTGGTCTACTCTCCAGATGAGGCCACACATCGTCAGCATTTGAGGATAGTGTTGAGGTTCTCCGTGAGCACAAGTTTTATGCAAAATTCAGCAAGTGTGATTTTTGGATGCACGAGGTTCATTTCCATGGGCATGTTATCTTTGGTGCTGGTGTAGCAGTGGACCCAGCGAAAGTCCAGGCTGTTATGGATTGGGAGAGTCCCAAGACTCCTTCGGAGATTCGGAGTTTTCTTGGTCTGGCGGGTTACTATCGGCGTTTTATTGAGGGATTTTCATCCATCGCCGCTCCATTGACTCAGCTGACCAGGAAGGGAGTGAAGTTTGTCTGGTCCGAGGAGTGTGAGAGTAGTTTTCAATTATTGAAGACTAAACTCACATCGGCCCCTGTGTTAGTTCTACCGAGCGGTGTAGAGGATTTTGCTATCTACACGGATGCATCTCGGATTGGCCTTGGCTGTGTGTTGATGCAGCAAGGAAGGGTAGTAGCATATGCTTCAGGCAATTGAAGGAGCATGAGCGAAACTATCCAACTCATGATCTTGAGCTTGCGGTAGTGGTTCATGCACTGATGATCTGGAGGCACTATCTTTATGGTGTCAGATTTGAGGTGTTCACTGATCACAAGAGCCTAAAGTATCTTTTCTCCCAAAAAGAATTAACCTTAGGCAGAGAAGATGGATTGAGTTCCTGAAGGACTATGACTTCGACCTCCAGTATCATCCTGGAAGGCGAATGTCCTAGCAGATGCCCTTAGTAGAAAGAGGTCCGTCTCTCCAGCAGGACTGGAAGATGTTGGAGGATGCAGCGTGTACGATGACCGAGTTGGAGCCATCATTATGCCGAGCTTTTGTGGCTCAGCTGTCCATTAGGTCATCGGTGTTGGATGAGGTGATCGAGCATCAGAAAGCCGACCCTGGACTCCAAGAGTTAGTGGGCAAAGCGGGTATTGCTCGTGATGAGGATGGTGTGATTAGATTCCATCATCGTGTCTGTGTTCAAGACGTTGTAGATATTCGTGATCATGTTTTAGCAGAAGCTCATAGATCTAGGTTCTCTATTCATCTGGTAACACTAAGATGTACCAGGATTTAAGAGATCGTTTTGGTGGTCTGGCATGAAGAAGGATGTAGCTGAATTTGTGTCTAGATGTCTAGTATGCCAGCAAGTGAAGGCCGAGCGGCAGCGACCATCTGGTCTTATGCAGAAGATGGAGATCCCAGTTTGGAAGTGGGAAGCTGTCACTATGGATTTTGTCACGGGTTTGCCTCGATCTAGACGAGGTAATGACTCGATTTGGGTAGTAGTAGATCGATTCTCGAAGACTGCGCATTTCTTGCCTATGAAGAAGAAGCAGTCAGTAGAGAGTTTAGCTAGACTGTATGTTAGTAGTATTATTAGATTGCATGGGGTACCGAAGTCTATTATTTCGGATCGTGATCCGAGATTTACTTCGAGGCTATGGAAGGGTCTTCAGGATGCGTTAGGTTCGGAGCTGAAGCTCAGTTTGGCATTTCATCCCCAGACAGATGGACAGTCCGAGAGGACTATCCAGACGCTTGAGGATATGTGAGGGCTTGTGTACTAGATTGGAAGGATGATTGGGAGCGCCATTTACCTCTAGTGGAGTTCGCATATACACAGTTTTCATGCGAGCATTGGAATGGCTCCATTTGAGGCTTTATATGGTAGGCCTTGCAGATCTCCTTTGTGTTGGGGAGACCGGTGACAGGCAGTTGATCGGTCCGGAGTTAGTTCAGGAGACTTCGGATAAGGTCCAGCTCATTAGGAAGAGACTTGTTGCGGCACAGGATAGGCAGAAGAGTTATGCCGACAACAGGAGGAAGGATCTAGAGTTCGAGGTAGGTGAGCATGTCTTTTTAAGATTTCGCCTACGCGAGGTGTAGTTAGATTTGGCAGGCATAGTAAGTTGAGCCCTAGGTTTATTGGCCCGTATGAGATTCTCTCCGATTGGGCAACGTGGCATATGAGCTAGCTTTACCTCCAGCATTGGCTAGCGTTCATCCTGTTTTTCACGTATCTATGCTCAGGAAGTATGTCAGAGATCCGTCTCATGTTATTAGTCATGAGCCAGTGGAGATCCAGCCAGATCTTTCTTATGTAGAGCAACCAGTAGCTATTCTTGATCGGAAGGTCAACATCTCCGAAACAAGAGCATTGCGTCAGTAAAGATCTTATGGTTAACTTCTCGCGAGAGGAGGCTACTTGGGAGCTTGAGGATGCAATGAAAAAAAATATCCTCAGTTGTTTGAGTAGTGTCAGTCTAACTTGAGGACGACGATTCTTTAAGGGGGAGAGGGTGTAAGGCCCTGATTTTCACCTGTTTGTTTAAGTATATGTATGCGTATAAGTGTATACTATTGATGTATAGATATTGTGTATAAGTATTTATTTATATAAATTGTATGAATTATATTATGAAATGTACATAGTGTATCAAGTATATATATATATTATATATATATATATATATATATATATATATATATATATATATATATATAAATATATATATTTATGTGTTTAGTGTTATAAATTCTGCATAAATAAAGTGAATTTTGTCGGCCAGTCGCGTCAACATCGGCTGACGCTGACCAGGGTAGGCGGCAATATCGATGGACGCCCATTTTGGATAGGCGACCATAGATATGGACGCCAATATCCCAGACCTGTTACGTTTCCAGATCCGGAAATGCCTCCGGAAATTAGCCTCTTGTTTTGGAAACCTTCCCAACGGCTCTGAGACTTACCCCTTTAACATATCCGACCCCCAACCCTTTATAATAACCAGTTTTCGGCCAGATCCATCCCTTTTGACTCTTGGGTCAAAAACCTAGCTTTCTATGCAAAAACCCTAACTTGAACCCGAGAGATCTGACTTCGGGAGGCTTCGTCTGGCGATCTGCATCGACTAGTGTCAACCTTGAACATCTGGGAACGACTCCCCACGCTGGTGTGCTGTGAAGATCAACAGAAGATCTGAAGAAGGAGGGATTTGGAGACTCTTTGGCACAGGCCGAGGAGGGCTTCTCCGGATTGAATCGTCGTTTGTAGATTTTACAGGAGGCAAGTACCCCATTCACATCAACCCTACATGTGTCTAGTATGTCCGAGGAATTTTTCAGATTTTTCTCGTGTCCTGGAACCCCCCTTTCAAGTGATTGTTGGCTTTCAGTCTGTGTTTGTGCAAACAGGATATTAACGGCAAGATCCCTTGCCGCTAATATCATGTGTTGGCGGCATCATATAATGTCGTTAACCTATCGACGGCTACCCATGCCGTCGAGTTCTTCAGACTGCAACAGTGTGCAAGTCTGTCCTTATATGAACTAATTTTCGAGTTTTTCCGCATGAGGATATACAGTAAAATTTCATATAATATGTAAAATATATGTTTGGGTGTACTGTGAGTTATTGTTCATTTTTTGAATTTTCACTAATTATTAGAATTCTTGGAATGTGCTACCAACAAAATTTTAATCTTGGAAAAATGTCGTTTATGAATATTGTAGAATTTAATTGCCATGAATTTCTGTACATTGTTCGTAAGATCTGATGCATTATATAAAATTTGAGTAATTTATAATATCTGTATAGTTTATTTAATTTTCTGAACCGAAAAATAGTTAATATATCTACTCAATGTAGGAAAGTTAAGAATTCTGCAAACTAGCTAAATTCCTATAATTTGTGATAAAAATTGTACTATCAGTATTCATGTATGTAATAAGTTGTGAATCCGAATAATGAAAATTTACGTTAGTTTGGCTATTTTTACAGTTGATAACATCACTGTTAGAATTTTCAGAAAATATGTGTAATTCGAAAAAATGTAAATTTTGGTATGCAGGATGGTTAAACTATGATGAATTTCTGGTTAAATGTCTGTACTGAACAGATGACAGTAGCTATATAAACTTGTTTTATGTTAGATATAAAAAAAAATTAATACATGCCAATATGATTAATGTTTAATTCCGTAAAAATCTCAGCATGATTAGAATTGTTATAAAAATCTGATTAATACTGAAAACAGTAGTACCATGCTAGGTAATACTGAAGAATGTAAATGTGTGAACATGAGATGAATGCATAATTATCTTGTATTTAGAAATGTGTTGAAATTGAGAAAATGTATTAATGTGCCAATGGGTGACACTGCTACCTTAGAGGGCTGTGGAACTGTACTGTGGTAAAGTCCCCACGGGAAAGTTCAAAGTGTGTGATGTCCTATGGGCATTGGGATTAAATCCTGGAGGCGAATAAGTATCGCTGATTAGGGTGGAGAGTGCTTCTCCCGGTTCTGCGCAGTAACTAAGATTAATCACTGAAATGCCTAGGTGATTGATATGTGATGTGATTAGTGTGTGTCCTTCTAAAGTGGTTTGGGCTATGTGTCACGGCATTAAGGAAAAGTGAAAATGTGTTTAAGTGAAAGAAAATGTGTAAATTGTGAACCTGTGTAAGTGAATATGTGTTCATGAAATTCTTATGAAAGCATGCAAAAATGATAAGTTTCTTGTGAATGTGACATGATAGTAGTAAAACAGCGAGCTTTTCACTAAAATAAATATGTTAACTATGTGAAAACTTATCTTAGAATTCATGTTAAATTAGTTGTTATGAAATGTGTAAATATTGTGTAAAATGATCAACATGTGGCTTATGATTGATGAATGAAATCAGTTTAGCATAGTGAAAAGTGTAGAAAGCATGTGATAGGATTAGTTTATTGTGTATAAAACTAAATCCCATGTGTAAAATGTGTAGAAATCATGAATAGGCTTCTATTTGAAAAAAATTTTCACTTCCATGCATTATGTGTAAATGATATAGCATAAGGATATGGAGATTACTTGATGCATGTATGTTTAGTGTGCTTGGTGTTACTTGTTGAGTTCTTTTGAACTCATTCTTGCTTCGGCGTACAGGTGCAGACGTTTCTACTTCTTCCGAGGAGATCGTTAGGAGCGACTCGGAGCGAGAGTAGGAGAGATTGTTGTGGATTTAACATTGTAATTTTCATTACTTCATAGTATGTAATAAAGACTCTGCGTAGTCTCATGTGGACAATGTATTTATTTTATTTCAGTTATGAACAGTTAGCTCTCTTTTCTACTATACGGACTGTGAATAGAATGTGGATGATGGAATAAGATTTATTTTCAGTTCTTTAAATTCCGCTGTCATGAGATATATTATATTTGTGTATGTTTCAGCCTATTGTACTAGTGTTGGGTAAATGTCCCACTGTAGCGATGCCTTTTTATATCGACGTGGTTGGTGGAACCGTACCGATATAAGAGGGTCATTACGAAAGTCTCATCGGAACTCTTTTGGCAATTGAAGGGAAGAACAAAGATGGAGCTAAATCTCACAAGGATGCAAAATAGGGTATAAGGATTCTCTTCTGCACAACAGATTGGTGAAAGTAAAATCATTTTGCCAGTTGCTTAGTTCACATGTAGTAAAAAAGAAAGAAATTATTTTCAGCTGTTTCAAAAAGTGAAGGTTCCAGATGGTATTGCATCCAATATTGCCAAATGATTTTCCAACAGGGAAATAAATTGTGGGGTTTAAAAAGTCATGACTATCATGTCATAATGCAACAACTACTTCCAATAGCAGTATGAGGACTTTCCAACAAGCAAATATCCACTATCATAAGTGACTTATGTCATTTCTTTATAGATTTGTGCTCGAAGACTACCACATCAAGTTGTATTGGTTTTGTGCCGTTTGGAGATGATCTTTTCTCCTCGTAGAAGGCATAAAAACTCAGAAATTATTAAAGATAATACATCAAATGAGAAAGACTTAGCATGCAAAAGCGCAAGACTCGAGGACCTACATGTAGCCATGAGGTTCATGGCATGGAAAGTGATAAAAAAATTTTGTTGAGTGGAACGATGTTGGCCAACCTGTTGGTCCTGGTGGTCGTTCCTTAAGAACATTCTTAGGTACTGTGGTGAGAAATGCTTCAAAATGCCGATTGATATTTTTGTTGGAATAAAATACCAAGCATCTCATTGAGGATGTGTGGGACTTTATCAGGTAATGTTCAAATTCATTCCATTAATATGTATATTTTGGCTTTGTAACATATTATTGGATATTATCAAGTTTATGTTCAACTTCTATCCTTGTAGAGAAAGTATGATGTCGGAGAATTGGAGAAGAAATGGATAATGAAAGATATCTCTCAAAAGTGGAAGTATCACAAGTATGCCTTGCGAAGGAAAATTTTCAAGCAAAGTAAAAAAAAAAATCACGTTAATCCACCACAGCATTTGCATATTAGTGCAGACATGTGGAAAGAAGCAGTGAAGATATGGACATCTGAACATTGGGTGGTAAGCTATTTGAAACTTGTCAATTTCTAGTTTCATTAGATCATGTATAACTATACTACATATTATGCAGCGGAGGAGTGAAGTAAATCGCAAGAATAAGGGTGTCCAGAAAATATTTCATTGTGCAGGTACTCAAACATTCACAAAGTTGAGGTAATATAAATGAAAGAATCCATGTAAATAAAATTAGTTTGAACTACCAAAACAGTCAAAATAAGTATGGTCATCTACGTGCTCCCATTCCTTTGGTTTGGAAATTTTATCTAAGAGACAAGCACTCATTGTTTGGGTGCAATATTTGTTAAATCTAAATTATCAGAAATGTGTTGAGTGTGAAGGTACATCACCTAACCATGCAATAAGTAGCATCTACATGTTTCTTATCTTTGATCTACTTGTGACACATTATGTAGGTGATTTGCTAATCTTCATGAGCAGTAATTTCTCCATTTTTTTTTTCAAATGGTTGCTCTAGGATTTTCTGTAAAAGTTGCTCAGTGGGATTCAGCATAAATGCCACAGCTTATGGGGACATTTCTGTCCACATCCTGGCAGATACTTCTTTTCTGAACCAGAACCATCACATGCAATTTTTTATTCTTTTTATTGTATATATTAATTATACTTGTGTATTAATGTCTTAGTTACAAAAAAGTGGACAAGAGATGGATTGCTCTGAATTGTTCATCGTCACCCATACCAAAAAGATGGCATTCCAGTAAATAGTGAATGTGCAGTTGCTATTGTAAGTGTGAATGGTTTTCATTTATACCTATGTGTCAAGATGTTTTATTTTTGACCTCCAATCTATGTTTTCAAATAGGAGAAAATCCAGGCCTAAAATAATCACAATCTTCAGCTAGCTCTTCTCAGACGGTGGCATCTAAATATGATATATATTCTCAAGTACTTGGTGAAGACAAACCTGGTCGTGTACAAGGTTTAGGTACTGGACCGACACCTGCAACTTTATGGGGAAGGACTACAGATATTTTGAAGGATGAAAATAAGATGTTGGGTGACCGTGTTAAGGATCTTGAGGAGAGGATTGCCAAGTTGGAGAGAACAGACTCAAAATTTCAGATGATTTAACTCTAGTTTTTTAGAATAACTATAGTTTACATAATATTGTTATCTGATCCACTTATTATTTTACATGTAGGAGGAAAATGATAGTGTGGATGGTGGAGTGGCACTAAAAGAAAGTGCAAGTGTGACTAAATAGGATGCACATTCCGTGAGTTTTTAGTAGCAAATGTGACTACATTTTTTGCATATCTTTGATATCTCCCGATATACTTGAGTAATGAGTTTTCAGCAGTAAATGTGCTTACAAAAATATACTAATATTTCAGTTGTAGCAAATGTCATGATAGTCTAGAAAAGTTGCAGATAAATTAAACGAAATATGATGAGTTAAGTGGGCAGCCTGATCAGTTATATATAGACAGTATAGTATCACATTCTATTTCATTTAAAATTATCACTAAATGCACCCACAGGTCTCTAGCGTGTGGGACTACTGACGAATGACTGGTCATTTGTACCTTAATTGGGATCCAAATTATGAGCTATTATATCGTGTTCGAGTTACTGGATCATGATCTGCAGCATAACCTTAACAAATAAATAGAATGTGATACTATACTGTCTATATATAACTTATCCATTAAGTGGGCAGGCTGATCAGTTACAGTCCTCGGAGCAAAGAAAATCTTGATATTAGAATTCAAGGTTATAAACAGCTCCTGCAATCCCCATGAAAATTTTATTACAGTACTCCATTCTGTGAAAGATTTTATTAGAATTCAAGGTTATAAACAGCCTCCTGTCAATTCGAGCTGTTCTGAAATTTTTTTTTTTATTACAGCACTCCGTTCTGTGAAATAATCAACCCTTTTGTTCATGACTATTTGATTATTCTAGCTAGGAATAATCCATCCTTGGGGAAGGTTTTGAAGATTCTGTAAAATTTGAGCTGTCATAACCATCACCTGATTAATCATTTCTCAATTTTTTTTACTTGTAGTTTAAATCAAAACGAGTTAAATTGTTGGATATGTATGGAAGTCAAGTGGCCATCAGTATTGTCATGAGCATAGATCCAATGAAAATAGTGATGGGCAAATCTATTGGCCAAGACTTTTGTGAAGTTGTTGTCTTATTGGCGAACAAACCTGACTCTCCACTATTTATCAAGGACCATAACAGGAAGACAATGAAGGATGCTATTGGAAACCACATCCTATGGTTTCTAGAATATGAATGTGTTCCACTTGTTTATACTTTAAATGTTTGTCATGTTGTGATAAAATTTTTCCTAACTTTGCTTTGTCTCTCTCTTTCTTTTTTTTTACAATTTCAGGTGCAATGGATCTTAAGAGCCAACTTGGTGATCATGATTAGCATCTTAGCTATATGTGATGTTCCACTTATATTCATGCACACACGTCTTATACATTGGATGAACAATTATGGAAAGTACTTGTCATGTGTATAACTTTAATCTTAGTGATGAAACTTTTTTAGATGTATATTCACATGTACTTTTGATGTTATTTAAATTGTGAGAAATTGTGGATGTTTGTGAATGGATGTGTTGGATGGATGTGTGAATTGATGTGTGAATGAATGTGTACATGAAGTGTTGGTTGTGGATGTGAACGGGATGAAATGTTGGTTTTGGATGTGAATGGTATGAAATGTTAGTTGTGGATGTGAACATGTAAGAGTGTTTATAATGGGTGGCTCTAGAGGTCACATTTCTGAAATTATGTAAAGTTGTAATTTGGTAGGTATATGTTTTCCTACAACTATCATTTGGTAGGTGTACCTATCTGGTGCATCTAGTTAAATTACCTACACAATATATACGTGGTAGGTAAAAGTCACAGTGTACACCTACAAATATATATGTGGTAGGTAAAGACAAAGTTTACACCTACGACTTTCACTTCGTAGGTATATGTTTTACCTACGGTGTTATACCTACGAGCCAAGTCGTAGGGAAAGTTGTAGGTAAAGATCATTACCTACTATTTTTCACCTACACCTACGGTTTTGAGTTGTAGGTATAGCCCGTTTTCTAGTAGTGACTTCTAGTCGTTCCCATCCTCATGTGTATAAGTATCTTCTTCAGTCTCACCTGAGTTCACATAACAAATAATGTAGGGTGAGCGATAATGCACAGTAGGACTTAAATCTCATAATCAGGCATGCTTTAAATGATTAATGTATTAAAGAGCAGAGTATCTAAGGATAGAGAGCGAGAGTCAAGTATTGTCAAGCAAGTGATACTACGATAGCATGATTCATATAGCACATGCGTCAAGTATAGCACAAAGAGCAGGATGGCCATAACACAATAGCACAACATAGTTCATGATAGCACAACGAGTCGAGTATAGTATAACACTTTGATTGTCATATAGATAGCCGAGATAGATAGCACTTGAGTGTAATGCCAAACACTCTGGTCAATTAACTCATGCAGACACTACCACTTTGGGCGCACCTCCTAGGACCTAACTGGGCCCTTTATATTGCCAAGCATTAGTCATATTGTTTATCTTTAGACAATCAGTCAATGGCTATAGAGAATACCAAGAATAGATAGAGATTGAATGAATAGGCGAGTGTATGGAGAACATGAATAGATGAGCGAGTAGAGTGTAGTGAGAGCTAGTGGTCATTGCACATGAAAAAATGTTAAATAGGCGATAGTAACGATTGCACAACATGCATAATGGGTGCTGGCAGTCAGGTAGAATTCACTAACCAACCAATGGCCATGCTACGAGCATAGTCTAGAGGTCTGGTGTAATCTCATGATAAGAGAGAGAGAGAGAGAGCATTCTAAGGCCGTTTGGGTCTTACTGATCCCCAAAGGGTATCATAGGTATTGAGAGTACAACCAGCTCGTCGACCATGTGGGAATCCATGGACAGAAGAGACTTATGAAGGCCTGAAACAAGGATTCACTAGTCCGACAGAAGGAATATCCGACAGAGAGTTTGTCCAAGTCAAGAGAAAGTGTATATAGAAATAGTGCTCGACGTTCCAGAGGGATTCTAGAACAGTGGAGCGTCGATAACGATATTCTAAAACATCGTAAGAAAAGAAGACAAGTTCATTAAAAATAGGGCAATTTAAATAAATTATTGAAGTAACTTACCAGATATATTATGAGATATTTTCATGCCAAGTCAAGTCATATTATATGGTTACAAGTATGTGCATGTGATGAAGAGAATCATGGATATGAAAAGATCATGTGTGTGTCTTTTAATTAATCAATACTTGTTCATGTTATAGCATCTTCATTCACTGCATAAAATACTGTTAACAAAAGGTTTAATCATTGTAGAAAGACAAGAGCACCAAAAATCTAGGGTTTGGGTGCAAAAGTCTAGAAGGCGGTGTACCACTATAAAGAATGCGACAGGGTACATATATAATACGACAGTGTCTTTCAAAGAATGCGATGGGTCAGTCAGGAAGGACAACCAGAACCTGAGGTCAGGGCCTGTCGCGTTCAGAACGTGACAAGTTTCTAGTCGTGATCCGCCCTTTAGAACGCGGCCTATCGGGCCATCGCGTTCTCAGGTCCTGTGCCTGAGCTCGTAAAGGAAATAGCTTGCCTTGGATTGCAGTCCAAGTTTCTCAAACTTTGATACAGGGTAGTTTAAAATTAAGATCTTGGTGTATAGATGATTAAAAATCATGAAACTAATTTTAAACGAATCTATACATGCGAGAGTTTACACAATAAATAGGAATTTGAAAATAATTATGGTTTTCACAAGCTTTGATCAAGTCCTTTCACGAAGAACACAGAACATGATGCAGTGATGGAAAAAAGAATTAATTCGAGTGATATACTCAATAGAATTTGTGGAAAATGGTGGCAAACTATTCTTGACAATGATTAGTATGTACAGTAAAAATTTCATGGCACGAGATCGAGGGTACATAGAGATCTAGGATAATATGAGGGTTCGGGGTCATGATGATAACAGAACTTAAAAAATAAATATCTCAAGATAGGGTCAATGAAAATTAGGACAAATAGAGGGCTTTTGTTCCTGATGTTAAGAACATCCATACGAGATTAATTGGGTTTAGCTTGTGAGAATGCCTACCTTTGGGTCGATTGACTCCTAGAGCATAGAACTCGAAGAACAGTTGGTAGATCTTGAGCAAGCCTTCTCCCCATGATTTCTCCCTTCCTTTGGCCCCTCCTCCACATCCAGCAAGTCTCAGCAATGCAATAGGGTCGGCCATGGATAGGTTGGGGGTCTATTTAAGCATCTAGTGTTTCTAATTCCTACTACAACTCTAACTCCTATTTAATTCTGAATTTCCCTTTTTCTTCCAACCTTCCAAGCTTTCCTCCTCCTACTGGGTTAGGTTGGGTTCCAAATTTGTGCCTAGCCAATTATGGTAGGGTAGGAGTCCAATTCCATTGTATACTAGCTTTATTAATGATTAATAGCTCTTTTCAATTTAGGAAATATTAAAGGTACGAATTTAAGATATTTTTCTCTTATTCCACTTTTCAAAATCCCTATTTTGGCCCAATAACTTTTATATGATCCATTTAGCAAAACCCATTACTCTTCTTGTTTAATGGATTTTAATTAATCATTTTTTTTAAATTTTTGATTTATTTATTTATTAAAATATCAGGTTGCTACAGACATGGTGATACTCTTCATGTATAGAGGGCTTAGCTGGTGTAATACTTAGAATATCCTCTTCTTGAGCCACTCTTTTGCCTATCAAATCTCTGAGCACTTGATTAATGGTCTCATCAGAAAGATCATGCTCAAGAGAGGATCATGTAGCTTCATCTTGGACTACCTCTTCTCCTGTTGCTTCTACTTTAACTTCTTCTCTTCTACTTTCTAGAGGCTAAACTTGTGGAATGAAGAAGGAGCTCTATACCTCATCTGGAAATCTATCATGAGAGCAACTTGGTATAGAGTCCTTTGTCCAAGGGTTTTGTGCTTTGTCTTTCAACACATAATGGCTTCTTCTCAGGGTTGAAGGTCCAATTTTTTTCTTCAATGACACTGAGATCTCATTAGACAATTCTACTGAAAATCTTCTAAAATGAGAGTAAGCAAGGGTCCATAAGGAAGATATTCCTATAGGTATTTAGACCCTACCATCCTATCCAAAATGATAGAGGGCAAACTTACTCTATGCCCTTGAATAGCGCAGGATAGAAGACTGCCATGTCTAGCTATGATGGAGAGTGTGTCCCAGCTTTAGTGGTGATGATGGTGGTAATGATGGCATGGAGGAGCCTCTTCTCTATAGAGAGCTCATTGATTAGGAGCCCTTTCTTGGAGAGACTGCCTAGATTTCCAATTATGCCCAGTCTCTGCTTCTCTAAGGGCACAGACTCTCCTATCTTATGTATGTTAGAGGGACAATCCAAATTTCAACTAATAGATCTTCTGTAATAGAAATCTGAGTACCTTTCACAGAGTCTATTATCGACCCATCTGCAGACCCTGGAGGGACACATAGAATGCCTTCACTGCATCTTCAAAAGTTGGCTCGTTGATCTGACATAGCTTGGTCCATCCCAACACATCTAGGATTTTTGCTACCCAGAGGAGTCTGCCTGACAACTAAGAGAAATCCTACCTTTCCTGGGAAAATCGAGGCCTTTGCATACATTAGCCTTTGGAACTGCTCTTGGGAGAAAAAGTTCTCGTCCAGAGCCCTAGAGGAGGCCATCTAGATAAAGGCAGAAGAGAATGTCTGAGGGAAACGATCAAGGAGATGTGAAATGAGTTCAGAGAGGTCAAAGATCCTACCTTTCTTTAGAGAGTTTGAAGGAATCGACAGATGCTCGAAGATGGTTCCGTCGGGGTAATAAGCAGACGCGGGAACTAGGAAGAGGACGAAGGAGTCGAACACATTTCAAATGGGGTGATTTGGAAAGTAAGATGGAAAGGTCCTAATATAGAAAGAAGTTATGTAATGGATCGTCAATGAGGGGATGAACGACTGGATTAAAAGAATAAACCATTATTTTAATTCCCCCCAAGTTTTGTAACCCCCTTTTTTTTAAAATTAATATAGACTCCGACTTCACAAACTCTGACTTCAAAGGAGTCGAAAGTCGAAACTCTGACTATGGTGAAGTCAAATGTTCAGGACTTAGAAAAATTAATGACAAATAGAGCAAACAATGTAACAATTCAATCAGGATTGCACATTCCTATTTCTTTTCTATTATTAAATCTATCTTCAGGGAGAGGTTTAGTAAATTATTAGCTAATTATTTTTTGTAGAAACAAATTCAAGTAAAATATCACCATTACTTACATGGTCCCGGATGAAATGATGTCTGACTTCAATGTGCTTGTTCTTGAATGTTGGATAGGATTTTTGGTCAAATTGATAGCGCATGTATTATCACATAGCATTGGAATTTCATGTAGTGTATGACCATAGTCTTCTAGTTGATGTTTGATCTACAACAGTTAGGTGTAGCAACTACCTACTGTAATATATTCTACTTCTATTGTGGACAAACTACTAAATTTTGTTTTCTTGAAGACCAAGAAATTAGACATCCTGTAAGAAATTGACAAGTACCACTAGTGTTTTTTTTTATTATCTATTTTGCATCCAGCATAGTCAACATCACTATATCCAAGCAATTTAAATTCAGAACATCTGGGATACCATAAGCCCAATTTACTTGTGTTCATAAGATATCTAGAAATTCTTTTAATAGCATTAACATGAGATTCTTTAGGATCAGCCTGAAATCTAGCACACAGACATATACTGAATATTATATCTGGTCTACTAGCAGTAAGATAGAGTAATGACCCAATCATGCCTCTATAAATCTTTTGATCAACTTTCTTACCAATTGGATCACTATCTAACTTAATTCCTAAGCTCACGGGTGTTCCTAAGGGCTTACACTTGTCTAACCATACTTAGAAAAGCAATCTGAAATGTACTTGGTTTGACAACTGTGAGTGCCTTCCTTGGTCTGCTTGATCTGCAAGCCAAGAAAGTAATTAAGCTCACCCATCACACTCATTTCAAATTCACTTTGCATAAGGTGTTCAAAGAATTTGCAGGGTGACTCATTGGTAGAACCAAGATAATATCATCAACATATATTTGTACAATCAGGATCCCTTCTGAGAGTTTCTTATAAACAGAATGCTATCTACTTTATCTCTTGAGAAATCATGTGATGTAAGAAAAGCACTTAGTCTTTCATACCAAGCCCTTGGAGCTTGTTTAAAACCATAAAGTGCTTTCTTTAAACGGAAGACATGATTTGGATACTTAGTATCTTCAAAGCCAGATGGTTGCCCAACATAAACTTCTTCTTTTTTGAAACCATTCAGAAAACCACTTTTGACATCCATCTGAAATAAATTTATATTAAGAGAACATGCATAAGCTAATAAAATTATGATTGCCTCTAATCTAGCAACTGGAGCATATATTTCATCAAAATCCATGCCTTCCTCTTATGATATCCTTGTGCTATCAGTCTAGCTTTGTTTCTTATGATCACTCCTGATTCATCTATTTTGTTTCTGAAGACCCATCTAGTCTTAATAACTGGATGGTCAGAAGGTCTAGGCACAAGAGTCCAGACCTCGCTGCGTTGGAACTGGTTCCTCTTGCATAGCTAGGCTCCAAGATTCATCTGTCAGTGCATCATTGATTGTCCTAGGCTCAATCTGAGAAACAAATGCAGTGTAATCACAGGGAATATTCATACCTCTTGTTCTTACCCTGTCTTGAGGATCACCTATAATATTTTCTCTAGGATGATCTCTGTGATACCTTAATTCTCTAGGTAGTCCTTAATGCGCTTCTTCTTGTTTCCGAAGTTCTTTTATTGGTGATCTTCCTTGTCTTCCTCTTTTTCTTCCAGAGAAGTCTGTTCGAGATCCCTGCACAATTCTTCAACAACATCTTCTTCTTCTTCTATTTTCTTAATAGAAGGGTTAGTTTCATCAAATAAAACATGAACTGAGTGTTCTATAGTTATAGTTTTTCTGTTAAATATTTTGTATCCTCTAGGTTTTGAAATATATCCTAGTAGAAAGTCTTCATCACTTTTATCATCTAATTTTTCTAAATTATCTTTACCATTATACAAAATGAAACACTTACAACCAAGGGTCGAAGGTAAAGGGTCGAAGGTGACTGACGTTTGGGCTTTTCCTCCTTGTATAGTTCATAGGGTGTCTTTTTTAGAATTATCTCTACCCATTGATGCTGTAGCAGGCTGTGTTGACTATCTCTACCCAAAAGTATCTTGGCAAATTATATTCTGTAAGCATTGTTCAGACCATACCTAGCAGTGTTCTATTTTTCCTTTCTACTACTCCATTTTGTTGAGGTGTTCTTGTGCAGAGAAGTTGTGTTCTATGCCATTTTCTTCACAGAATCAGACAAACTCTTCATTCTTGAATTCTTCAACATGATCAGATCTAATAAAATGATTATCTAATATTTCTGGTTCTTATGTACTAATTTACTAAATTTCAAAAAATCTGAAAATGTTTCTGATTTGGCTTCTAGAAATGATACCCAAGTATATCTTGAGTAATCATCCATAATTAATAGCCATAAACTTTTCCTCTAAGACTTACTGTTCTTATTAGTCCAAACAATCAATGTGAATAAGTTCTAATGGTATCGAAGTTGTTACCAATGTCTTGGACTGAAATGATGTCTTGGTTTGCTTTCCTTTTGCACAAGCTGTACAAATTCCTGATTTCTTCAATTTCAGCTTTAGAAGACCGTCAACTAGATCATGCTTGATTAATTTCTTAATGACTGAGGTGCTTGTATGTCCTAGTCTTCTATGCCATAAATCAGTCTCTTCATTCTTAGTAGTTGCAAGACACAAATTGACTACTTTCAGTTCTGCCAATTGTAAGGTATACAAATTCTTAACTCTTTGAGCTTCAAAGACTATTTTTCCTTCTTTCTGAATAATACATTTGTCGTTCTAAAACTTTATGTAACATCCTGCGTTTTGGTTGCCTGGGGTTGTTCTTGGGATAGCGACGGATCGGGGTGTCGCGTTCTGAATGCGACGAGATCTGTGTCGACTTCTGGTTGAGAAGGCGATGGCCCCCGTGTCGCATTCCTATTGTTTGTGGCTGGTGTGCCACGTGTCTGCATCTTGTGTGTAAAGGCGACGTGCCAGTTTTTGCATTCACCTAAGGCACATGTGTGTGTGACACGTGGTGTGGAGGTTGTCTGCTTGTCAGAAGACCTGTCGGAACTTTTGAGAAGGCAACAAGATGCCTGTCACGTTCTAATGAGAATGTGACACGCTTCTTGTCCCAACCTCAGTTCCGAGGCCTTAAGGCATGCAGACCCTCCTTTCTTCTTCTTTCTTCTCCTTTCTCCTTCCTTCTTCCTCTCTTCGTGGTGGGGGAGCTCCCTCCCTCTTTCTCATGTTTTGGGCTTGGTGGTGGTGCCGGTGTGCTCGTGGTGGAGCGATGGAGTGGCGTGGAGCGAGGAGGAGGCGGCCATTCCAATGTGAAGGGCCCCAATGGGTCTGGCTCGTCTTTCTCAGTATGGATCTCTTGTTCTCTTTCTTGTTAGTGTGGATGGAGCTTGGTTTTAGGCTGTTCTTTCCATGCTTGTGTGGCTCTTCAGTGTTTTGCATGGATAGACGCTTGCCTGTGGTGCTCCTTTCCTTGTATTGTAGTTGCCTTGCGTCGTGGGGCTTTGGAGGAGGTTGTGCTGGTTTCTTTGAGGTTTCTATCGATGTGATTGAGTTGTAGCCTCTTTTCCTCCTTTTGTTGGTTGTTTTGTGGCTTGGAGGACCATGGGATGGCCCATCCCCGGAGTTGGTCTTCTGACTGAGATCGTGATAGGATGGATGTCGTGATACCAGTCAGAAGGCGACGTGTTTCCTATTGCATTCTGGTCGCAACACGATAACCGTCGCGTTCTCTGTGCCTTGTTGTCTCCCATTTCTGGTCGTGGTGGAGGATGGCCTGTGCCAAAGTTGGTTAGAGGGAGGTCTCCCCAACTTGGCACGGGACCTATCTTCCTATTTGGTGGCCTGTCTTCGTGGTTCCTTTGCGTGGGGGCCTTGGAGTGGTTCTTCCATAAGGGTCTTGCCTTCATATGAGGAATGTGACGGGTAGATACATCGCGTTCTGAATCTGAAGACGACACCTTCCTGGTTGCGTTCTGGTCGTGATAGCTTCCTTGTCGCGTTCTGGTCACGACACCTTCCTTGTCGCGTTCTGGTCGCGACACCTTCCTTGTCGCGTTCTGGTCGCGACAGCTTCCTTGTCGTGTTCTGGTCGTGACAGCCACCTTGTCACGTTATTGTCGTGACGGAGTTCTTGTCGCGCCCTTGTTGCCCGTTCAGTTTTCCTAGTTTTTGGGCTTCGTGAGGGTGGTCTATGCCTAAGTTCGTAAGGGGAATGTTTCTTCCCCAACTTAGGCACATGACTGGTGTTCCATGGTTGCTGCCCTTGTTGGGCTGAGGTGTATGTGCCTATGTTGGCCGATGGTCCTCCTGGGAGTTCTGGGAGGTGTGCCTTGCATGCCTTGTGCCTACTGGGCTTGTCTTGGTTACGAGCCAGCATTGTTGTTTGCTTGTTGTGGTTGCCCCGCCTGTTCCCAGTTCGCCTGGTGCTCAGCACTTGTGGCTTGTGTCGTTTAGAGGTTGTTTACCATTGCCTAGGACCCACAGTTCCTGCACCCATTAAGGGAGTCCGCCAGGTGGCGGGCGAACTTGAGTTACAGTAGAGGGGAAAACGATAGGGGACAGCAGCGTAGAGTCATTTGTAGAGCTCTCTTAGCTGATTCTAGGATGCGGAGGTGGTTTGGTTGTTCTTCCGGCGTAGATCAACTAGTCCTTCTCACAGCCTCTTTCGGCGTTAGTTTCAGAGCCACCTCGCGGTGTCAGGCATGGGGCAGCAGCTCGGCCATGCTGCGGTTGTTCGTTGTGGTGTTCTCTGTGGTGGCTCACTGACCTCACTCTTCCGGGAGGTTGTAGGCAGAGCTGGTGGCTCGTGAGCAGAGGAGTGGCCAGTGTATCCTCCTCTTAGCTACTAGTGGCGGTGGCTTGGTTGCTGTTGTTGTGACGATGTTTCCTTTACGTGTTTCCATGTGTGTTCTCGTTACCCTAGCCTACACAGTGGTTGTAGCCTAGCTGTGTCTAGTTTCCGTGGGTGATGTTGGTCTGGCCTCGTTGGCCGTGCTTAGTGGTTTTCGCACTGCATGTTTCTCTGGGTGCCTTGCGCAGGCACCCTACTGCTGTTCCTTCCTGACCTCATGGAGGTCTTGGATTGCTGTGCTTGCATGGTGAGACTCGGGTCTCACGTGGTTGCTCCGATGTTACGAGAGCTCTTTGTCTCGGCAGGTGCGTGCCGAGGGTTGCTTCTGCATGGTTTCTGACTCCTCTATATCTGTGGAAGTCGTGTCTGGCCCGACCTGATTGTTGGTTGTAGCATTACTCTGTTCTACTGCTTTGTAGTACTCTGTAGTAGGTGTTTCTCGCTTTACTGCTTTCTAGAGTAGTTTGCTTCCGCGTTCTTTGGAGTTCCTGCTGCTCTGGCTAGTAAGGGCTTGGTTATCCCTACTGAGCCTTGTTCGCAAGGCTCACCCCCCTACTTTCTTCAGGTAGGGACTCGCTGTCGCTAGAGTTCATTGCCGGACGGTTGTGGTGGCGGTTTATTACACCGTGCGTTGCCAGCAGTGTGAGTTGTGAGTGTGAGAGCTCTTGTACTGTGTTATTTGAGAGTTGCCTTTTTGCAAGTCCTCAGGATATGCCCCTTAAGGATTGAACTTTTCTTTCTGTACTTGTAACTTTATTTGGACATGTTGTAGATAATTTCTCTATTAATGTACGTAGTTTCTTGTTATAGTTATTTGAATTCATTGCTTATCTCACTAGACTAAATTCTAACCCTTCCGGTATTCAGATCCGTGGGTGGCGGCGTGACCATCGGGGTCTCTGGAGGGGGTCCAAGAGGTTGGGTCGTTACAGTGGTATCAGAGCCTAGGGGTCCAATGAGATCGTAATGAGTTAGTAACTATGGCTGTCCCAAAGAAAGGTACTAGTACGCTTCTGGCTCGTCCGTGTAGAGTTGCTATTAGGTGTGAGCTTTTGGTTCTTTGTTGCAGGTGGCTAGCTTTCTAGAAGGGTCCGAGTGTGAGCTGCAGGAGAGTGTTGCTGCTGTTGCTGGGTGCACATGCTACGAGCATTGTCATCTGGGTTATTCTCGCTGCTGTTGGGTTTGTCGTCGGCCTGCACGTATGTGTGGGTCTGTCGCAAAGGCTGAGAGAGGCTACGTGTGGTGTGGCCTTCACCGATGCAGAGTTGTGGTCTGTGGAACCGATTGAAGGTGTCCTTGCCTTGTTGGTTGTCCCCTTGTTGTTGGGGTGTGTGCCATGTTGGTTGTGTGTTTGGTCTCTCATGCTTGCATGCCATTGTGCACAGTGCTCTGCTTAGTCAGCATCGTTTCTCGAGCTAAGTAGATGTTCTATGTGTCGTGTTGCATCGCTGGTTGAGTGTTGTGACACTTGTCTGTGGTCGTTGTCGGCCTTGGGCTGACTAGTTGTGAGCTTCGGTGAGGTGCTCCCAAAGTTCTTCTCGTTGGTTCTGGTGGAAGTGAGGTTTCCCCATAACTGTGTTGTGCTCGTTTCTGGTTGCTATTGCATTCCCTCTGGGTTGAGATGCATCGTTTGGTTGCCAGTGATCTAGTGATGTTTCCCTGAACTATTTGTTGTTGTCATGGTGAGGGTTTCTCTCTTCGAGGCTGTCTCTATGCTCATTGTGTCTTCCGCTGTGTTTCCTCTTTCGTTTGAGGTCTATGCTGTTTGGTTGGTTGTGTTGCACTAGCACTCTGTTGTGTTGTGCAATTTTATTGTTTGGACTATTGTGTGCAGTCTGCTTGTCTGCCTTTGGCCAAGGTGGGGGGACCTTGACCATGTGTGTGGCCCTTTGTTTGGCTAGTTTGCCGTGTTGTTAGCTTCCAAGTCTCGGTTGTGCCGGCGGGACTGCGTGTGTGTCTCTGTGGTATCGACGCAATCTTGCCGACAGTTGTTTGGAGAGCATTGTGGGTGTTTGGCTAGCTATGCCTCATGTGTGAGTGCTAGCCTTGTGCTGTTGTTTTCTCTTTCGTGTGAGGAAGAGGCCTGTTGCGTGCCTTCTTCCTCTATTTTCTATTTTTCGCTTAGAGTGGTAGTGCTCTGCCATGGCATTTGGTGCTGTGTTGCGCATCGTGGCGACCTTTATGGCGAAGGTGCTTCCCCTTGGGCTATCTTGAGATGGAGCTGGTTGCACCCCTCGTGAGCGTTGTTTCCTTGAGGCACGATGGGTCGTGGTGTACCTATTGTACCATCTCTTGCTGTGTTGGTTCCTTGTTGCCTGACTGGACGACATGGGGCTTCGTGCACTATGTTCAGTGTGAGGCAGCATCGATTTTCTTTTGTTTGGCTTGCTTGTGCAGGCATCATTCGGTGTGTTTTTGCTTGTGCCTCAGCTGTGCATGGAGGCACTTGTCACTGTTTGGTGTGTGGCCCTCTCCGCCTACAGAGGTATGAGCGGTGCCTTGTGTTTGTGTGCTTCTAAGAGCCGATGTAGTTGTTGCGCTCTTGTACCTACTGGCTTTCCATGTGCTTCTCTTGTGGGTCTCTGGTGGAGAGTCCCCTTCGGTTGGCCCTGTGTCTTTTCGGGCCGTTGGTGCGTTTGTGTGCAGCACCTTGAGCATTTTCTTTTTGATACTCCGTGTGGCCTGTTCTGCCCTTCCAGGCTTGTAGTTCCTGCATGTGGCTTTTTGTAGGTCTCTTGTGGACAGTCCTTCCTGTTGGCCTATGTTGTTTCGGCTGTTGGTGCACCTGTGTTACATCTTACCTAGTTTGGTGCTTGTGGTGGCACCATGTGCTTGTGCTCTATGGTTTGGTTTGTGCCGTCTGGAGCCTTGGTGCATTGTGTTGTACCTTGGGTGGCTCCCGGTACTTGTGATAGCACCGTGTGTCCTGATCATGAGCTTCGTGTGTCGTTTCATGAGTTTGCTCGTGTTGGAGGTGTTGAGCTTTCCACCTCTAGGACACTTCTTGCTGGCCTATGCTTTGTGGCTATACCGTTACCATTGTGGGGTGGCTGCTTTGTCTTGTCTAGGTAGCCCTATCGGTGGTACGCCAGGCTTTGGCTGTAGCCTGTGTTCATGTTCTCTCTCTCTCTTAGGAGTGAGTGTGTTCAGTTGTGGTACCCTACTGTGGTCTGGGTCCCTTTGAGGTCGACGTGTTGTTCTCAGCCTCTGCAGTTGTTTCGATTCCCGTGCAGTTTTCTGACATCTTGAGTTGCCTGGTTTTGACCAACCTCAGACGTCTTTCCTGGTTTTACCTCTGCGCGCTATGCCTGTGGAGTGATTGGTTTAGTTTTTCGTGGCTCCACAGTTATTGTGTGTCCTTGTCGGACACGAGGATGATCTGGGTGAGATCAAGTGGTGCCGGTGGACACTATACTGCGTGCCGTGGTGTTCTCCATGTGCATGTTATCGCTTGGTTTCAGGTCATCCTTATGAGACTCTCGTTTGGCCTTGTGGTAGGTTTAGAGTGTTGCTAGTCATGCGGAGCCATTCAGAGTAGTCTTGTGGCTGACCTTTCGGCATTTTCTCAACTGTCATTAGTAACTGTGTCCTCTGTCGAGTTCTGTTAGTGACAGAGTGTGTTGCTGACCGGTTGGTCTCAACAGCGTGGCTATTGAGGGCTCAGTCATGTGGTTTCTGACTGGCGGTTTCAGTTGTTTTCTAGTTGGTTTGGTGCGCGCGCGCGCCTATCGAGTTGTCGAAACCCGATTGTGTGCTCCGCGTTGGTTGGTGTGCACTCTGTAAGCTGTCAGATTTCTGGTTAGGCACTCCATTGTGTAGGGGGTTTGTGGTGACCACCGGGAAGTCGTGGCATGACTTAGTGGTCTCTTTGCACTAGTTGTTTTCTCCGACCACGTTTTGCCCTTAATTTCAAGGATGAAATTGTTTTAAGTTGGTTAGATTTGTACATCCTGGGTTTTGGTTGCCTTGGAGTTGTTCTTGGGATCACGATGGATCGGGGTGTCGCATTATGAACACGATGAGATCCATGTCATCTTCTGGTTGAGAAGGTGACATCCCCTGTGTCATGTTCCTGTTGTCTGTGGCTGGTGTGCCATGTGTCCGCATCTTGTGTGGAAGGTGACGTGCCAGTTGTCGCATTCACCTGAGACACTACGTGCGTGACACGTGGCCTGGAGGTTGTCTGTTTGTCAGAAAACCTGTCGGAACTTTTGAGAAGGTGACAAGATGTCTATCGCGTTCTGATGAGAACGTGATGTGCTTCTTGTCGCGACCTCAGTTCCGAGGCCTTTAGGTATACCGACCCTCCTTTTTTCTTCTTTCTTATCCTTTTTCCTTCCTTCTTCCCCTCTCTATGGTGGGGGAGCTCCCTCCCTCTTTCTCAGGTTTTGTGCTTGGTGGAGGTGCCGATGTGCTCATGGCAAAGCGATGGAGCAGTGTTGAGTGAGGAGGAGCAGCCATTACGACGTGAAGGGCCCCAACTGGTTTGGCTCATCATTCTTAGTAAGGATATCTTGCTCTCTTTCTTGTTAGTGTAGATGGAGCTTGGTTTTGGGCTGTTCTTTCCATGATTCTATGGTTCTTCAGTGTTTTGCATGGATAGACGCTTGTCGGTGGTGCTCCTTCCCTTTATTGTAGTTACGTTGCATTGTGGGGATTCGGAGGAGGTTGTGTTGGTCTCTTTGAGGTTTCTATCGATGTGATTAAGTTGTAGCCTCTTTTCCTCCTTATGTTGGTTGTTTTTTGTGGTTTGGAGGACCATGGGATGGCCCCATCCCCGGAGTTGGTCTTCTACTGAGATCGCGACAGGATGGCTGTCGCGATACCAGTCAAGACGACATGTTTCTTGTCGTGTTCTGGTCGCGATAGGATAACCGTCGAGTTCTCTGTGCCTTGTTGTCTCCCATTTCTAGTCGTGGTGGAGGATGGCCCGTGCCCAAGTTGGTTAAAGGAGGTCTCCCCAACTTGGCACGGGGACCTATCTTCCTATTTGGTGGCCTGTCTTTATGGTTCCATTAGGTGGGGGCCTTGGGGTGGTTTTGCCTTAAGGGCCTGCCTTTAGATGAGGAACGCGACAGGTCGATACGTCGCGTTCTTAATCTGAAGGCGGCACCTTCTTGGTCGCGACATCTTCCTTGTCGCAATCTGGTCGCGACACCTTCCTTATAGTGTTCTAGTCGCGACAGCTTCCTTGTCGTGTTCTGGTCGCGACAGCCTCCTTGTTGCGTTCTTGTCGTGAAGGGGTTCTTGTCGCGTCCTTATTGCCCGTTCAGTTTTCCTCATTTCTGGGTTTCGTGAGGGTGGTTTGTGCCTAAGTTGGTTAGGGGAATGTTTCTTCCCCACTTAGGCACATGACTGGTGTTTCATGGTTGCTGCCCTTGTTGGTCTGAGGTGTGTGTGCTTGTGTTGGCCGATGGTCCTCCTGGGGGTTCCGGGAGGTGTGCCTTGCATGCCTTGTGCCTGTTGGGCTTGTCTGGTTACGAGCCAGTAGTGTCGTTTGCTTGTTGTGGTTGCCCCGCCTATTCCCAGTTTGCCTGGTGCTCGGCACTTGAGGGCTTGTCCCGTTTAGAGGTTGTTTACCGTTGCCAGGGACCCCCAGTACCCGTGCCTATTGAGGGAGTTCTCCAGGCGGCGGGCAAGCTCAGTTACAGACTCTGGTAGCAGAGGGGAAAATGGTAGGGGACAATGACATAGAGTCATTTTTAGAGCTCTATTAGCTGAGTGTGGTGGTTTGGTTGTCTTCTGGCATAGATCAGCTAGTCCTGCTCACTGCCTCTCTCGACATTGGTTCTAGAGCCAAGTCACGGTGTCATGCGTGGCGCCGCAGCTCGGTCGGGTTGCGACTGTTCATTGTAGTGGTCTCTATGGTGGCTCACTAGCCTGACTCCTTCGGGGAGGTTGTAGGCAGGAGTCGGTGGCTGGCGAGCAGAGGAGTGGTCAGTGTGTCCTCCTCTTAGCTGCTAGTGGTGGTGGCTTGGTTACTGTTGTTGTGACGATGTTTCATTTACGGTGTTTCCAAGTGTGTTCTCGTTGCCCTAGCCTGCACGGTGGTTGTAACCTAGCCGTGTCTAGTTTTCGTAGGTGATGTCGGTCTCGTCTCGTTGGCCATGCTTGGTGGTTTCCGTACTGCATGTTTCTCTGGGTGCCTTATGCAGGCACCCTACTCCTGTTCCATAGTTTGTTCCTTGGTGCCAATCCGTGTGGCACGACGTGTGTGTTTCGCTTGTTGCCCAGATAGCAAGCCCAGAGGGGGGGGGGGGGTGAATGGGTTTCTAAAAATCCTTATAGAATAAAACCTGTCAATAAAAACACTTAATAGAAGAACACTAAGATCGATAGTTAGTGATAGTGAGAATGAAGACAAACAAGCAACACACAACAACAGGAGATTTTTATCCTGGTTCAGACCTCCTATCCTATCCCAAGGAGTCTTACGTCCAGTCCCCAAGCAACAACTTGGGATTTCACTAACCAAGGGTACTGTCCCCCTAAAGGACTCTTACACATCCAGCAGCGCTGGCCTTCTCTTCTAACCCCGAAGAGGTACAACACCACCTGTTACACAGGTCTTCCTTCCTCAATGAAGGGAATAACAACCACCTATTTCCAATAGGTCTTCTCTCCACAACAGAAGAGGACACACAAGAATGTGTAAAAAGGCAAAAGGCCCCTAGACCATGCTTACACAGATTGCATGATCTGAGGCAATGTCTGAGAGACAAAGTTTTCAACAAGAAAATCTCTCAAGACAGCGAAAGCTCTCCAAAGGCTAACCAATGAAAAACGGAGAGCTGAGAGCTAAAGGATTGAGGAATGAAGTGAATAAGCTCTCTCTTTTCTGATGCTCGCAAATTCTTGGCAAGTTGAGTAGTAGCTCTTGTGTGTATCCTTGTCTTCTTGTTGTTTTTCACGGAGTCATCAGTCTTCTATATATCTTCTCTCGAAAAATATATCCGTTGAGGTGCCCGTTGAAGTATCCATTGTCTCTCAACTTCATGCACGTTAGAGTCTGAATAGACGCATCGAGTAGGTAAGCCTGCAGCCATTAATGCTTGATTGATATGCATACCTTCAAGGGAAGATTGTCTGAATCTTCTATGTACTTGTCAGGTCAACAGGTCCATCCTTGACGTGTGTTACCACAAAAGTCCTGCAAATAATTAATGCTGACACCTAGACAACTTCTCTTTGTCTAACTTGTCGGTCAACGTTAATAGAGGTGCTATAGACTGAATACCAAAGTAGAAATGCCATTCTGTCACCAGAAAAAGCGTTTGCTAAAGGAACATAGGTGTAGAAAGTACACAGATATGTGACTTGCAGAGATATGTACAATTACAATAAATGATATGTGGTGCAAGATACAAGAATATATGCGGAAGACTTGAACTCCTTAGTGTTTAAAAAATATGTTTGAATATCATAAAGAATAGGTCTTTTCAATGTATCTGAAAAGATAATCAAGTAAATGATAGTTCATTCAAAACATAATCGTTGTGAAGAGAGTTGATGAAAACATGAAATCAATGATATATGCATAAATGAAATTCATGATGAACCGATGTGATTTATGTATATAGATGAAATCATTGTTTTGATAAGGAAATCGTTATGTTGACTAAATCGTTGATCTACTTGTGAAATCGTTGTGTGAGTAAATCATTGTTTGAGTAAATCGTTGTTCAAGTAGAAGCAAATCGTGTTTGAGCAAATCGTTGTTCAAGTAGAAGCAAATCGTTGTTTGAGCAAATCGTTGTTCAAGTAGAAGCAAATCGTTGTTTGAGCAAATCGTTGTTCATGTAGAAGCAAATCGTTGTTTGAGCAAATCGTGGCTTACTCTGTTCCGCTTCTTTGTAGTACTCTGCAGTAGGTGTTTCTCCTCGCTTTACTGCTTTCTAAGTAGTTTGCTTCCACGTTCTTTGGAGTTCCTGTTGCTCTGGCTAGTAAGGGACTGGTTATCCCTACTGAGCCTTGTTTGTGAGGCTCACCTCCCTACTTTCTTAAGGTGGGACTCGCTATCGCAGGAGTTTGTTGCCGAACGGTTGTGGTGGCGGTTTGTTATGCCGTGCGTTGCCAAAAGTGTTAGTTGTGAGTGTGAGAGCTCTTGTATAGTGTGAGTTGAGAGTTGCCTTTTTGCAAGTCCTCGGGGTATGCCCCTTAAGATTGCACTTTTCTTTCTATATCTGTACTTTTATTTGAGACATGTTGTACATATTTTCCTTATTAATGTTCGGACTTTCTTGTTATAGTTATTTGAATTCATTGCTTATCTCACTGGACTAAATTCTAACCCTTCTGGGTCTTCAGATCCGTGGGTGGCGGCACGACCTTCGGGTCCCTGCCCCTTGGCGGGGGTCTGGGAGGTCAGGTCGTCACACTTTACCAAGTTACCTTTGTCACAGAGTTGACTGATACTAATGAGATTGTGCTTTAGTCCTTCAACATACATAACATCTTCTATTAAATCCTTTTCATTTGTTCCTACTATTTCACAACCTCAGATTTCTGCTTTTCCATTATCACCATATGTGACTTGACCAATTTCATTTCTGAAACTTGTAAATAATTTTCTATCACCTGTCCTATGCCTTGAGCACCCACTATCCAAATGCCATTTGGATGCTCTTAGGTGTCCCTGCAAACAGAATTAAGTTGAGATTTTTGGTACCCAAAATTTCGTAGGTCTTTGATGGTTAGTTTTTGGAATCCAACGAAGGTGTCTAATAGTGCAGGTGCTAATTGTGTGTCCTAATTGATTACAATGACTACAACATAAATTATATGCATTCTTTAATTTGTAGTGTTATTAATTTACTGTTTCTGTCTGTAAGCAATTGATTACCCTTTTTGGATTTTTCATTACTTTTTTTAAATTTAAGAGTTCGATATTTTTCAGGATACACAATTTCTTCTACATTATCTGGAGGTGTATAGCCTACTCCATTTTTTTTTTAACCTGTTCTAGCACTTTTAAGTTTTACAACTAAGGATGTTTTACAGTTTGTGATTCTATCTATAGTAGTTCTTAGATAGTTATTTTTTTCTCTTAATTTTTCTTCATCTTTCAATTCATTTACATTTGATTCAAGTTCCATAATTTTACTGCTTTTTGCCTTTAAATCTTCACATAATAGTTCATTTCATCTTTTAGTTTCAGTTAATTTTGTCATAATCTCTCTACTTCATTTTTTAGAAAGGTGTTTGATTTTTATTGTTTAGTAAATTTAACTTAACTATTTTCATTTGTTTGACTACTGTTTTATATTTATCATACAATTCATTAAATGCATCTTCTAGACTGTCGGAATCAGATTCTGAACATGAACTGAATGAGGTTTCGAAATTTACCTAATCTAGTCCTGCCATGAATGCTAGATTCACTTATTCTTCTTCTTCTTCTGATTCTGAGCTTGAAGAGTATGAACTTGTAGCTTCTTCATTATCCCATGCTGCTGCCATTACTTTCATTCTGTATCTTCTGAACTTTTTCTCTTTCCCTTTCTTTTTCTCATATTTTTCAGCTGGATCTTTCTTTTTGAGCTTAGGACATTCTGATTTGAAGTGTCCTGGCTGATTGCATTCGTAATATACTGACTCCTTCTTCTTATCCTTTTTAAATACCTTTTTGAGCCAAACTTCTCTTCTTGGCAAGAATTCTCTGAAGTTTCCTTGACAGCATGGCTTTATCATCACTGTCTTCAGATCTTTCTTTTGAATCTTTAGAGGAAGAAGATCTGCAACCTCAAAGCATTTACCATTTTCTTTTTCGATGAACTTTCAGAAAGTCTTTCCATATTAATTCATGAGCCATAAGAGAACCATTAGTTTGTCTATAGAGAGTTTAGTTAGATCATGAGCTTCTTCAATAGCAGTTACTTTAGGAGTCCATGAATGAGTTAATGACCTGAGTATTTTTCTGACAATTTCTTCATTAGAAAGAGCTTTTCCTAATGAACTTAAACCAACTATTATATCTGAGAATCTATTATACATTTGGGTGATATTTTCATTAGGTAGTATTTTGAACTATTCATATTGGGAAACAAGAATATCTATTCTAGTTTATTTTACTTTATCAATTCCTTCATATGTTACATGTAGTTTATCCTACATTTCTTTTGCATTTTTACATGCAGATAGTCTATTAAATTCCTTTTTAGATAATCACAACATAAATAATTCTTAGCTTTATAGTTTAGGGACATATTCTTTTATCAGCTATAGATAGAGCAGATGTACCATCAGCAAGTATAGTAAATGACCTTGCTCATTACTTGCCATAGATCAAAATCTGTGCCTCGGATGAAGCATTCCATTCTCATCTTCCAGTACTGGTAATCTTCACCATCGAAGAATGGTGGTCTTGTAACAGACTGTCCTTCATAGTTGTGACCTTCAACTGCTATCTCTTCTCAAATCTTTTGATTCTTCTGAGAAGACCTCGCTCTGATACCACTTATTGGATCGAGATGGAGCTTTAGATGTTCTGGAGGGGGAAAATAGGACTTCTTTGTGCTTTAAAAAATTATCTGAAACTAGATAGCACTAAATGGTAATGTTAGTACTAAGGTGTAGTGTGTGAAACAAGTGAAAAAATTGGCAGAAATAATCACACAAGTGCACAAAAATTTTATCCTGGTTCGGCCCTTCCCACATGGAAGTCCTACATCTAATCTCTAAGAACCACTTGGGATTTCACTAACTGCTAAGACACTTAGCCTTCTCTCAACCTGAGAGGTATTACAACCCACTTGCTCCCAATCAAGTCTTCCCTTTACCAAGGGTAATACAAACACGTACAATAACAGGTCTTCCCTTTACAAAAAGGGCACTACAGGGAACAAACCCCCTGTTAGTTAAAACACTAAAAAGAGTACAATGTGTCTGCTCAAGAATTGAGTAAACACAGAAATCAGAAAGAGAGACAAGATGAAAAAGATTGCTCTAACTCTTTCTGACTCAGAGGCAGTGGATTGAGAAGATCTAGAATACAATAGCCACCAAAAGAGAAGACTTCAGAATGCAGATATCTTGGAGTCGAAGCTTGAAGCAACAACTCTCTTCAAATGTAGTGATCTTCTCTCTTTCTCTTTTTTGTAGAAGGTGTAGTTGTGTATGCTTGTTGTGGTTCTTGCTTCTTGCATTTCTGATTGGTGTTGGTGTATGTTTCTTGTTCAAACATCAGCTCCTATATATGCCTCAGAGATTTGAGCTACCCGTTTGAAAACTGAATGTTAGAAAGTAGTTATTTGAGAGATAGACATTGATCCTTGGATGTTGAAACCTTAAGGCTTCTGTTATGATTATCAGTCCTTCAGATCTTAGAGTCTCAATGGCTTTAGGCTATGCAAATAGCTTCATGACTTTATAAGATAGTTTCATTAAATGACTGCAAGCTCCATACCCATGACTGAAAGCAATCATGCTTCAGTAGGTAGTGAAATATCTGCAAGGTAAAGAGAAACACAAATACCTCTGTCCTTTCGGAGGTAGGTGAGATAGAAATATATGTAAAGTATAAAGAACTTCAGATAGACAGACGTTCAGAGCATTTAAAGAAAGATAGACAGTTGTATAGGGAATGCATAGACTTTTCCTGAAAGTCATGGAGTTCTGACATAAAGGAGATGTGGTAGGTGAGTTCTAACAGATAACCCATGCTGCTTATACCTACCATAGCATTTACTGCTTAGCATCTGTCAAATGGGAATATAATATATTTCTGATAGCAAACAAAGAACACATTATACAATTCTTTTGAATCTTGTCAATTTTTAATATGATTACTTTGAATACACAATTCTTTCCCGCCTAATAAAATATTTAATTTAATAGCAAGGAATCATCATATTGTAAGACATATATGAGACATTCATTTTGTAAAGGATCCCATAGGGATAAAGAGAATCTATTGAAATAATCAAGATAAATGAAACATTATGTTCTGTAAGGAATAACAAAAGAATTATCCAAGTATAGTACACAGAAGTTGATGTTATACTTCGACCTTTAAAGAGTCGGAGCGAGAAACATCAAGACATGAATAATACTAAACTTCGACTATTATAAGAGTCGAGTAAGACTGATTGGTAATAAACATCGACTTCTTGAAAGTCGGAGTCAATCAAGCAATTGGTAATACTTTGACTTTTCAGAAGTCGGAGTGAGGCTACTTCGACATTCAGGAGTCGGAATGAAGTTAGATCTCTTCAACTTTAGAGGAGTCAGAGTAAACACAGAACACTTCGACTTTCGAAGAGTCGGAGTGAAGCCAGATTACTTCGACTTTTCAAGAGTCAGAGTGAAGAACAATTCACAACATCGTTAGCACACTTCAACTTTTAAGGAGTCGGAGTCAGTATGGTATACAGTATATGCTTGTGAACTTAGAAAAATTTCCTTATCAAGTGTGTCAGTGTTGACACTTAGGTCCTGTGAGTTGACACACATATCACTAGAGGTTGTATGGTGTAGTACATGTATGTCTTTACTGAAACACATTAATTTTCATACAAAATAAAGTGTGGTATAAATTTGTTTAAAAGATTTTGTCATAGTAAAAACACAATGAGCAAGTATTTGTAAAGATAATTAGACAACAATGTTTTCTGAATATTTTTGTTCAACAGTTTTAAAAACATTTGGCTCAATAGATACAAGTGTCCCAAATGGTAATACAAGTAAGGAAATACAGTACATCTGCTACGTGGGGCTATGAACACCCAGAAAGTGATAATTCAATCCTGAAAGCTAGCATCATCAAAACGCAAACAATCCCAAGGCATGGACAAGCATTGTTGCTGCTGCGTCAAGTCAAGGGTCTACAACTCTACACTAAGTCAAAGACTTACATCGTTGTTAAAGCCAAAAGTCAAAAAGACTAGTAGCCATGTTACAAGTCATATGACTAGTAGTCGAGTGACAAGTTGAGCACCCACTATAGTGCAATAAAATTCGCAAACACATCGTCGTACAAGTCCAAGGCCAAAATGTCATGATGACCTACACTTTTGCAACAAGTCCAGAGGCATGTGTACTTACGATAACTAAAAAAAGTAGCTATCATATGCCAGAGTTGGAGACCCATGGGTACACAATAAGTTGAAAGCTAGCAGCCATACAATAAGTTGAAGATATGTTAGTGCTATTTGGGCCTTGGTGCCATTTGGGTCCTAAAGCTATTTAGCCCTAGCACCATTTGGTCGGGGGGCCATTTGGCCCTGGGCACCGTTTGGCGCGAGTGCCATTTGACCTGGGAACTATTTGGCCCTAGCATCGTTTGACTCAAGCGATGTTTAGTTGTGAGTGCCATTTGGCTTGGGTGCCATATGAGCCCTGGCGCCATTTGACCTGGTGTTGTTTGGTTCAGGGTGTCGGATCACCTATGTTGGCCACTATACATAGGATCCGATACGGTCCATTTTAAGGGGATTGGAATGAGAGGGTACATACTACCATTTTGACCACTCAAACCTTGATTTTTGAGCCATCCTTTGAGAGCTTTTGAGGGAGGTTTTTCTTAAAGATATGCCCTTTCTTGTTCTTCTTGGGGGTTCCTCTTTAGAGCACTTTGTAAGAGAAGTGAGAAGAAGGAGGCAGGCATTGGGGGTTGTTATTCTCCTCTTCTCCGTACTATTTTTATGTATTCTCCCTCATGTACGTATGCTCTTTCATGAATGCAAGGCTCTTGATGACCACTTTCATGCACTTTACTTTCATGTAATCTCTCCCTTCCCTATGGCCATTTCACTTTTAATTTATGTTTAAATCCCTTCTCCATTGCCAATTCACTTTATTTTATGCTTAAATTCTCTTCACTCATGTTTTAATGCCATGTTTACATTTATATTGGGCTTACCATGCCCCTTGCTCTAAGTGTCTTCTTTATGTTCGTTAAATTGCCTCTATGCATAAAGCCCCTTCCCTTTGATGCTATTTTCATTTTGATGGACTTTTCCGTTTAAATTTCATGATGCTCCAAGTTTTGAGGCTTCCTTTCAGATCAATGGGCTTGGAGAATGCTCAATCAATGGGTAGTGCTCCAAGGACTCAAGGTCTTACATGGCCTCCGAATGCCAACTACCTTACTATTAAGATTTCCTTTCTTTAATTATGCCCTCTATTACATGTGTTGACCTCTTTTTTGGATCTGATATGGGCTTGAGAAATACTCATAAAATGAGTAGCATCTCATAGACCCAATGATCAAATGAAAGACCCAAGAACCACCTCATCCTCATGCACTGGTTCATGTTTGCGAATTTTCCATTTATTTACTTATACATACCAAAAGCTTATGCTTATGTCTCATATGCACTCTTCCTATCTAAAAAGGCCACTTGGCCCTTTTTTTTCCATTTTTGGTTCCCTCATATCAATGGTGCCCTGTCGCACATGGAGGGAATCTACGACACTCGGGGTTTCCTCGTCATTTAGGGAACCATATCCTTATGTATGACCGCCATGTTTTCAGATCCGTGAGTTTGGGGCCGGCCCGAGGATCCTTCAAGGACTTTTCAATGTCCACATGTGACATGTGCCTTTGTTTCTATGGGCCCACATCCCCATTCATTGGTTCCTTCACATTTCAGGTTTTTTGATCTTTATTTTATGTATTTAGCCTGGTCCAAGGACATGGGATCGATGTCTTTGGTAGGCCTTTGACCTCTGAAGTGCTGGGTCATCGGAGATCCCGATGGTCTCCCATGTCCCCATCGTATCCATGTCTCCTTACAAGCCAGCATAGCACCTCAGGGTTGTGTGCTATATCATGATCGGCATCTCACCATGTTTCATATGTAAAGGACCCTTCAAGCCCTTCAGTTTGACCTTTTGGCCTATTCACATATGGTTAAGAGATCCAAATCATGAGGGTCCAATATTTGGCCAATTCATGGCCTCCTTACGATGGTTTAACACTAGTTTCATGATGTTCCACCACCAATTTTACACGATTGTCCTATGCTTCATTTATATTCCCATAGCTATGATTTTGTTTAGTAGGCTCCTTCTAAGGGACTCCTACCATGGCGGTTCAGATCAAAGCACTTGGTCAAAGTCAAAATGCTCCATAAGCAAATATCATGCATTTTGTTTACTTAGAGAACCGTACGATCCGAATCATCTTGTAGGCAAGTCTTCGAGGAGAACGACGCCTAGGGGAAATATTGGGTGTGTTGCTATGCACTCACTTTGGATGTTAAGAGATGTCTCGGATGTCCAATGGATGGTTATCCACTTGCACTCCTCCACAATTCCTAGGGAAGGGGAGTTGCTGTTGATTTTTTTTTTCAGATTATTTTTCATTTATTTAAAATTTACACATCCATTTAAATATTTATGTTGTGACTATGAATAGAGAATAGTAATGTGGTGCTACAAACTTGGTCTCCTCGTAAATGAGTTGAAGGTCCAAACATATGACACCTAAGAGACAACGAAGATGGTGAACTAATAAGACAAATGGAATCTTGGTGGACGGATGGGCAAATGCCGCTTGACCGATGGAATAAACCTCAAAATCAAGGCATACTGGGAAATCGGTTGACCAATGAGCACCTTTCGGTCGATTGAAGCGATAGACCCTAGGCCTCCCTACCTACTGGGAAAGTCGATCGACTAATGTTGGTTGTGCTACTGATAAAAAACAAAACATAATATATAATAACAACAAAATATAAACAACAAACCAAACACAATAAGCTTAACTTAAGCCAAATTCAAATCAAAGAAAATTTTGAATCAAATCTCCTAAACATAAGTCGAATAAAACAACTTCAAATTAAAATAACACATCAAATGAAACTAACAAACTCCAACAACTCCAAAATAAGTAAAATAAATTCAAATCTTCAAATCAAGTCAAATTAATGTATATAAAATCTCAAATTAAATAAGCCAAAATAAAATAAGAATTCAAAGCAAATAAATTCAAACCAACATAGAAAGTTCAAACCAACTTAAATCAAAAATAAATAAATAAAATAAATCCACCTCAATTTAAAACTCAAATCGAACAAACAATCTGAAATCAAACTCAAGGGAATTAATCTAGTCAAATGATCTCAAACTAACTGAAGCATTAACCTGAAATGGAATAATCCGAAGCAACCATCCTAAGTGAACTAAAATAATTTAAAAATTTCAACTAACGTAATAAACCCAAATCATATAAACAATCCAAGCCAAGTATGAGAACCACCAAATCAAGTTAAACATGACACTAAATTTCAAAATCAATAAAAAGAACAATGATGATGACTTCAAATCAAAATCAACTGATCTCAAATCAAATATGACCCTTTTTTAAATAAGTTGAATGCCACCTATGGGTGATATGATTCGTTACATGTCATGCTCCCTTGCATCCCTTTCAGAATTAAATTGATGATCAGATTTTCCCCATATAATTTAAATGAATTACATATCTATTTTGGTGATTAACAAAACTAAGACAATGTACATCTCTAACATTTTTGGAGATTTGAGCACAGGAAATCTACCAAAGCAAAACAAGCTAAACTGGTAAGTATTCTTCATACCAGCAATTTAAAGTTCAAAACATACAATTTTCTAAGTACTCATCGATTTTCTAGTTGTTACAACGATTTTCTTAGATCATAACGATTTCCTCATCCACATCGATTTTTGGTTCTATAACGACTTCATAAGTCATTCCAATTTGTTTTGATTTTTATCTCATAACAATTTCATAAGTATCTTATCGACTTTGAGATCGCAACGATTTGTCTCATAACGATTCGCTAAGAGATCCCAACGATTTGTCTCTCATAACAATTCGCTAAGAGATCGCAACGTTTTGCCTCTCATAACGATTCGATAAGAGATCGCAATGATTTGCTCTCAGAACGATTCGATAAGTGTGCACATCGATTCTGAGCTCATAACGATTTGGTTATCGCATCGATTTCTTAAGTGAGAACAACGATTTTTCTCACAACGATTTCTTAAGTGAGAATAACGATTTGCTCTCACAACGATTTTGGTCTCACGATGACTCATTAAGTTCCATAACGATTCGATAAGTTACACACGACTCAGTCACTGTAACGATTCATTAAGTTACATAACGACTTGGTCGCCGTAACGATTCGATACATTAAAACAACGATTTGTTCACTATATCGACTCGATAAGTGAAACAACGATTTTCTAATAACGATTTGCTGATTATCATAACGATTTGTCTCTACAATGATTCAGTTGTTAATGGATAACGATTTGTGTGTACATCGACTTGCTCATGAATGTATACGATTCAGATGAATAACGACTCATCACACAACGATTTCATAAGTCATGATCATATCGATTTCATGGTATATAACGACTTGATATTAAAACCTATTCTAAGATAGTTTGAAAAGTCAAAGTTGTCCGTTGCTTTTCTCTCACATCCATGCATTTATTATGACTGAACATATCACTACACTGCATGCAAACGATCTTCTATTTTCATGCTTATACTGTAAACATCTTTTTAGAAGAACATAATGGAATTTCCATTTCGGTATAAAATCTTTCTTACGTTGACTGACAACGAGAGACATCTTAGTTGTCCATCGTTTAAGCTTTTACTGCGTGCAGGTCGCTGACAGCACATCTCGATACAACATTGGACATAATAGAAGCCGAAGGATATCAAAGAGGATTCTCTCTCTTTGTGCACATGGAAAGCTAATGACCGTTGACTGAAAGCTCTACAGTGCCATGCAGTCCAACATAAAAGAAAGCTTAGAGATACAGACACTTCAACATTCAATTTTCAAATGGAAGACATATATAGAAGACTGAAGCTCCAGAAACAAGCATAGATACACAACACTCATGACAATCTTTTACAAGCTTTTTGCGAGCATCTGAAAGAGCGAAGCTTCACTCCTTTGCATGTCTTGCTCTTAGCTCTCTGCATTCATTGTGTTAGCCTTGAGAGCTTCTGTGTACTAAGAGTGTTCCTCATCGTAGATCTTTCCCTCTCAGTCGTTGCTTCAGATCGAGCGTTGGTCTTTAAACTTGATCTAGGGGCATATCATCCCTTGAATACATTCCTGTGTTTGTTTCCCTTCGTGTAGAAGGAAGACCTGGTGGGATCCAGGGTGTTGTAATTCCTCTTCGGGTTGTGAAGAGAAGACCAGCTGCGGCTGGGTGTGTAAGTGTCCTTGAGGGGGACTGTACCCTTGGGTAGTGGAATCCTGAGGTATTGCTCAGGGACCTGGACGTAGGACTCCTGTGGAGAGGAGATCCGAACCAGGATAAATCCTTGTGTAGTATGATTGCTTTGTGTGTGTTTTTGTTGTTAACTCTCACTAACTCTACATCTATCGAAGTGTGTTATGTATGATTGTTTTTGTGGACAGATTTTAAAGTAATCAAAATTTTAATATCCCATTCACCCCCCCTCTGGGCTAGCTAGCTGGGCAAAAAGTGGTATCAAAGCTAGTCTCTTCGACAAAGAAGAAGATCCAACGATCTGAAGAGAAAAGATCAAATGGTAGCCCAAGGTCACTTCGAAGGTCAGTCAGTTAACAGGCCACCACTATTCAATGGTGAAGACTACACATACTGGAAGACAAGAATGGAGTTCTTCTTACAAGGACTCGACTATCAGATCTGGACGATTATTGAAGAACGTGATCTTCCAGTCACAAATGAGAAGGATAAATGGGCTGAAGATGACAACAAGAAGATCTCTTTGAACTGCAAAGCCAAGAGTATCCTATGTTGTACTCTTAGCAAGAAAGAGTTCAACTGCATATCAGCCTGCAAATCTGCTATGGAAATGTGGAGAAGCTAAGGATCACATAAAGGTATTGACAAGGTTAAAGAAAGCAGAATAGACATTCTGGTAACATAGTTCGAAAGCTTCCAAATACACCAAGGAGAATCCATTACTCAGATGTACAGCAGATTCACCGATATCACTATGGGTTAGCTAGTCTGGGTAAGACTTATCAGATGGGAGACATGGTGAGGAAAATACTCAGATCCGTACCTGCCTCGTGGACTCCAAAGGTTACAACAATAGAGGAGGCTAATGACTTGAAGATAATGTCATTAGAGAAGCTCATTGGGTCCCTCATGACCCATGAAATAAATATGGAAAGTTTGGGAGAATCTTCTAGCAGAAAGAAGCATTCTAACGCACTCAAGGCAGAAGAAGATGAATTAGAGGAGAATCGTAAAGCAAGAGAGCATGAACAACAGTAAATATGAAGAAGCAATGCTGTCCAGAAGATTACAAAGAATATTAGCTAAGAAAAAGAAATATCAGTCCGGTAGAAGATACTTGAAGAAAGGGAGAGACATCAAAAGGTCTGAAGTCAAAGATACAAAGAAAAATGAACCAATCTGCTACGAATGTAAGAAGCCAGGACATATCAAGGCAGAATGTCCGAAACTCAAGAAAGCTGAATCAGAAAGAAAGATAGTTCCAAGAAATTCAGAAGGTATAAGAAGAAAGCTATGGCGGCAGCTTGGAACAATAGTAGTGACTCGGACAGCGAGTCAAGCTCAAGCAATGAAGAAGAAGAAGAAGCAAACTGGCATTGATGGCCAACATCGAAGACAAGGTAACATCAGACTCATCTTTTTCTTCATATAATGAATCAGATTCTGATAATTTGGAAGAAGCTTTTAATGAACTATACTGTAAATACAAGGAAGTATGTAAATTACTAAAATAAGTAAGAAAAACATCGAATGTTAGAAAATACTAACTCAGATTTAAAATCTGAAAATGAGAAAATGGAAAACTGATACGGAACTAAAAAGAAGAAATGATTTATTATGTGAAGATCTGAAAAAAAAATAAATAGATAGTTAAACTAGAAAAACAGGAAACTCCAGATGAACTTAAAAGGAGATTAACACAGTAATTGAAGAAAATGAAAAGCTATTAAGTACATTAAATAAAATCATAAATGGAAAACCATCACTAATACTAAAAGGAGCTAGATGGTTAGGTAGAAAGAAACATGGATTAGGATACACACCTCCAGACATGAAGAAACAATAATACATCCTAAAACATATCCAACACCAAAGTTTATAGTTGAACAAGACACAACATATAAATCAAATTTTAAATACATTCCAAATGAAAAGATAACTAGAATATCATGATGCAGTCATTGCAACAAGTTAGGTCACATTAAAATGACATGCCCAACTTAAACATAAAAAATGGATAATTAAGAAGAAAATGGATGATACTAACCAATCAGGACCCAAAAGAACTTGGGTACCTAAAGCTTAGTGTTTTCATTGCAGGGAAACCCTCGAGCATCTAAATGGTATCTGGATAGCGGATGCTCAAGCCACATGTCTAGAAACAGAAGTTATTCTCACATCTAGAAGCTGAAGAAGGCACAGTCATCTATGGAGACAATGGCAAAGGAACTGTGATAGGCAGTGGATCAGTAGGCAGCAAAGGCAAAACAGTGATTGAAGATGTGTTATGAGTCAAAGGACTGAAGCACAACCTCATCAGTACCAGCCAGTTGTGCGATAAAGGACATCAAATCAGATTTCAGGAATCAAAGTGTAGCATTATGAAGGATGGTGCAGTCATCTTTGAAGCCAACAGAGAAAAGAACATGTACGTACTTTACCTAGAAGAACTAAAAGATCAGGATATCTGTCTGGCCACAAGCAAAGAGCAGTCAACTGAACTGTGGCACAGAAGATTGGGCCACTGTAGTCTGGATGGCATGAGAAAGTTGATCAAGAGAAGCTGGGAAGGCCTACCCAAAGTTAGCACAAGAATGGATGGTGTTTGTGGCCATGTGCAAAAGGAAAGCACACCAAGTCATCCTTCATGTAAGACCCCGGATTTGTATTCTCTTTTAATATATGTATGATATGAATGGTGTGTTGAGAGTTCGCTTGTTGTGTGCATAGCATGCGTAGTTCATTGTGCCTTCTATAAGTTTTATATTTCTCTTGAGCATGAGCATATACGTATATATATATATATATCTATATATATGCATACGTGTATTCGCGTGGAAGTGAGCAATTAGCTAAATTAGGAAGTAATATGAATGTTCTCTTTTCTTTTCCAAGAATCTTAGACTTAGAATGATTGAGTAATATTATGTATGTATTTTCTAAATATTGAAGAATGTCCTATACTACCTATTTCATGGAATTTTGTATGAGAGCATATGAAGTACGTATTTGTATGTAGGTATGTATGTTATCTTATGCGTGTGACAATTGTATACCTAATTCTACAGGCATAACACCCTGGTGTACTTATGTATGCATGAGTATGTTTAGTTGTAAACATGGTTCATTGCATGGTTTAGTTAATGCGTACATTGTACTTCGTACATTGCATGTACATAAAGAGTTCAAGCATGGTAGGTGTATTTAGTAGTCTATATTGGAATTCTATACTCCTCATGAATAACATGCATGTATTTTTATGATAATTAGGTGAGAATAGTCAATTGGCTAAATTATGCATATAGTACTTAAGCAATGTTAGGTAAAGTTGTGCAAGTTAATCTAATTACCGGTGCGCATGTTGTATCCATCTATTTCAAGCATAATGTACACAAGTGTGCTACACCCGTGTGTGTATACTATATATATGCCAAATCAAGTGTGTATGCATAGGTAGATATCTACGTACATCTTATCTTAGTGTATTCATGTATGCTTGTGTATGCCTAGGTATAAATGCTATTGATTGCCCGGTGTAGTAATATACATATTATACCTTATACCTTGTATGCGTATGAAGATATTCATGTGCGTGTTGTTATCTTGATGTACCTATGTATGTATGTGTAGGATTAGTAGTAAATATTGATATTTACATGGTGTAGTGGTGTATACACTATACTACATAGGTTTCATGTGCATGTATGAGTGGGTTAAGCATGGTTCTGCATGATTTTAAGTTCTGGCAGAAGAGTGTCTTGGCGTCAACATGCATGGACGCCCATGTTATGTCAGCGTCCATACCGATGGACGCCAACCCTATGTAGCCGTCCAGGGATGTGGACGTCTACTCTTCTGACACTGCATGCGTAGCAGGTCAGAAAGAGCATGGCTTGCCATGCTTCTGATTGGGGGATGGCCGACCCAAAGGCTCTCCCACCCTTGCAAAGGCAGACTTCGGGTCTTGCCTCATAAGAACATCCACCTTGCTGCTAGCAAGGTGCTCTCTTGGCCCTTTTCAAGAGGAGAGAACCCTAGCTCAGGAATGTGAGGAAACCTGACCTTGGAAGGCTTAGATCCGGCGACTGGAGGCATTTGCGGGCGAGCTTCTACAACAAGGAGGAAGGCCATACATAGGAGAAGGCATCCCCGGCGTTGGACTGCGACCTACAACCCCCTAGAACTCGGAGCAAAGGAGTTTTGGAGGCTTCTTGGCACTGCCCAAGGAGAGCTTCTCCGGCTATTTTGATCCGTTTGTAGATTTATTCAAAGGCAAGTAAACCCTAGGTCTTGAGCCTAGATATGTTCCCTAAGTCTCAGGAATTTTGTGGATTTTAATTCGCGTCCTGGAGCCCCCTTTCTGAAATTTCTTCCAAGTTCGGTCTGTGTTCTTACACAGACAGGAACTTGACGGCAAGAGAGCTTGCCGTCAAGTGCATCTGTTAACGGCATGCGATAATGCCGTCAACCCCTGTAAAACGGCTAGACATTGACGCTGAGTTCGTCAGGACAGAACCGTTAACTGTTTTCTCTCCTCTAAATGACTATTTTCGATGGGTTTCTCGCGATGAGGATATATTGTAAACCCTATACGTTATGTAAGATATCTATTGTGGTGTGTGGATGGGTTATTGAGCATGGTATGAGTAATGCAATTTAATTGTTTTGTGAAAATGCATGTATGTTAAGATAATAACCTTCTTGATTCACTGTTCGGATGACTTAGAGAGGGTCGGAAGGTGCTAAATGTTGTGAGCCATGTATGCATGCATCAGTCATCCCCTGCAATTTCTATGGTTTTTCCCATGTTTATATGATTTTTAGAGTTTATGTTTTGTAAAATAGAGAATATGTGTAGGACTATTAAATTCTCTAGTAAATCGTGCTTTGTGCAATAAATATGGGTAGAATGTCATGTAAATACAGGCATGTCAGGTCAGGGCTGAGGCATGTTAAATCAAATGCTTATGCTAGGGTTCCATGCTAATAGGGATTTCAAAGAGCATGTAAAATAGATGTTTGATTTTCTGTAAATTTTATTTAGCTCAGAAAAATCTGAAAAATTGAGGGTATGATCTTGAACCCAAAAACAGCATGTGGTTAATATTTCAGGTCATTTGGACCAGTATATAAAGAGTTATGGATTTTTCATGTGAAATGTAATAACCTACGTATGTTATCGTAATGTGGTTAGTTATTGCTTAAACCCAACCTGATTAGTGCATTTGCTGTGTTAAACTCCTGAAATCCGTAGTAGCATGGTTAGGAGAAAAATAGAGTCACCTTGTGCATGAGAAAATGAGGGAGATGTGAGTGTTATGTGTAAAATACGTGTTAAAACTCGGCATGAGTAAAGTGTAAAAGTTGTGCCTATGTGACACTGCTACCCTAGAGGCATCGGGAGCCGTATGTAGAAAAGTCCCTATAGAAGGATCCATGTGATAAAGTTTGTCCCAAAGGCATTGGGAAAACCCCGGAGGTGGACAAGTACCACTGGATAGGGTGGAGAGGGCTTCTCCCGTTCTGCGCAGTTACCAAGATTCACCGCTGTATTGCCTAGGTGGTGAGTATGTGTATGAGTTGTGTCATGCGTTTTGTTATGAGTTGTGTTATGAGTTGTGATGAGAGCTGTGCTAAGGAATGAGCATGAGCTATGAGATAATTGTTAGTGTCCTCTACTGGTGGTTAGGACTATGTGTCATGGCAAATTGTTTAAGCAATGAAAAATGAACAAAGTGTGAAATATGTGAACATGGCACGTGGTAAGTGCAATCGATGTGATACATGATAAGTGAAAGTGGTAGAGTAAATGATGTGGAAACGTGTAAATTGTGTAAGTGTGAACATGCGTACATGTCAAATGTGTAAAAGTGAACCATGTGGATGAGTAAGTGTGCAATCATGTGGGATAAATGTGTTAAATTGTGAACTTATGATATATGTCATGAAGTGTTAAATGCATATCCAAATAGCAACCTAAATGTATGCAAAACGATGTTTCACATGTGTAAGAATGAGTAGAATCCATATTAGGAACTTCCCTTTCAAACATATGATAATCTCACGTTAATTGCTATCATGTTGTGATTGAAATGTATATATATATAGCTCTCACGTGAATGAAATGGTAGTGAGCATGTAATAGATTTTCACGTTTGCAAAAGGTTGATTATGAATATTGCAAATACATGAACAATATTGGATTCCATGCTAGTTGGAAAGGCTCAATTAGTATAAATTTTATACTTAAGTGCTCATGGATTGCTAAATGGTTTCACCATGTTTTGACCTTCAAGTCATGCTACAAAATGTGAAACTATGTGCATGTGATTTTATTTTGTTAAAACAGCAAGTAATTGTATAAATAAATACAAAAAGGTCATGCGAAAAGAAAGTAGTCATCGTGCTAGCTTGCTCTTTTCTTTACGCTCAATTGTATGATCTAGTAGTAGAAACATCTATGGATTAAAAGAATGTGTGGACGAATCATGCTACATGTTAAGTGTATAAAATAAGTGCATGTGTATGATGTAATGCTCATAATTTAGAATAGAATTATGGTAGACTAAAGCATGCTCCCGTGAAGATAATATGTATTGCTAGTTGAGAGTAAGGACCATGGGTACCTTCGTGATTTAATGATAGTGTGCATCTCTTTATGTTAATGCCATATTGTGAGTGTGACATGTTTAAGTTTAAGACTTTGGTTTGCTTGCTGAGTCTTTGGACTCACTCTTACTTCGGCGTACAGGTTGATAGGTATCTTGCATTAGAAGGAAGCATAGTGAGGACCGTCATTTTGGGAAGACCATTTTGGGAGCTGCCGCTAGATGTACTCTTCTATTTCTTTTATCATATAAACAATGATTGTGTGGACAATACTTGGACAATGTAGTTCTTTTCTTGTATTAAGGTGGATATTGTCTTTCATTTCGCTATTTAGATTGTGGAATGTGTGTTAGTGATGGGTAAGAGTTGAATTGATTATTTCATTCCGCTGTACTCTATTGCTATCCAGGTACATATCAACCTATCGACTAGTGTTGGGTACATGTCCCACTGTGACGACGCCCTTTATACCTATAGGGATTGGTATAATCGTATCGGTATGAAGAGGGTCATTACACTTCAAGTCAAAGACTGTGGTAACAACCTCAAAACCCTTAGAAATTCTACATATAGATTTATTTAGGCCAATGAGAACCACAAGTCTTGGAGGAAAGAATTTTGGTTTTGTCATTGTAGACGACTTCTCCAGGTTTACATAGATTTCTTTCCTAGAACACAAAGATGATACTTTTGACATTTTTGTAAGCTTCAGCAAGAAGGTACAGAAGGATAAGAAGCATAGTATTATCAGCATTCGATCAGACCATGGAGGAGAATTCCAGAATGAGAGATTTTCTAAGTTTTGTGATGATCAATGCATAGAGCACAATTTTTCAGCACCAAGGACGCCTCAGCAAAATGGAGTTGCTGAAGAAAGAACAGAACTCTATTGGATATGGCAAGGACAATGCTGTCAGAATATGATTTGCCAAGATATTTTTGGGCCGAAGCAGTTAACACAGCATGTTATATCATCAACTGAGTCATGATCAGGCCAATCCTGAAGAAGACTTCATATGAGCTATACAAAGAGAAGAAGCCTAAGATCAGTCATTTCAAGACTTTTGGATGTCCATGTTTCATCCACAATAACGGCAAAAGAGACCTCGGTAAGTTAGATGCTAAATCAGATGAAGGTATCTTCATAGGGTATGCCTCTAAACATAAAAGATATAGAGTATTTAATAAGCGTACCTTGTTAATTGAACAATCAGTGCACATTATTTTTGATGAAACTAACCCTTCCTTGAAAGAGGAAGAAGATAGTGATATTGATGATGTAGAAAAATTGTCCAAGAAATTAAAGGATACATCCATTGAGGACAAGGAAGATCCACCTTTGGAAGACCTACAACAAAAGGACAAATCTCATGATAATATTCCAAAAGAATGGAGGTATAAGAAAGATCAACCTCTAGACAACATCATTGGTGATCCGTCAATTGGGGTAAGAACTAGAGGTAATGTAATTCCTTGTGACTATCTAGCTTTTGTTTCACAAATAGAGCCTAAGACAGTCAATGAAGCTCTTACTGATGAATCTTGGATTTTGGCCATACAAGATGAACTGAATCAGTTCAAGAGAAACCATGTGTGGTCACTTGTTCCTAGACCATCAGATCATCCAGTGATTGACACCAATGGGTGTTCAGGAACAAATTGGATGAAGCTGGTGTGATCATAAGAAACAAGGCAAGACTGGTAGCTCAAGGCTATTCCCAAGAGGAAGGCATAGATTTCGATGAAACCTATGCACCAGTAGCTAGACTTGAGGCTATTAGAATTTTACTTGCTTATGCATCTGCATTAAATTTAAAACTCTTTCAAATGGATGTAAAATCAACATTTTTAAATGGTTTTATAAAAGAAGAAGTTTATGTGGAACAACTGCCTAGTTTTGATGACATGGATTTTCCGGATCATGTATTTAAATTGCATAAAGATTTATATGGTTTAAAACAAGCACCTAGAACATGGTATGAACGATTAAGTGCATTTCTATTAGATCATGGTTTTATTAGAGGAAAAGTAGATAGCACACTACTCATTAAGTCTAAAGTCAAAAATGTGTTACTTGTTCAATATATGATTGATATATAATATTTGGATCTACTGATGAATCTCTTTGCAAGTATTTTGAGAAGCTAATGCAGCGAGAATTTGAAATGAGCATGATGAGGGAGCTTAACTACTTCCTCGGATTACAAATCAAATAAGGAAAAGAAGGCTCACATATTGTCAAGCCAAATACACAAAAGAGCTGCTAAAGAATTCGGTTTTGAAAATGCCAAGCCACTGTCACACCAATGAGTACATCAACAAGATTAGACAGTGATAAAGATGGTAAGAAAGTAGATCAGAAGCTTTATAGAGGTATGATAGGCTCTTTGCTTTATTTAACAGCAAGTGGACTTGATATATTATTTAGTGTTTGCATGTGTGCTAGGTATCAGGCAAACCCTAGAGAGTCTCATTTAATTAGTGTCAAAAGAATTTTTAGATATCTAGCAAAACCCATGATTTAGGTTTATGGTGTCCAAGTCATGTGAAATCAACTTAGTAGGTTATTCTGATGCTGACTATGCTGGATGCAAGGTAGATAGGAAAAGCACCAGTGGATGTTGTCAATTTCTTGCGGGATGTCTAATCTCGTGGTCTTCAAAGAAACAAAATTTAGTGGCACTGTCTACAGCTAAAGCTAAGTACGTGGCTGCTGGAAGTTGCTATACACAACTCTATGGATTAAACAACAACTCGAGGATTATGGGCTCCAGATCAAGACAATTCCACTATTGTGTGACAACAGAAGTGCAATAAATCTAACAAAAAATCCAGTACAACACTCAAGAACTAAACACATTGAGGTTAGATATCATTTCATTCGTGATCATGTAGAAAATGGTAACATAGATATTTCTTTCATTGATACTAATAATCAGTTAGCAGATATCTTCACAAAGGCCTTACCTGAAGAGAGATTTACATCTCCTAGAAGAGAACTAGCATGTGCAAATAGTGGAAGACTTATCTGTATGAAAAATGAAATATTAATTTTCAGAATATCAATTACTTTTTCTCCCTGTATTTAAGTAAAATTCCACAAAAATAGCCTGGTTGTTAATATCCTTGATGATTCATTATTTTATAAGGTTTTATTTCTCTCGAACTAGCCAGTTTGTCGTTTTCTGTCTTTATGGCGCCTCAGATTTCGAAAAGTCACTTTATACTTGATTCTTATATCCCGAAATCCTTGTGGCAACAATTCACTTACCACCTTCATCTCCCTCTATCTGCCTGAGGCGATACCCTATCGACTCCAGCATCGACTCCCTGAGATTTCAAGCTTCTAACTCCTTCCGCGAGAAATTTCTTGAGGGTTTCTGCTTCACCTCTCCTTCCAATCATCCAGAAACATTCCCCATTCAATTCCATGGCCTCTTCTGGTTTTTCTGGCAGTGTCGGGGGCTACGGAGCTGGTTGCTCACTGCAGAGCAGCAAGAAAGATTTACCTCAGTGAAGACGAAGCTTTGTGGAAATAAGGCTATAGACGTTGCAGATTTGCTGAATAATGGAATGGGTAGTGTAGTTGCAGCAATGGAAAAGATGAAGTGGTCAAAGATAGCAACTCTATCAGAGGTAAGCTACCCAAATCTCGTCAAAGCTTTCTATGTGTGCCTAAAGAATGAGGATGACGGGTCCTTGACATCATCTGTCAAAGGAACCCAGATTATAATATCATATGCTCTTTTGGAGTCTCTATTTGAGTTTGCACCACTGGTCACAGTGGGGTTCACACTGTGGACATCCAGGCTAAGGATTAGGGATTATTGGTCCTGAGTTTAAGCTTAAGGATGGGAAGTTGGATATCAACCAGATGAATGCTTTCAACTGCCTCTTGCACTTTATAGTTTGTCAGATTCTGGTCCCTAGAAGTGCCACTTTCTCAACTTGTACTAAGGCAGATTTAGATATGATGTTCTGGACCATCCAGAACCAAGAAATAAACATGACAGAAGTTATTCTGGAAAGGATGTAGTTTGCATCTGCTCATATTTGGGACAAAAGAATAAATAAATGTGTCCCTTTCATATGCTCACCTGCTCACTAAGGTTTTTCAACATTTTGGCGTAAATTTGTCTGGAGCAGTGCTAGAGAAGATGGGGCAGGCAATCCACAACATAAATTTACAGAAGAGTGGATTCTCTCTGGTTAATGGTATATGGACCAAGACTTCAGTGGCTGAGGGTGAAGCCATCATCGGCGAAGCCCAAGAGGTCTAGCAAGCAGTAGCAGCATCAACAATTCAGGTAGAGGCAATTGAGCATGTAGATACAAGGGCAGAAGCACCACAACAGCAGAACCACAGAAGCACCACCAGCAGCAGAACCAACAGCAGCACCAGCAGAAGAAACAGCAGGCAGCAGAATAGAGATATTCCTCCTGAGCACCTTGAACCTGTCGAGCAATCGCAAGTGATTGCCCCTCCAACTTCTATGGTGGGTTAGTCCTTAGAAGAGTGCTAGACTCCATTCCAAGCACTCAAAGTGTGCCAGAGGTTGCTCCTGAAGAAGAAGTTGTGGCATCAAGCCACACTGCAGATGTGGTGATGGAGGAAGCTCTCATTCAGGGGGAGCAGGAGACTGTGATTGAAGATGTGCAAGGAGTAACCACTCCTATTCAAGAAGAGCAGATTATTGAAGAGCAAGCATCTTCTCAGGGGGAGCACACAGCTAATGTCCCCAATGTTGATCAGTTCAGAGAAGGCATTGTGGAAAGTGCCTCAGATGACAGTGATGACTCCGTGGAGCCCATTGTAAGGGCAAGAAAGTCAAGGGAAACGAAGTGGCTCAGGAAACTCCTCTCCTTACCTGGCGGCCACATTAGAAGAAGAAGAAGCTGAAGATAAATATGAAGCCTATTATCAAAAGACTGGATGAGTAAGGAAAGATTATGTGCTCTGTGCAATCAGATATTCAGTCAATTTTCATAAGCCAGAGTACTTCAGCTAAGGAAATGGGAATGGTAAGAAATCCAGTGAGATGGGTGCGAAGTGAGCTCATAAGCAACAAGGAATCTATAGCCACACTTGGAGATTTGGTCAGGGCGCAGTCCTCAAATGCCCCTCCTGCTCCTTCTCCTGCAGATCCAATTTCTGAAGCGCCAGCAGGGCCATCAGGGCCAGTTTCAGAAGAGCCAACAGGGCCATTAAGGCAAGTTTCAGAAGAGCCAGCAGGGCAATCAGAGCATAGGTTGATGAAGAGGTAGCCACTGAAATGGAAGTTAATGTTGAAGCTGTGAATGCAGGGCCACCAGGGCCATCAAAGGATGTTGTTGGGTCAACCGGGCCAGTGGTTTCCGAGGGTATGCCTCCAAGAGTAGAAGAGCCAGCTGTAGCTCCAGAAGCCCCTGATTCTTCATCTCTTGCAACTCCAGCCCCTCCTTCACCACCATCTTCCTCCACAGCACCTCCAGCACCTATCACCTTCAAACAACCCTGCCTCGCACCATTTCTTCCCCAACTCCATTTCCTTCTGAATCCTTCCCTTCTCCTACGACCTCTACATCAATTCCCCCACCTCCTCTTGTTCTTAAAGACCCTTCAGCCTCATCATCAGCTGGAGCCTCATCTTCCTCTGGTCCATCTTCAGATGAACCGTCCATCATACCTCCTTCTACCCATCAATCATTTCTCCATCCTCCTACTCCTCCTTCCTTGTCACCTTTATACCTGAAGGTGCACAACTAGAAGGTCCCTTTCTCAATAAATTTGAGGATGAGTTGGAAATTACCACGATCCGTTCAGTACTGGCAGTTGCCTCTCATGTCCACAGGACTGACTCTTCTAGTCATGTCTCTAAAAAGAGGAAACTCTCCAACACTCTTGCTCTTCCCACCGAACCTAAATTTCCTCCTCTTTGGTTTTCCCTCACTGTTGAGACCAGAGAAAACCAATCTACTGTGAATATCTCCAAAAATGTATCTTTGCCACCCTTTTTGGTGTTCCTTTTCTCAACCTCACTGATGACCTCAATGTTGTCCATCCCTATAAGCACTTCTCAAAAGCCGATCAATCCAAAATCTTCCAAATGGCTGAATGCAAGTTTGAAGATCAGGGGCTAAAGGGCATAAGGCTCTCTACAGAAGTTTCTTCTTATGAAGTCCGAACAGGTTCCACCCCGGGATCACCCACTCACTCTCTCTGAGTGGTTTGTCATCCATCATCAGTCTACCTGGGCGCCTTTTATTCAAAAGGAAGTTAAGCTCATCAGGTACTTCCAGCTCTTCAATGACTATAGGTATCTTCACAAGCTACTTGAAGTGCAGTTGGGTCAATTCCAGGGAGCCGTTGCTTTGTTGAAAGTTGAAAATCCAGTCAATTGCTCCTTCAAAGTGGATTTCGCTACCTTGCAAATTCCAGACACTGTTTCTCCCTAGCTGCACTCCTTGGTCATGGACTCCTCAGTGGTCCTGTAATTTTTGAGAGATTTGTTCGTGTCATGGGTAGGATCTCAGCTCAGTAGGGTCATCTCCCCTCCTTCCAAGATTCATCTTCAGAGAATTTCATCTAGGCCATATCTCCTCTGAAGTTCTTGCTCCTTCGCTATCTAAATGTGAAAGACTTTCTCCTACTGACTGGGAAAACCATTATAACCAGTCAGCCCTTCAGTTGGAAGTCTTAATAGCTCCTTGTTTAAGGCAGGCAAGCCTATTCTCTCAATGGAAGCCCTTTTGGATTTAAATTCCATCCATCTAGTTCAAGAACCCTATGATCAGTGGATCGCACGGTACAAGCTGTTTATGGACTTGAAGAAAGATCTTTTGCAGCATCAGATCCACTACCCTATCAAGATCAACCAATTTCTTCGGTTTGCCAGCTTTGGATCTTTTATTTCCTTCAAAGAATCTCTTGGCAAAGATGAATATGCTAATTTTCTAGAAGATCAGCGCCGACTTCACATCAAGAGAATGCTTCCTGATATGGGGTCATCTTATTCTATTGCTTTGGGGTTTTCAGACCTATTTTGAGGAGCAGGAATACAAGACTTTGCGTATTATTCAGCGGATGCCTCCTCTTCTATCTCCTGCTTTCTACCTTCATGTAACCCGTTAAGATAAATAGAAGAGTTCTTTGCTCTTATCTCTCTTTTCTCTTTCTTCTTTGTCTCCGAATGATATTGTTTTTGCTTAATGACAAAAAGGGGGAGAAATATAGTCTTCTGAAATACATCTCTCATGATATTTTATTTCACAATTTATTTAGATTTCTTTCAGAACATCTTTAGTTAATGATATGTTTTGTCATCACCAAAAATGGGGAGATTGATGATCAGATTTTCCCCATATAATTTAAATGAATTACATATCTATTTTGGTGATTAACAAAACTAAGACAATGTAAATCTCTAACATATTTTCTATGAGATTTGATCACAGGAAATCTAACAAAGACAAAAAGCTAAACTAGTAAGTATTCTTCATACCAGCAATTTAAAGTTCAAAGCATAGAATTTTCTAAGTACTCATTGATTTCTAGTTGTTACAACGATTTCTTAAGATCATAACAATTTCCTCATCCACATCGATTTTTGTTTCTATAATGATTTCATAAGTCATTCCAATTTGTTTTGATTTTTATCTCATACGATTTCATAAGTATCTTATCGACTTCGAGTTCGCAACGATTTGTCTCATAACGATTCGCTAAGAGATCGGAATGATTTGCCTCTCATAACGATTCGCTAAGAGATCGCAACGATTTTCCTCTCATAATGATTGGCTAAGAGATAGCAACGATTTGCTCTCAGAACGATTCGATAAGTGTGCACATCGATTCCGAGCTCATAAAGATTTGGTTATCGCATCAATTTCTTAAGTGAGAACAACAATTTGTTCTCACAACGATTTCTTAAGATCATAACAATTTCCTCATCCACATCGATTTTTGTTCTATAATGATTTCATAAGTCATTCCAATTTGTTTTGATTTTTATCTCATAACGATTTCATAAGTTTCTTATCGATCGAGTTCGCACGATTTGTCCATAACGATTCGCTAAGAGATCGGAATGATTTGCCTCTCATAACGATTCGCTAGAGATCGCAACGATTTTCCTCTCATAATGATTGGCTAAGAGATAGCAACGATTTGCTCTCAGAACGATTCGATAAGTGTGCACATCGATTCCGAGCTCATAAAGATTTGGTTATCGCATCAATTTCTTAAGTGAGAACAACAATTTGTTCTCACACACGATTTCTAAATGAGAACAATGATTTGCTCTCACAATGATTTCGGTCTCACAACGACTCGTTAAGTCTCATAATGATTCGATAAGTTACACAACGACTCAGTCACTGTAACGATTCATTAAGTCTCCATAACGATTCGATACATTAAAACAACGATTTGTTCACTATATCGACTCGATAAGTGAAACAATGATTTGCTAATAACGATTTGCTGATAGTATCATAACGATTTGTCTCTACAATGATTCAGTTATAATGGAACGATTTGTGTGTACATCGACTTGCTCATGAATGTATAACGATTCAGATGAAAACGACTCATCAACACAACGATTTCAAAAGTCATGATCATATCGATTTCATGGTATATAACGACTTGATATTCAAACCTATTCTCAGATAGTTTGAAAAGTCAAAGTCGTCCCTTGCTTTTCTCTCACATCCATGCATTTATTATTATGAACATATCACTACATTGCATGCAAACGATATCTTCTATTTTCATGCTTATACTGTAAACATCTTTTTAGAAGAACAGAATGGAATTTCCATTTCGGTATAAAATCTTTCTTAACGTTGACTGACACGAGAGACACTTAGTTGTCCATCGTTTAAGCTTTTAATGCATGCAGGTCTCTGACAGCACATCTCGATACAACGTTGGACACAATAGAAGCCGAAGGTTATCAAAGAGGATTCTCTCTCTTTGTGTGCATGGAAAGCTAACGACTGTTGTCTGAAAGCTCTACAGTGCCATGCAGTCCAACGTAAACGAAAGCTTAGAGATAACAGACACTTCAACATTCAATTTTCAAATGGAGAAGACATATATAGAAGACTGAAGCTCCAGAACAAGCATAGATACACAACACTCACGACAATTTTTTACAAGCTTTCTGCGAGCATTTGAAAGAGCGAAGCTTCACTCCTTTGCCTGTCTTACTCTTAGCTCTCTGCATTCATTGTGTTAGCCTTCAGGGCTTCTGTGTACTGAGAGTGTTCCTCATCGTAGATCTTTCCCTCTCAGTCATTGCTTCAGATCGAGCGTTGGTCTTTAGCTTGATCTAGGGGCATATCATCCCTTGCATACATTCCTATGTTTGTTTCCCTTCGTGTAGAAGGAAGACCTGGTGGGATCCACGGTGTTTGTTTCCCTTTCTGTAGAAGGAAGACCTGGTAGGATCCAGGGTGTTGTAATTCCTCTTCAGGTTATGAAGAGAAGACCAGCTGTGGCTGGGTGTGTAAGTGTCCTTGAGGGGGACTGTACCTTGGGTAGTGAAATCTGAGGTATTGCTCAGGGACTAGACTAGGACTCCTGTGGAGAGGGATCTAAACCAGGATAAATCCTTGTGTAGTATGATTACTTTGTGTGTGTTTGTTGTTAACTCTCACTAACTCTAACATCTATCGAAGTGTGTTCTGTATGATTGTTTTTGTGGACATGTTTTAAAGTAATCAAAATTTAATATCCCATTCACCCCCCCCCCTGGGCTAGCTAGCTGGGCAACATAAATGTCTTATGTTTTTAGCCATAAAGCCCTTTCTCTTGATGATTAATGAGAGTCTTCTCCCTAAGGGAAGATGTGATTAAACCATAATGTTTAGGTGGCGATGGATTTTTGGTTCTAACCCATAACCCATTATAGTTTGATGAAGTCAAACAATCTGCATATAGACCTGAAGCCCTCTTACTCTGGTAGGTAGAACAAATGGTCACTTGTGTGAGTGGCACCCCTATGCTTTACAGTTGTGAATTTATCTCCCATCGATGGCTGGTGATTGGCATGCCTGTTGAGACTTGAATTTGCAATACACGCACATGCCTACACATACTAAAAGATTTAAATATTTTCAAATCAATCCCACAGGGGCATACCTCGAGGAAGTACACAAAAGTCACTATTGGCATAAGGATGTCGCCCTACATGAACTACTGCTCAGTCTGGTTTAGGGCATTATGCATGTGAGCCGTAACCTACAAAAGTAGGGGATGAATCTCACGAAGTCATAGGCTCAGTAGGAATCCTCCAATCTTACCACTTAGCCAAAACAATACACAATAAATGAACAATTAAGATAATGGGTATAATAGTAAAGTTAAGCTAAACAAAAATGCATCAACTACACTAGGAACCACAAGTAAAGTAGAGAAATGATAGTAAACAGTGAGAACAGAGCATTCACACTCACAGAGAAACCAACAACATGGTACTGCACTTAGACCTCGACTACTCAACTGTCGGTCTAGCCACACACACACATACGCTAGCCTTAATGACAGGGAAAACTTAATTATTAGTCTTGTTGCCGGAGTGTCACCTAGTGTCTTACCTCCCAACTACCACCACATGCCTAACCATCTCCACAAGCATGGAGTGATTTATGTGAGGGCTCAACATACACAACACTGGTGTATCTTAATTAGCTAAATTGCAGTCTGATGACTAACTAGGGCTTGGAAATCACATAGAGTAAGGCATATGAGAAAAGTGAGACTAGTTGGGGATTGCGGCTCCATAACTCCTCTTTGATGTCCTTTCTCCTAACCACATGTGCAGACAAGTGATCTACAAAAGACGTTATCCTTGGCCATACTTCTCTAGCTTGGACAAAGGTTAAAGAATGGGGAGTCCTAGAAAATGGCTCCAAATTGGTTGTGCCTTAGGCATAAGGACTAAACCCCCAACCTCTCCCTTAGTCATGATGTGCTTAAAGCATTGAGGTAAAACTAGTGGGGCATTACCATATGAACATAGCACCGATATTCACAGAACTCTGATTGTACGAAAAAACATTGGAAACAACATAACTAACCTATTGAGAATGCATTAGGGTAGGTTGACGTGTTAGAACCAAAACAAATTTGGATAGGTTGACGCCTTAGAATGTGTCAATACCCTATGATATCTTTACAAGAAACTCAGAAAGTTTCTAATAGTAGGCTCTCCCAAGAACCTTGGGAAAACAAACAAGCAAGCCTATAGGGTTAAACTAATAGAATGCATCGGGGGTCATGATCCCTCTATAGAAGCATGTCACTACTAGTTGGGACCTCCAAATTTGTCACAGGGAAACCTCGAAAAAGCACCCAAAACACATCATCCTGGGTGATGTGCCAAATGCGCTACCTTCCTTGATGCAATGAGACTTATTGGAAACCGACTTTTAGGAAAATGGAGTATAGATGTAGTAGGTCGAGGTGACACCTTCAGAACGTGTCACACCAGGCTTACACATTTATACACAGGGATCGAACATAGCCACCACTCTTTTGACAGTCCCAAATCCAACCACAAAACCCCACATTCATGTGGAAAATTGCAAGAAAATAAAGAGAAACCACCCCACATTCATCCATAAGCTTCCATACATGTGCATTGCACCTTTAATATGGAGATCCCCTAAATCAAAGAAATACACCAAAATCTCTCTTTAAATATGCTTCTAGCACACGGAAAATCTCAAGGATCTAAACTTACGAAGTGTGGGAAAGTCACTCTACCTCAAAATTGAAAATATAAATCTATTGGGACCTTCTCGTAGGTTGGACACCTCCTTTTTCCATTAGCACCCCCTCTCTACCATTGCTATTGAACCTATCATCTCCATATATATTCCAAAGTTTTAGTGATGACAACACTTAAAATAAATGTCAAATAATATTTATTGAATAATGTTAATTGTGCATACAGACATCAATCTAAAATATCTAAAGATATGTCGACAGATAATATCCATATGTTGACTTGTGTTTTTTTTGTGTCGTCTCTTCGTCCATATGTCGACTTGTGTTTTCTATATGTGAACTTGTGAAAACACGTGTCGACTTATGAAAATACAAGTGCCAACTTGTGAAAACCCAAGTCGAAGTCCATATCGATTATAGAACAAGATTCATATATATTAATGTTCAAATGTTCTATCGATTACTGAACAAACTGTGTATTAATTACTGACCAAGTCTCTATCGATTGGAGAACAAAGCTTCTTATCTATTGTTTTTTTTTATGTTACACGATTACTATTATTTATGTTCTAATTGGTGAACACTTGTAGCATTCTGATGGGTGTTATGAAATATTCCGATTACTAAACAAAGGTTTAGTATCTTATCGATTGGTGTTCAAACGTTCCAATTGGTGAATACCATATTGGTTACTGTTGTTTTACACTGATTGGTGAAAAAATAGCTTGATTCACACCAATTAATTTTATTCTTGTTCTAATTGGTGACAAGTGGTTTGATTCATTCCAATAGCTTTATAGATGTTCTGATTACTGACTATCAAGGTTTTTCTATATCGATTGGTGGCTAAATTTTTATAAATAGAATATCTATTAACTTAGTCATATTTCTCAATATATTTAAATCCATGACTGCTATTTAATTCTAAATTGGATCATAGTTTCACTGATTATCTAAAGCGTTACAGAGATTTAAGTTATTCAAATTTTGGTTTTGGCGCACATTCCAAATTTAAGTCTTCCTCTAAGCCTCGAAAATTTCAGTAGCCCATGCTTTTTAGATATAGGCTATGCCTTCTTACCTTATGCAGGTTTCTACCAGTTAAGAAAACTCTTACCTAGTATAGCAGATAGTCAGTAGAAAATAATGGTGGTAGGTAGAAGAGGTATGGTGTAACTGGCATGAAATATATTTTTCTTCTCACCATCTCTTCCTTGCATTAATGGGAGTAGGTATCCGGTACTCTCTTAAAAAAATGTTAGACACAACAATGCCTTGGAAACCTGCATAAGCCAAAGCTGAAGACTCTAACGGAAGCCTCAACGATTATCTGGCCAAGAAGTTTATAAGAGAGTTGAAACTTCCCTCTGCACAAAAAAAAAGAAGAATTAGACCTAAAATAGATAGATATTATACACAGTGAGGCAACAACTCTAAAAGAGCAAGCGATCCATCCTTCAAGCCTTGTGAAGTGAAGAGAGCTTAGCTGAGCATCATGGCTAACATCTTCAAGCTTTCTTTTTCTCTCTCTCCCTCTCTCTCTTTGCGCTCCTACTATAAATTTCTGTCAGAGAGAGGGTGGTTGGTCTCAAATCAAGCCCTCTATTGTTAATCTTGGGCTTGGTCTAGGGGCCCATTGAAATCTCTCCTTGAGATATAAGTTTGTGCCTCGTCGATTGAAGAGGGGACTTGTTGTGCAAGTGAAATTTTCCTTTGTAGAAGGGAAGACCCAAGGTGTTTCAGAGTGTTGTTGTTCCCCTTGGTAAAAGGGAGAGAACCCAAGGTAATGGGGGGGGTGTTCCTCTTCGGGTGTGAAGAGAAGACAGCCAGGCTGGTGTGTTAGTGTCCTTAAGGGGGATTGTAGCCTGGTTAGTAAACTCCCAAGTGTTCTTAAGACTGGACGTAGGACTTTCATATGGAAGGGCCGAACCAGGTTAAATCTTTGTGTTATTTATGTGTGATTTTTTGTGTCTAATTCCACTAACAATCAATTTTAAGTTGCAGAAATCCTTGAGCAACCCATTCAGCCCCCCCCCCCCCCCCCAACTTTCTTTGGGTTTGCTAATCAGGAATCAGGCCAACAATGCCACTTGAGACCGAGCACCATGTTGTCGTTAACCTCGTCACACAATTTCTAGAGGAAGATAAAGAGGAGGGGACGAAAACACTTGAGGGAGGGAAAATGGGGAAGAAGAGGGTGAGATTTGGGAAGCCCCTATATATAGGCCCAACAGCCTAAATGCATTAGCGTGCTCTAAGACGACTTGCTGGGAACACATCAATGTAGGATAACATGATTAGAATGCATCACTCTACTTTGACGTCTTCACTTGCCAAGTATGTTGCCACTGGCGCACAGAACTGACACCCGATAGAGTTGATCGATGCACTAGTAAACCCTTTTGTCTGATCATACACAGTCTTGACCATGCAAGTTATGACATGGTGCTTGGGGTCAAATGTTTGATAGCTAAACAATGCACTACAAAAATGCATCCTACAGCTTAGATGTCACTACTCGACGGGCGTGTTCGAGATACATCATGTAGAGTAGACACGTGTCAAGGTTTGTTGAAAACACCCAAAACTTGACTAGTTTTGGGCTCGAAAACAAATTCTCGCCTCTACGAAGGCTTCACAAAACCTGAATTGGCACACTAACTTGATAATTAGGATTTGAAAAATCTAAGATCTTACAATTTTCATGTTGAAGCCTTCGACTGTGCCCTGATTGCACTATTCAAAGAAGAGAGAGAGAGAGAGAGAGAGAGAGCTATGTGTGTGTGTAAGAGTGTGAGATGAAAAGGGTGGTTGTGAAGTGGGGTAGCGGCTGTGATGGTGTTGGTGTGCAGATTGCATTATAGTAATTCTCTATAATGCTTAGTTTTGAGTAATCAAAACACTCAAATTTAGATTGAGTGATTAACTAAACCTTGTA
>CM024756.1:33365366-33480612 GCA_014218235.1 Colocasia esculenta
TACGATAGTATTACACATCTTATTGTAATGTATTTGTTTATATTGCACTTGTTCACATGACATATTTTGTTTTCATATTCCTTTCATATTATGTGGGTTTTAAATTTGATCTATGCATGTATAGCAATTTATTACACACACACCTCACGAGAGCGTGTTAAGCCCGTGTCAATGAACCTTCCCGTTCAAGACTTTGGGATTGATATGCACGAGTCTTATTTCAATGATGAGAACGTGTATATCTAACTCAAAGTATTGAATTGTCCCATTTTGGACAGTATGTGAATGTTTGATCGCAGTTAGGTGGTCATTTACTATGTGTTTGTATTATTGTTGAAAATTTCGGATGCTTTTACTCACCCCTCTCTGATATATCTTTATTGATTAGAATATTTTCTTAACCACTTATTAGTAAGTGTTTAAGAAAATATCTTAATCAATAAATATTTTGGTATATCGGGAGGTGTGGGGAGATGTTGCCGAAATTTTCAGCAAATAATAAAACACATAGTAAATGGTCATCTAAGTGCAATCAAATATTCAAGATGGGTAAAAAGTGAAATCTAAATAATATGTCCTACCTATTCATTTTGACTTACTCGAACGATGTGAGGGTTGTTGGATTTTAACTTGTGACATGACATTAATCTGTGTAGGAAAAATGTCTTATGAGAACGGTCATGGATGTACCGTGGAATAGTTAATGGAGTTGTGACAGAGGAGTTTAAAGACGAAGTTGACAGTTTCATTTAGTTTGCATTGAGTAATTCATCAGTAGCAGTTGATCCGATGGGTAACATCCGATGTCCGTGTTCGGCTTGTAAGAATAGAAAGTGGATATCGACATGGGATGTGCAACATCATTTGTATACGAGAGGATTTGTTGCCCATTATGAGTTATGGTCGTCTCATGGTGAGTTGAATATTCAGTGGTCTGAACCAGCCAACTTTTCCTCCACAAGTATGTACGTAGACATGGTTGTCGATGCTGCTGGTCTGGAGTTCAATATTCATGATGACCAAACAAATGAAGAAGTGCCAATGATACAGCTCAGAGATTTTATCAGTTACTTCGAGATGCTGATGAGACATTATGGGATGGTTATGAGAAGCATACACGGTTGTCTGCAGTGTCACAGCTACTGAATTTGAAGTTTGAATTTCATATGAGCGAGACTTGTTTTGATCGACTTCTTTTACTCGTCAAGAGTATGCTTCCTCAATTAGAGAGGTTGCCTGATGATTTTTACCGTGCGAAGAAGATGGTGAATGATATGGGGCTTGGTTTTATGAAAATTGATTCATGTCCGAATCACTGTATGCTGTACTACAAAGATGATGTAGATAAGACATCATGTTGTATTTGTAAGCATGATAGATTCAAGCCTAAGAGAGGAGACAAGTCAAAGCAGAAGGATGTTCCATATAAGTCATTACGGTACTTTCCGATCACACCCAGATTGCAGCGGGTGTCATGTCCCCGAAGACAGCTGGACATATGACTTGGCATACAGAAAGAGTCTGTCATGGTGATGGTGTGAAATCAGTCATCCTGTCGATGGTGAAGCTTGGGCTCATTTTAGCCATACTCATCCTACTTCTGAAGGGATCCACACAACGTGCAGCTGGGTTTATTCACAGACGGTTTCAATCTATTCGGAGGCTCGGTGGCATCTTACTCATGTTGGCCAGTATTCCTAACACCGTACAACCTCCTCTAGGCATGTGCATGAAGTGTGAGAATCTGTTCCTTTCATTGCTGATTCCAGGTCAAAAAAGTCTAGGAAAAAATATAGACATATATCTCAGACCGTTGATTGATGAGCTGAAATTGTTATGGTTAGATGGGGTTCTCTCTTATGATGCATCCAGAAAATAGAATTTCAATTTGAAGGCTGCATTAATGTGGACAATAAGTGACTTTCCAGCGTACGGCATGTTATCTGGCTGGAGCACACACGGGAGGTTGGCATGTCCTTATTGTATGGAGGATTCTAAATCATTTGTGTTGAAATCTGGGGGAAAATCATGTTGGTTCGATTGTCATCTTCGGTTTCTACGAGTGACCATCCTTTCCGAAAGCAAAAGGATTCTTTTATGAAAAATACAATTGTGATGGATGAGGTAGATATAGAATGGGTGTCTGGTGGAAACATGGCGAGGCGGATCCAGAACTTACCGACTGTATCACAACTGGTTGGTAGTACCCGACAATCCCTAGATTTGGGAAGGATCACAATTAGGTGAAGCAAAGCATCTTTTGGGAATTTCTTTATTGGTCAACACTTTTGATACGACATAACCTAGACGTCAGGCATATGGAGAAGAATGTTTTTGATAATGTGTTCAACACAGTTATGGACGTCAAAGGCAAAACGAAGGATAACGTCAAGGCTTGAATGGATTTGAAAGTACTTTGCAGACGTCCATAACTAGAGCTGCAGCATGTTAGTGGAAAGGTGGTGCAACCTAAAGCTTCATATGTGCTTGGGGCCAGACAGATTAAGGAAGTGTTGCAATGGTTGAAGCAATTGAGATTTCCGGATGGATATGTCTCGAATATTGCCCGTTGTGTAAATGTCAACGAGGGGAAAATATACGGAATGAAGAGTCATAACTGCCATGTTTTCATGCAAAGATGATACCAATTGATTTTCGTGAGTTGTTGCCGAAGCAAATATGGGGAGCAATGACTGATCTGAGTCAATTCTTCAGGATTTTATCTGCATCAGAACTCAGACTTCATGACTTGTAAAATATGGAGAATAATATAATACAGACAGTCTGCAAATTAGAGAAGATATTTCCTCCAACATTCTTTGATTCAATGGAGCACCTGATCATCCATTTGCCACATGAGGCTAGGGTCGGAGGACCAGTACAATTTTGATGGATGTATCCGTTTGAGAGGTATATTCCTATGTCTTAATTTATTCACAATATGACGATCTTTTATATTTCAAATGTATTCATTTGATTATTGTCGTAGGTGCATGCATGATCATAAGATGAAAGTCCGCAACAAAGCACAAGTTGAGGGCTCCATTACCCAGGCATACCTTATTGAAGAGATATTGAACTTTTGTTCGATGTACTTTGACACGGAAATACGAACCCGACGCACTCAACCTCTATGTAATGATGATGGTGGAGATTCTAATGTGTCTGAACGACTCTCTGTATTCAAGTGTCCCGGATGAGCGTTCGGATATTCTTCTACTCGCGCACTCGAAGACAAAGAGTTGGTAGCTGCAGAGATCTACATATTCATGAATTGCGCAGAACTAGACCCCTACATTGAGTAAGCTCTCAACACTAATGATGTACATCATTTGCAAGCAATACTGCAGAACTTAGAGGTTGTGTGACATTTACATTACAGAGAGTTTGACTCGGTCATACTGCAACGGAATCCACGTGACTGACGTGCAGTTGAAAAGGAACGGGAGAAGTCTTTTCCTACTTGGTTAAGATCTCGAGTAAGTGTCCAAATATTTGAAGCATAAGTGTTATGCACTTATGCATACTTAGTTGTTGTAATTTGTCATTGTTGTCCCTTTTTTAATAAGGGTTGAACAAGGTTTTATTACTGATTCAAGAGTACAAGAGATCAGTTATGGGCCCTCGAAGATTGTACTGTCTATCCAGGCTACATTGTGAATGGATACCGATTTCACACGAGAGATTATGGACGGATTAAGTCTATGATGAACAGCGGCGTATGTGTGAAGGGAAGTGCCTACAATGAAAATGAAATAGACTATTATGGCATTCTCGAAGAAGTCATTGAACTGCAATTTTTGGGAAAAGGCAACAATGTATTTCTCTTCAAAGTCATCGTTTGATCCGACCTCTATTCGTAAGACACAACATATGGGATTGTCGATGTCAAGCATAAGTCCAAGTTGAGTACGTATGAGCCATTCATTCTGGCGGCACAAGCCCAACAAGTTTATTCAAATTATTCGTCCCTCAAATTGAGAGATTGGTGGGCTGCATGTAGAGTGAAATCAAGGCTATTCCCTGAGTATGAGCTTGTCCCGGCTTATGATGAGCTCAAAGGTGTTAATGATAATTTTTTCCAATCAGATCGGAGTGACGCACGAGAGTTGGAGGCTTCTAAGCAGTTCAGTGTGATGATATAAATGAACCAATTTGCTTATATAAGGATAACGAACAAGAAGAAGTTGACCCAAATGCCCTTGAGCGGGAGGTGGAGTCTGATGAGGAGGAAGAGTCCCCTGATGATGAGGACGAATTCGAGGAGGATGACGAAGATGACGCTGAATTAAACATATCTTCAGCATCTGATGATGAATATAGATAATATTATAAAATTTTGTAAGAACTGAGTGTTGTTGCTAATTATATGTTATTCAATAGCTACTTCAAATTTGAGTGCTGATGACATGTTATATCTTTATTTATCTCAATAGAGATATGGTACGTGGAGGACGGAGTCGGAGGGTTTCCACCTCCGTAGGCCGAGGGTCCGCCTCCCCGTCCACGACAGGTATATGTATATGTAAACACAAAACTCTATATATTATTGTTCATATTAAATTCATATTTTCTAACGTACATACAATTTTGCAGGGACTGCCTCCCCGTCCACGCCGGTCGTCCCGGCGACAGGTATATGTAATGAAACACAAAAACTTATATTATGTTCATATTAAATTATATTTTCTAACGTACATACAATTTTACAGGCACTGCCTCCCCGTCCACGCCGGTCGTCCGGCGACAGGTATATGTATATGTAAACACAAACACTATATTATTGTTCATATTAAATTCATATTTTTTAATGTGTATATAATTTTGCAGGGACCGCCTCCCCGACCACGCCAGTAGCGCCACCTTCCTTCTTCCTCACCACCAGGTACATGTATGTTTCCATAGATTAGTACGTTCTTGTCTTCTAATTTATACAACAATAGTGTACTTAATTGTTTTCAAGAGAGGTGGAGAGCCAGCATCCAGCAGCGGATGAGGAGGGGTCAGCTACCTGGACGGCAGCCATGTTGGATTTCAGGGTAAACTTGATCACTTCAAACTTACTGTATTTGTTATTTATGTTATACAGTTCATGTACAAAATTAATGTGCAATTGCAGGGGGAAGATAGATCCCGGTTCTGCTTCCCGCTATATTACGACGCTGGTCCACGCACACATTCCAGAACAGTGGATGCATGGAGAGAGTTCCTGGTGCCCGTCCGGATTTATTATTTGACATGTTCACGATATTATTAATTTTTACTGATTTGAAGTCATTTCTTTAATTACTATCTCTGTTAGTGCACAAAGTTGAGTAATTTTATTTCTTTATAGCAGAGGTATGCGTTCACGAGACCCGAGGATCTCCCTCGAGCTCGAGCCGTCTGGGAGTCTACTGCCCAGACTAATTTAAGAAAGTCGATGTATGAGGCCCGGGACAAGGCAATGAAGACCACAGGCAGCCGAGATCCTATGGCTTGGCTGGATTACGGCCCTGTTTGGCTGAGGAGGGACTATTGGGAGTCCCTTTGTCATCGTTGGGCTACTGGACCATGGCAGGAGCGGTCACAGGCGGCAAAACGCAACCGATCAACTCATCCAGAGAAGAATGTGCATACTAGTGGGTCCGTATCTTATGCGACCCACAGCCAAAAATTGGTAAGCATATTATTGTTCAATTGCTTAATACATTAATTATTATTTGAAACTAACTAATTTTGTTGAATTGTAAGCGTCACGAGCTCGAGCGTGCCCCTACTTTTCGCGAGTTATTTGATCGGACTCATAAGCGGAAGGGGACGGATGACTATGTCAGCGAGAGTGCTCGCACGATTGCTGTAAGTCAAAATATAAATTTTGAATTCAATTAAGATATTAAAATAATTTGATTTCAATAATTTAGTTTTAATTTGTTCTGCAGGAGACCTATGACAGGACGATGGCGGATCGCTATGCAGAGGGCACTCCCCAGCCAGACTTGGATCCGGAGGCTTGGGTCGACGCAGCGGGAGGGCCGAGGAAGGGTCGAGTGTATGACTTTGGGGACAGCCTGGATACTACTCCAGTGTTGTCCTCATATGCGAGTTCGGTCACTCCTCCGGCATACGCGAGTTCATCTGCTGCGCCGCCCGGCAGTGGTGTAGAGGAGATGAGAACCCTCATCCGGGAAGAGCTACGGACGCACTTTGGCGTTATGGTCGAGCAGTTGATCTCAGCCATGCAGGGAGTACGCCCCTCACAGCCAGCCCCTCAGGTCAGTATTACTATTAATTTCATATAGTTTGAATGAAATGAAACCACTAAAGAAGGTCAAAAGGGAAAAAAAGAAATCTAAATTAAGAAACCTATAAAGAAGGGCCCTTTATACAATCAACTTTGAAAGATAAAAAAGTCACATGAGCGCTCAAATTACTATTCTAAGATAAACAGAAGTGTAAAGGGCGTTCAAATGACTAATCTAAAAAAACTCAAGTCTAAAAGATCAAAACACACAACTCGGGGGTCCAAAATCCAAAAATGGGATCCGATCGATGTGTCGTCGCTCCGACACAATCGGGTAGGTGAAATTGACGTGTGCGAACTGACGAATCCGAATTGGATTCCCAATTGGGTTGGGCGTTCAAATGACTAATCTAAAAAAAACCCAAGGTAAAGGTTCAGAACAAGCAACTCGGGGGTCCAAAATCCAAATAGGGATCTGATCGGCGTGTCGTTCACTACGACACGACCTGTGGTGAAAGTGACGTGTGCGAACTGACGGAATCCGAATTGGATTCCCGGATTGGGTTGGCGTTCAAATGACTAATCTAAAAAAAATCCCACGTCTAAAGAATCAAAAACGCAACCCGGGGGTACAAAATCCCAAAAGGATCTGATCGAGTGTCGTTGCTCCGACACGATCGGGTAGGTGAAATTGACGTGTGCGAACTGACGGAATCCGAATTGGATTCCCGGATTGGGTTGGGTGTTCAAATGACTAATCTAAAAAAAACCCAAGTCTAAAGGATCAAAACACGCAACCCAGGGGTCCAAAATCCCAAAATGGGATCCGATCGACGTGTGTTCGCTCGACACGACCGGGTAGGTGAAATTGACATGTGCGAACTGACGAAATCCGAATTGGATTCCGGTTTGGGTTGGGCGTTCAAATGACTAATCTAAAAAATACACAAGGTAAAGGATCAGAACAAGCAACTCGGGGGTCCAAAATCCCAAATAGGGATCTGATCGGTGTGTCGTTCGCTCCACACGACAGGGTGGGTGAAAGTGATGTGTGTGAACTGACGGAATCCGAATTGGATTCCCGGATTGGGTTGGGCGTTCAAATGACTAATCTAAAAAAACCCAAGTCTAAAGGATCAAAACACGCAGCCCGGGGTCCAAAATCCCAAAATGAGATCGATCGATTTGTCGTTCGCTCAGACACGACGGGTAGGTGAAATTGACATGTGCGACTGACGGAATCCAAATTGGATTCCGGTTTTGGTTGGGCATTCAAATGCTAATCTAAAAAAACCCAAGGTAAAGGATCAGAACAAGAAACTCGGGGGTCCAAAATCCCAAATAGGGATCTGATCGCGTGCGTTCACTCCAAGACGACCGGGTGGGTGAAATTGACGTGTGCAAACTGACGGAATCCGAATTGGATTCCCGGATTGGGTTGAGCGTTCAAATGACTAATCTAAAAAAACCCAAGTCTAAACGATCAAAACAGCAACCCGGGGTCAAAATCCCAAAATGAGATCCGATCGATTTGTCGTTCACTCCGACACGACCGGGTAGGTGAATTGACGTGTGCGAACTGACGGAATCCGAATTGGATTCCCGGATTGGGTTGGGCGTTCAACGATAATCTAATAAACCCAAGTCTAAAGGATCAAAACACGCAACCCGGGGGTCCAAAATCCCAAATAGGGATCTGATCGGCGTGCCATTCACTCCGACATGACCGGGAGGGTGAAAGTGACGTGTGAGAACTGACGGAATCCGAATTGGATTCCCGGATTGCGTTGGGCATTCAAATGGCTAATCTAAAAAAACCCAAGTCTAAAGAATCAAAACACGCAACCCGGGGGTCCAAAATCCAAAATGGGATCCGATCGACGTGTCATTCGCTCCGACACGACCGGTAGGTGAAATTGACTTGTGCGAACTGACGGAATCCGAATTGGATTCCTGGATTGGGTTGGGCGTTCAAATGACTAACCTAAAAAACCCAAGTCTAAAGGATCAAAACACGCAACCTGGGGTCCAAAATCCCAAAATGGGCCTGATCGACGTGTTGTTCACTCCGACACGACTGTGTGGTGAAATTGACGTGTGCGAACTGACGGAATCTGAATTGGATTCCCGGTTGGGTTGGGCGTTCAAATGACTAATCTAAAAAATACCCAAGGTAAAGGATCAACAGCAACCTCGAGGGGTCCAAATCCCGAAAAGGGATCTGATCGGCGTGCCGTTCGCTCCAACACGACGGGGTGGGTGAAAGTGACGTGTGCGAAATGACGGAATCTGAATTGGATTCCCGGATTGGTTGGGCGTTCAAATGACCAATCTAAAAAAAATGCAAGTCTAAAGGATCAAAACACGCAACCGGGGTCCAAAATCTCAAAATGGAATCCGATCGATGTGTCGTTCGCTCTGACACGACCGGGTAGGAGAAATTGACGTGTGCGAACTGACGGAATCCGAATTGGATTCTCAGTTTGGGTAGGGCGTTCAAATGACTAATCTAAAAAAACACAAGGTAAAGGATCAAAAAGCAACTCGAGGGTCGAAAATCCCAAATAGGGATCTGATCGCGTGTCGTTCACTCCGACTGACTGGGTGGGTGAAGTGATGTGTGCAAACTGACGGAATTCGAATTGGATTCCCGGATTAGGTTGGGCGTTCAAATGACTAATCTAAAAAGAACCAAGTCTAAAGGATCAAAACACACAACCCGGGGGTCCAAAATCCCAAAATGGGATCCGATCGTGTGTCGTTCACTCCGACACGACCGGGTAGGTGAAATTGACGTGTGCGAACTGACGGAATCCGAATTGGATTCCCGATTGGGTTGGCGTTCAAATACTAATCTAAAAAATACCAAGGTAAATGATGAACAAGCAACTCGGGGGTCCAAAATCCCAAATAGGGATCTGATCGACGTGCTGTTCGCTCCGACACAACCAGGTGGGTGAAAGTGATGTGTGCGAACTGACGGAATACAAATTGGATTCCCGGATTGGGTTGGGGGTTCAAATGGCTAATCCAAAAAAACCCAAGTCTAAAGAATCAAAACATGCAACCTGGGGGTCCAAAATCCCAAAATGGGATCCGATCGACGTGCCGTTCGCTCCAACACGACTGGGTAGGTGAAATTGACGTGTGCGAACTGACGAAATCCGAATTGGATTAGGCGTTCAAATGTCTAATCTAAATAAAACCCAAATGTAAAGGATCAAAACACGCAACCCGGGTCCAAAATCCCAAATAGGGATGTGATCGGCGTGCCATTCGCTCCGACACGACTGGGTAGGTGAAATTGATGTGTGCGAACTTACAGAATCAGAATTGGATACCGCATTTGGGTTGGGCGTTCAAATGACTAATCTAAAAAATACCAAAAGTAAAGGATTAGAACAAGCAACTCGGGGGTCCAAAATCCCAAATAGGGATCTGATCCACATGCCGTTCGCTCCGACACAACTGAGTGGGTAAAAGTGACGTGTGCGAACTGACGGAATCCGAATGGATTCCCGGATTGGTTGGGCATTCAAATGACTAATCTAAAAAATACCCAAGATAAAGGATCAGAACAAGCAACTTGGGGGTCCAAAATCCCAAATAGGGGTATAATCGGTGTATCGTCACTCCGACACGAACGGGTGGTGAAAGTGACGTGTGCGAATGACAGAATCCGAATTAGATTCTCAGATGGGTTGGGCGTTCAAATGTCTAATCTAAAAAAAACCCGTCTAAAGGATCAAAACACGCAACCCGGGGACACAAATCCAAAAATGGGATCCGATCGATGTGTCTTTCGGTCCGACATGACCGGGCAGGTGAAATTGATGTGTGCGAACTGACGGAATCCGAATTGGATTCCCGGTATGGGGTGGGTGTTCAAATGACTAATCTAAAAAATACCCAAGATAAAGGATCAGAACAAACAACTCGGGGGTCCAAAATCCTAAATAGGGATCTGATCGGTGTGTCGTTCTCTCCGACACGACAGGGTGGGTGAAAGTGATGTGTGTGAACTGACGGAATCCGAATTGGATTCACGGATTGGGATTGGCGTTCAAAAGACTAATATAAAAAATACCTAAGGTAAAGGATCAGAACAAGAAACTTGGGGGTCCAAAATCCCAAATAGGGAGCGTGTCGTTCACGCCGACACGACCGGGTGGGTGAAAGTGACGTGTGCGAACTGACGGAATTCAAATTGGATTCCCGGAATAGGTTGGGCATTGAAATTACTAATCTAAAAAAAACCCAAGTCCAAAGGATCAAAACACGCAACCCGGGGGTACAAAATCCCAAAATGGGATCCGATCGATGTGTCATTCACTCCGACACGACCGGGTAGGTGAAACTGACGTGCGCGAACTGACGGAATCCGAATTGGATTCCCAGTTTTGGTTGGGCATTCAAATGAATAATTTTAAAAATACCCAAGGTAAAGGATCAGAACAAGCAACTCGGGGGGTCCATAATCTCAAATAGGGATCTGATCGGCGTGCCGTTCGCTCCGACACGACCGGGTGGGTGAATGTGATGTATGCGAACTGACGGAATCCGAATTGGATTCCCAGATTGGGTTGGGCATTCAAATGGCTAATCGAAAAAAAAACCCAAGTCTAAAGAATCAAAACACGCAATCGGGGGTCCAAAACCCCAAAATGGGATCCGATCGACGTGCCGTTCGCTTTGACATGACTGGGTAGGTAAAATTGATGTGTGTGAAGTGACAGAATCTGAATTGGATTCCCAGTTTGGGTTGGGTGTTCAAATGACTAATCTAAAAAATACCCAAGATAAGGGATTGGAACAAGAAACTCGGGGGTCCAAAATCCCAAATAGGGATCTGATCGGCGTGCCGTTCAGTCCGACACGACCGGGTGGGTGAAAGTGACGTGTGCGAACTGACGGAATCCGAATTGGATTCCCGGATTGGGTTGGGCATTCAAATGACTAATCTAAAAAAAACCCAAGTCTAAAGGATCAAAACATGCAACGCGGGGGTCCAAAATCCCAAAATGGGATCCGATCGACGTGCTGTTCACTCCGATACGACCTGGTAGGTGAAGTTGACGTGTGCGAACTGAGGGATTCTGAATTGGATTCCCGGTTTGGGTTGTGCATTCAAATGACTAATCTAAAAAATAACCAAGGTAAAGGATCAGAACAAGCAACTCGGGGGTCAAAAATCCCAAATAGGGATCTGATCGGTGTGCCGTTCACTCCGACACAACCAGGTGGGTGAAAGTGACGTGTGCGAACTGACAGAATCCAAATTGGATTCCCGGATTGGGTTGGACATTCAAATGACTAATCTAAAAAAAACCCAAGTCTAAAGGATAAAACACGCAACTCGGGGGTCCAAAATCCCAAAATGGGATTTGATCAAAGTGCCGTTCGCTCCGACACAACGTGTAGGTGAAATTGACGTGTGCGAACTGACGGAATCCGAATTGGATTTTCGGTTTGGGTTGGGCGTTCAAATGACTAATCTAAAGAATACCCAAGGTAAAGGATCAGAACAAGCAACTCGGGGGTCCAAAATCCCGAATAGGGATCTGATTGGCGTGCCGTTCACTCCGACACGACCGTGTGGGTAAAAGTGTCATGTGCGAACTGACGGAATCCGAATTGGATTCCCGGATTGGGTTGGGCGTTCAAATGACTAATCTAAAAAAAACCCTAGTCTAAAGGATCAAAACACGCAACCTGGGGGTCCAAAATCCCAAAATGGGATCCGATCAAGTGTCTTTTGGTCCGACACGACCGGGTATGTGAAATTGACCTGTGCGAACTGACGGAATCCGAATTGGATTCCCAGTTTGGGTTGGGCGTTCAAATCACTAATCTAAAAAATACCCAAGGTAAAGGATCAGAACAAACAAATTGGGGGTCCAAAATCCCAAATAGGGATCTGATCGGTGTGCCGTTCACTTTGACACGACCGGGTGGGTGAAAGTGACGTGTGCGAACTGACGGAATCCGAATTGGATTCCCAGATTGGGTTGGGCGTTCAAATGACTAATCTAAAAAAAAACCCAAGTCTAAAGAATCAAAACACGCAACCGGGGGTCCAAAATCCCAAAATGGGATCCGATCGACACGTCGTTCGCTCCGACACGACTGTGTAGGGGAAATTGACGTGTGCGAACTGGCAGAATCCGAATGGATTCCCGGAATGGGTAGTGCATTCAAATGACTAATCTAAAAAAAAATCAAGTCTAAAGGATCAAAACACGCAACCCGGGTGTCCAAAATCCCAAAATGGGATTCGATCGAAGTGCCGTTCGCTCCAACACAACTGGGTAGGTGAAATTGACGTGTGCGAACTGACGGAATCCGAAGTGGATTTTCGGTTTGGGTTGGGCGTTCAAATGACTAATCTAAAGAATATTCAAGGTAAAGGATCAGAACAAGCAACTCGGGGGGTCCAAAATCCCGAATAGGGATCTGATCGGCGTGCCGTTCACTCTGACACGACCGGGGGGGTAAAAGTGTCGTGTGCGAACTGACGGAATCAGAATTGGATTCCCGGATTGGGTTGGGCGTTCAAATGACAAGTCTAAAAAAACCCTAGTCTAAAGGATTCAAACACATAACCCGAGGGTCCAAAATCCCATAATGGGATCCGATCGAGTGTCGTTTGCTCCGACACGAAAGGGTAGGAGAAAATGGACGTGTGCGAATTGACGGAATCCGATTGAATTCCCAATTTTGGTTGGGCATTCAAATGACTAATCTAAAAAAAAACCAGGTAAAGGATCAGAACTAGCAACTCGGGGGGTCCAAAATCGCATCTAGGGATCTGATCGGCGTGTCGTTCGCTCCGCGACCGACCGAGTGGGTGAAAGTGACGTGTGCGAACTGATGGAATCTGAATTGGATTTCCAGATTGGGTTGGGCATTCAAATGGCTAATCGAAAAAAAACCAAGTCCAAAGAATCAAAACACGCAACTCGGGGGGTCCAAATTCCCAAAATGGGATCCGATCGATGTGCCGTTCACTCAAATACGACCAGGTAGGTGAAATTGACGTGCGCGAACTGACGGAATCCGAATTGGATTCTTGGAATGGGTTGGATGTTCAAATGACTAATCTAAAAAAACCCCAAGTCTAAAGGATCAAAACACGTAACCCGAGGGTCCAAAATCTCAAAATGGGATCCGATTGACGTGTCGTTCGCTCCGACACAACCGGGTAGGTGAAATTGGCGTGTGCGAAATGACGGAATCCGAATTGGATTCCCGATTGGGTTGGGCGTTCAAATGACTAATCTAAAAAATACCCAAGGTAAAAGATCAGAGCAAGCAACTCGGGGGTGCAAAATCCCAAATAGGGATCTGATCAGCGTGTCGTTCGCTCCAACACAACCTAGTGGGTAAAAGTGACATGTGCGAACTGACGGAATACAAATTGGATTCCCGGATTGGGTTGGGCGTTCAAATGACTAATCTAAAAAAAAACCAAGTCTAAAGGATCAAAACACGCAACCCGGGGGTTCAAAATCCCAAATAAGGATCTAATCGGCGTGTCGTTCGCTCCAACACGACGGGGTGGGTGAAAGTGACGTATGCGAAAGTTGGAATCCAAATTGGATTCCCGGATTGGGTGGGCATTTAAATGACTAATCTAAAAAAAAACCAAGTCTAAAGGATCAAAATGCGCAACCGGGGGTCTAAAATCATCCGATCGATGTGCGTTCGCTCCGACACGACCGGGTAGGTGAAACTGACGTGTGGAAACTGACGGAATCCAAATTGGATTCCTAATTTTGGTTGGGCATTCAAATGACTAATCTAAAAAATACCCAAGGTAAAGGATCAGAACAAGCAACTTGGGGGTCCAAAATCCCAAATAAGGATCTGATCGGCATGCCGTTCGCTCCGACACGACTGGGTCAGTGAAAGTGACGTGTACGAACTGACGGAATCCGAATTGGATTCCCGGATTGGGTTGGGCATTCAAATGGCTAATCCATAAAAAAACCCAAGTCTAAAGAATCAAAACACGCAACTCAGGGGTCCAAATTCCCAAAATAGGATCGATCGACCTGTCGTTCACTCCAATATGACCAGGTAGGTGAAATTGACGTGTGCGAACTAACGGAATCCGAATTGGATTCCCAGATTGGGTTGAGAATTCAAATGACTAATCTAAAGAAAACCCAATTCTAAAGGATCAAAACACGTAACCCGAGGTCCTAAATCTCAAAATGGGATCCGATCGACGTGTCGTTCGCTCTGACACACCGGGTAGGTAAAATTGGCGTGTGCGAACTGACGGAATACCGAATTGGATTCCGGTTTGGGTTGGGCATTCAAATGACTATCTAAAAAATACCAAAGGTAAAAGATTAGAGCAAGCAACTCGGGGGTCCAAAATCCCAAATAGGGATCTGATCGGCATGTCTCGCTCCGACACAACCTAGTGGGTAAAAGTGACGTGTGCGAATTGACGGAATACGAATTGGATTCCCGAATTGGGTTGGGCATTCAAATGACTAATCTAAAAAAAAAACCAAGTCTAAAGGATCAAAACACGCAACCCGGGGGTTCAAAATCCAAATAAGGATCTATTCGGCGTGTCGTTCGCTCCAACACGACGGGTGGGGTGATGAAGTGACGTATGCGAACTGTTGGAATCCGAATTGGATTCCGGATTGGGTTGGGCATTTAAATGACTAATCTAAAAAAAACCCAAGTCTAAAGGATCAAAACACGCAAACCGGGGGTCCAAAATCCATCCGATCGATGTGCGTTCGCTCCGACACGACCGAGTAGGTGAAAATGACGTGTGGAAACTGACGGAATCCAAATTGGATTCCTGATTTTGGTTGGGCGTTCAAATGACTAATCTAAAAAATACCCAAGGTAAACGATCAGAACAAGCAACTCGGGGGTCCAAAATCCCAAATAAGGATCTGATCGGCATGCCGTTCACTCCGACACGACTGGGTCAGTGAAAGTGACGTGTACGAACTGACGGAATCCGAATTGGATTCCCGGATTGGGTTGGGCATTCAAATGGCTAATCCAAAAAAAAACCCAAGTCTAAAGAATCAAAACACGCAACTCAGGGGTCCAAATTCCCAAAATGGGATCCGATCGACGTGTCGTTCACTCCAACACGACCAGGTAGGTGAAATTGACGTGTGCGAACTAACAGAATCCGAATTGGATTCCTGGATTGGGTTGGGAATTCAAATGACTAATATAAAAAAAACCCCAATTCTAAAGGATCAAAACACGTAACCCGAGGGTCCTAAATCTCAAAATGGGATCCGATCGACGTGTCATTCGCTCTGACACAACCGGGCAGGTGAAATTGGCGTGTGCGAACTGACGGAATCCGATTGGATTCCCGGTTTGGGTTGGGCGTTCAAATGACTAATCTAAAAAATACCAAGGTAAAAGATCAGAGCAAGCAACTCGGCGGTCCAAAATCCCAAATAGGGATCTGATCGGGTGTCGTTCGCTCCGACACAACCTAGTGGGTAAAAGTGACGTGTGCGAATTGACGGAATCCGAATTGGATTCCCGGATTGTGTTAGGCATTCAAATGACTAATCTAAAAAAAAAAACCCAAGTCTAAAGGATCAAACCACGCAAACCGGGGGTTTAAAATCCCAAAATGGGATCCGATCGACGTGCCATTCACTCTGACATGACCTAGTAGGTTAAATTGACGTGTGTGAGCTGACAGAATCTGAATTGGATTCCCGGTTTGGGTTGGGCGTTCAAATGACTACTCTAAAAAATACCCAAGGTAAAGGATCAGAGCAAGCAACTCGGGGGTCCAAAATCCCAAATAAGGATCTAATCGGCGTGTCGTTCGCTCCAACACGATGGGGTGGGTGAAAGTGACGTATGCGAACTGTTGGAATCCGAATTGGATTCCCGGATTGGGTTGGGTATTTAAATGACTAATCTAAAAAAAACCCAAGTCTAAAGGATCAAAACGCGCAACCCGGGGGTCCAAAATCCCAAAATGGGATTCGATCGATGTGTGTTGCTCCGACACGACTGGGTAGTGAAACTGACGTGTGCAAACTGATGGAATCCAAATTGGATTCCCGATTTTGGTTGGGCGTTCAAATGACTAATCTAAAAAATACCCAAGGTAAAGGATCAGAACAAGCAACTCGGGGGTCCAAAATCCAAAATAAGGATCTGATCGGCATGTCGTTCACTCCGACATGACCAGGTCGGTGAAAGTGACGTGTACGAACTGACGGAATCCGAATTGGATTCCTGGATTGGGTTGGGCATTCAAATGGCTAATCAAAAAAAAAACCAAGTCTAAAGAATCAAAACACGCAACTCGGGGGTCCAAATTCCCAAAATGGGATCCGATCGACGTGTCGTTCACTCCAATACGACCAGGTAGGTGAAATTGACGTGTGCGAACTGACGGAATCCGAATTGGATTCCCAGATTGGGTGGGCATTCAAATGACTAATCTAAAAAAACCCCAATTCTAAAGGATCAAAACACGTAACCCGAGGGTCCTCAATCTCAAAATGGGATCCGATCGACGTGTCGTTCGCTCTGACACAACTGGGTAGGTGAAATTGGCATGTGCGAACTGACGGAATCCGAATTGGATTACCGGTTTTGGTTGGGCGTTCAAATGACTAATCTAAAAAATACCCAAGGTAAAAGATTAGAGCAAGCAACTCGGGGGTCCAAAATTCCAAATAGGGATCTGATCGGCGTGTCGTTCGCTCCGACACAACCTAGTGGGTAAAAGTGACGTGTGCGAACTGACGGAATCCGAATTGGATTCCCGGATTGGGTTGAGCGCTCAAATGACTAATCTGAAAAAAAACCCAAGTCTAAAGGATCAAAACACGCAACCAGGGGGTTAAAAATCCCAAAATGGGATCCGATCGACGTGTTGTTCGCTCTGACATGACCCGGTAGGTTAAATTGACATGTGTGAATTGACAGAATCCAAATTGGATTCCGGTTTGGGTTGGGCGTTCAAATGACTAATCTAAAAAATACCCAAGTTAACAAGCAACTCGGGGGTACAAAATCCCATATAAGGATCTGATCGGCGTGTCGTTCACTCCGACACGACCGGTCGGTGAAAGTGACGTGTACGAACTGATGGAATCCGAATTGGATTCCCGATTGGGTTGGGCATTCAAATGGCTAATAAAAAAAAAACCCAAGTCTAAAGAATCAAAACACGCAACCCGGGCTCCAAAATCCCAAAATGGGATCCGATCGATGTGCGTTTGCTCTGACATGACCGGGTAGGTGAAACTGACGTGTGCAAACTGATGGAATCCAAATTGGATTTCCGATTTTGGTTGGGCGTTCAAATGACTAATCTAAAAAATACCCAAGGTAAGGATCAGAACAAGCGACTCGGGGGTCCAAAATCCCAAATAAGGATCTGATCGGCATGTCGTTCGCTCCGACACGACCAGGTCGGTGAAAGTGACGTGTACGAACTGATGGAATCCAATTGGATTCCCGGATTGGGTTGGGCATTCAATGGCTAATCCAAAAAAAAAACCCAAGTCTAAAGAATCAAAACACGCAACTCGGGGGTCCAAAATTCCAAAATGGGATCCGATCGACGTGTCATTCGCTCCAATACGACCAAGTAGGTGAAATTGACGTGTGCGAACTGACGGAATCCGAAATGGATTCCCGGATGGGTTGGGCATTCAAATGACTAATAAAAAAAAAACCCCAATTCTAAGGGATCAAAACACGTAACCTGAGGGTCCTAAATCTCAAAAGGGGATCCGATCGACGTGTCGTTCGCTCTGACACAAACGGGTAGGTGAAATTCGAGTGTGCGAACTGACGGAATCCGAATTGGATTCCCGGTATGGGTTGGGCGTTCAAGTGACTAATCTAAAAAATACCCAAGGTAAAAGATCAGAGCAAGCAACTCAGGGGTCCAAAATCCCAAATTAGGATCTGATCGGCGTGTTGTTCGCTCCGACACAACCTAGTGGGTAAAAGTGACGTGTGCGAACTGACAGAATCCGAATTGGATTCCCTGATTGGGTTGGGCGTTCAAATGACTAATCTAAAAAAAAACCCAGTCTAAAGGATCAAAACACACAACCAGGGGGTTCAAAATCCCAAAATGGGATCCGATCGACATGTCGTTCGCTCTGACATGACCTTGTAGGTTAAATTGACGTGTGAATTGACAGAATCCGAATTGGATTCCCGGTTTGGGTTGGGCGTTCAAATGACTAATCTAAAAAATACCCAAGGTAAAGGATCAGAGCAAGCAACTCGGGGGTATAAAATCCCAAATAAGGATCTGATCAGCGTGTCATTCACTCCGACACAACTGGGTCGGTGAAAGTGACGTGTACGAACTGACGGAATCCGAATTGGATTCCGGATTGGGTTGGGCATTCAAATGGCTAATGAAAAAAAAATCCAAGTCTAAAGAATCAAAACACGCAACCCGGGGGTCCAAAATCCCAAAATGGGATCCGATCGACGTGTCGTTCGCTCCGACACGACCGGGTAGGTGAATTGATGTGTGCGAACTGACATAATCCAAATTGGATTGCCGGATTGGGTTGTGCATTCAAATGACTAATCTAAAAAAAACTGAAGTCTAGAGGATCAAAACACGCAACCGGGGGTCCAAAATCCCAAAATAGGATTCGATCGACGTGCCGTTCGCTCTGACACAACCGGGTATGTGAAATGGACGTGTGCGAACTGACAGAATCCGAATGGATTCCCTGATTGGGTTGGGCGTTCAAATGACTAATCTAAAAAAAAACCCAAGTCTAAAGGATCAAAACACACAACCAGGGGGTTCAAAATCCCAAAATGGGATCCGATCGACATGTCGTTCGCTCTGACATGACCTTGTAGGTTAAATGACGTGTGAATTGACAGAATCCGATTGGATTTCCGGTTTGGGTTGGGCGTTCAAATGACTAATCTAAAAAATACCCAAGGTAAAGGATCAGAGCAAGCAACTCGGGGGTATAAAATCCCAAATAAGGATCTGATCAGCGTGTCATTCACTCCGACACAACTGGGTCGGTGAAAGTGACGTGTACGAACTGACGGAATCCGAATTGGATTCCCGGATTGGGTTGGGCATTCAAATGGCTAATGAAAAAAAAATCCAAGTCTAAAGAATCAAAACACGCAACCCGGGGGTCCAAAATCCCAAAATGGGATCCGATCGACGTGTCGTTCGCTCCGACACGACCGGGTAGGTGAAATTGATGTGTGCGAACTGACATAATCCAAATTGGATTGCCGGATTGGGTTGTGCATTCAAATGACTAATCTAAAAAAAACTGAAGTCTAGAGGATCAAAACACGCAACCCGGGGGTCCAAAATCCCAAAATAGGATTCGATCGACGTGCCGTTCGCTCTGACACAACCGGGTATGTGAAATGGACGTGTGCGAACTGACAGAATCCGAATTGGATTTCCGGTTTGGGTTGGGCGTTCAAATGACTAATCTACAAAATACCCAAGGTAAAGGATCAGAACAAGCAACTCAGGGGTCCAAAATCCCAAATAGGGATCTGATCGGCATGTCGTTCGCTCTGACACGACTGGGTGTGTAGCAACCTGAAAAATTTAATACTAAAAAAAATCCAAAATATTAATTTCTTTAAATCAAAATAATAGAAACATGCGTACCATTATTGTATGTGTAGGAACACATCTAACAATTTCTTAAAAATTATAAATCAACCCCAAATATTATCCCTATGTGTTCCACGAAGAAATGTGTGCAACGAAAAATCCGATTGGCAAAGCGTACGTCACAATGTGACTAATTATCCAAATTTGGAAACTAAGTTGGAAAACCGTTAACACGGAAAGATCACGCGCCCATAAATTAAACGAATATGTCGGAGAAACTTCCAACATCATAAATGATTACCCATTAACGGAATTGGACCAATGGATCTCTCATAGACCATAAATAAAATCAAGTAAGAAAAATATAATAAAATCCTTAACTCTATTAGTCCCTAATTAAAAAGGGAATCCCATAACATAAATTCTAATAAATAATGGGCTTTGTTAAATAGTCCATATAAATTTATTGGGCCAAAATAAGGATTTAAAAAGGAGAATAATGGGAAAATACCCTAAATTCGCAACTTAAATATTACTTAAATGGAAAAGGGGCATTAATGTATTAAATAAGCAATTTGAGTTAGAATTGGATTCCTAAACCTACCCGAGTTACTTGGCCACGAATTTGGCTCCAATCCTAACCCAATTAGGAGTTGGCAAGCTTGGAAGGAGGAGGGAAAATAGGAATCCTCGTAATTAAAGGGGAATTAGAGTTAAACTAGGAAAGGGAAAGCAAAGAAGCATAAATACTCGCTTAATCACCCAAGGCCGGCCCTAGCTCATTGCTGGGACTTGCTGAAGGTGGAGAAGAAGCCAAGGAGAGGAGGAATTCGTGCGGAGAAGGCTTCATCAAGCTTTATCTCGAGTTCTTCAAGTTCTAGCCCTAGAAGAGTAAAACGACTAAAGGTAGGTATTCTCACGAGCAAAACCTAATTAATTTTGTCTGTAGATTTTTCCATGGACTAGGAACAAAACTCTCAAGTTTCATATTTTTCCATCAAGCCAATCTTTTATGGTTGATTTTTGAAGTTCTGCAAACACCATGACCCGACCCTTCTTCTTTATTCTTGATCTTCATGTATACTCAACCTCGTGCTCTCAAATTTTACTGGAGTTACTGATGGATGTTAGGCATCTTTTTCCCCTAAAAGCCCTAATTTTCATCCATCCTACGTCACGAATTAAATCCTGCATGTTCTTGACGATGTACTTTCACGATTTAACCTTGACTTGTGTTACAAGTTCCATACCTCTTTGCGGAGTCATTTTAAGACCAAGTGTTCAACATAGAACTTGTTACCATATGAGTCTATCTTCATTTGGCACTGGTTTCCCCAATTTTTGTTGACTGTGCTGAGAGTATTAATCCAAACAAGAACACTGTGTCAGATTCACGTAGTTAGTCACAATACGTCTTATTACATAGTCAAACGATCTTTGTCTCTCGATTATTTGCTACTATACAAAGTATTAGTTGTGATCTAACTAATAAAGGTGGTTTCACCTGATTTGGATCACCCTAGCCACAAGTGTCAAACCCAATCCAAGTCAGAGTTGGAAATAGGTAGAAAAAGCAACCCAAACGTCATTTTTAGGTTGCGACAGGTCGACATGTCGCTACCATAAAGCGACAACATCATGGTCGCGACCCATACCAAAAATCAGATAGTTTTGTGGTCTTCTTCAGAAGGCGACAAGATGATGGTCGCCTTCACTTTCAGAAGGCGACAGGCAATGTGTCGCGTTCTACCTATGTCCACTTAATCGGGCATAGCTTTTTATATAGACCTCGGATTGACGAGCCGTTTTCTTTGATGGTTTCTTCATTCAAAGGGATTCAATATGGTATATTCATGTGTGATATTTGAATAAAAAATCAATGAGTTATGACCTAAGGAAGTGAAGGGATGGGACTGCATTGGCCTTCTAAAAGGCATATGTCTTGGTTTCCATCTTTTTGTGTGGTTCCTTGCATGTGTGAGTTTGATCTATTCCAGGAAGGTTCTAGAAAGTATTATCATGCATTTAACAACCCATATGAAAGTTAAAACATGTTCACATGATTTTTAATTGATCTTAAGTTCATGATCATGCTCTCTACCTACGATTATTCACTTTCTTGCCTTGTTAACGAACTTGCTGAAAATGCATAGTTACTTGCTATAATTGGTCATGCATGTTGTAGTACTCATGATACTTGCCATATATAGAATTTCCATAAATGGAGTTTTTATAACTAGAGTTTCCATAATCGGATTCACATACGCACTTGAGCGATTCTCACGCGCGGCATGCGCATACACTCTAGCAGGATAGAAAAGCCCCTTCTTGGCTTGTGGTGAACTCTCCGTCGGATATTCCTTTTGCCGGACTAGTGAACCCTTGACCAAGGCCTCCGTAAGTCTCTTCTGTCCATGGGTTCCCACATGGTCGACGAGCTGGTTGTACCCTAACACCTATGATACACTCTAGGGATCAGCAAGATCCAAACGGCCTTTGTTGCTCTCGCCCTTATCTTGAATCACGCCGGACCTCTGGACCTGTGCATAACGAGGCCAGCGGAAGGGTTGTGTATTCCACCTGACGGCCAACGCCGTACGCGTGTGTTGTGCAACTGTTACTATCGCTCGTTACTCGACGTTTATTGTGCAATGACCATAAGATCTCATCTATACTCTACTCGCTCGTCTATTCACGTTCACTCTACTATCTCGTCTCTCTCGTCTATTCATCTAGTACTCTCTTGGTACTCTTTGAGCTGTGTGGCTCCTACTGTTTTGTACTGTTCATGACTATCTAGCGCTATAATATGGGTCTTGTGAGTCTACTGTATCCAATGCATACTGTGCAGGGCACGGAGAGTGTCTGAGGGGCTCCAATCTAGTCCTGGGGGCAGAGAGCCACCCGAAAATACCTGCAGGGGCTATTTATGGTGTTCTGCATTGCACCGGTTTTGACTATACTGTATTGGCTAGACATCTAACTACTATCCTTTTAGTCCGAGGAGTTCAGACCTACTGTGATATTACTGTGCTATCACAAACTGTTATACTATTAGTCTAAAGAGTTCAGACGTACTGTGCGATTACTGTGCTATTGCAGACTGTTACTGAACGGCTACTGTCCTAGAAGTGACTACTACGTATTCTACTAGTGCACCGTTGTGCAACCATACATGCTATCTTGTCATACGCTCTACTTGCTCTACTTGATACTTGCTATCTTGAGTTATTGCGTTCTATCGTGACTTGATCACATTCAAAGTGCTATACTCTCTCGTTGTCTATTGACAATAAAAGTGCTATATTTTCTCTCGGCTATCTACAGATAACCAAAGTGCCATTACTATTTCGATTGATGAAAGTTAATCAAAAGTGCTATACTATCTCAATTGATGTAAATCAATCAAAGTGCAATTTACTCTTTACATGACCATCTACTATCATCTCTTCTTGCTATACATGTTGCTTGCTATTCATGACAATATCGTTACTTGCTATTGTTGTTATCGTTTTCTATCGTGACTTGACTTTAGCCATTGTGCTATACTTAATTCATCTACTATTTGAACCATGTTACTTGTGCTATTACTTTCTCGACTTTACCTGACTCTCTCTATCATTAGTTACTCCGCCATTAAAGCATTAATCACTTTAAGCCTGCTTGAGCCTGAGATTTAAGTCATACTGGGCGTTATCGCTCACCGTTCATTATTTGTTATTTTGTCTCAGGTAAGTTAGACAATGACGTCACACACACCAATGGGACGGGACCACTGTGATGAGCGACCCGGAGTCAGTTGATGAAGTTGCCCTATTATTATGGAGTCTAATAGTTATTGCTTTAGATTTCATTTCAATGTAATGATGTCATTGAGCCCTAGGTATTGGCTCCGAATTAGTGGTTGTAATAGTTTTAGTGATTTTATAATGAAATGAAGAATTTATTTCAATTATTGTTCGTTAGATGCTCTGATGTTTGCGTCTGTATGCACAATTCACGTTACCATACTCGTTGTTCGCGTCTCCCTCCAATTTATTCCGCTGCTAAATTGGAGGGGCGTGACAGTTGGTATCAGAGCCTAGGATGTCCTTATTAGGATATTTTATGTCTAGGGATGTTCTAGGTGAACTGCCATAACCGTGTCTAAGTCAACCACCATACCTATGTGAGAGATGGGTAAAGCTTAGGGTTATGCTAGGAGCTTAACTATATGTATAAGTACCCTAAGTTTAAGAAGGAAATTAATAAGTATTATTGCTCGCAGAAACTAGAGGAGATGGCTGGCGAGCATGCACCAATGCACGAATTACAACAGACTGTACAGGGGTTAACTCAAGCCCTTAACAACGTATTTCAAGCAGGAGCAAGAAATGGGGCAGGAGACTTATATGGGAACTTTCAACGAATAAATCCCCCTAGGTTTAATGGAACTCCGGATCCGATGAAGCTGAAAATTGGGTGAAGGCAATGGAATGGATCTTTAGGGTTATGCAATGTTCAGAGTAGGAGAAGGTCCTTCTGGCAACCTTCCAGTTGGACCGTGATGCTAGAACCTGGTGGGAAGCTGCCAGTCGACAATTACCCAACATCAACATAGAGTGGGATAAATTTTTAGAACTCTTCAACACCAAATACTTTTCCGAGAGGATTCGTGAGAAGAAGGCAAATGAATTCGCCAATTTAAAACAACGAATGATGTCTGTAGCAGAATATGAAGTGCAATTTGAAAGACTAGCACAGTACGCACCACATTTGGTGAGTACGGAGAAGATGAAGGCAAAGAGATTCCTATAAGGGTTGAGATCTGTGTTCTGGGAAAAATTGGCTCCACTAGACATTGAAGTATATTCAGTCATGGTATTGAGAGCTCAATTAGTAGAAGACACCATGGAACTTCTTGAAAAGATTCATAAGAAGAAGGTGTTGAAAAGGGAACGTGCTACTCATTCCAATGATAATAAAGAAAGAAATACCATAGATAGCAAGAGAATGAAAGGGGAAGTGAAGCATAAGGAATTCTGTAAATTTTGTAAGAGACTAGGGCATCAGATTGATAACTGTTGGAAGAAATTGGGTAGATGCTTGCGATGTGGAAGTCAACAACATCAAGTCATCGATTGTCCAACAAAGAAGAACCAAACTCCACGCCAAGGACGATTACAAGCCCTCGTAGATAGCAATCATGCCAATGAAGGCGGACAAGGTACCATCACTAAACCCTAGTTTGTTTTCATATTATTTTCGCGATAGTAAAGCCCTAAGTGGGGGAGGTGATGGAATGAAATATCCATAGTAAATTGGTAGTCATATCATATCATATGAATTTGGGGACCAAATTCTTTTAAGTGGGGGAGGATGTAGCAACCCGGAAAAATTAATACTAAAAAAATCCAAAATCATAATTTCTTTAAATCGAAATAATAGAAACATACGTACCATTATTGTATGTGCAAGAACACATCTAACAATTCCTTAAAAATTATAAATCAACCCCAAATATTATCCCTAAGTGTTCCACGAAGAAATACGTGCAACGAAAATCTGATTGGCAAAGCGTACGTCACAATGTGACTAATTATCCAAATTTGGAAACTAAGTCGGAAAACCGTTAACACAGAAAGAGCCCATAAATTAAACGAACATGTCGGAGAAACTTCCAACATCATAAAATGATTACCCATTATCAGAATTGGACCAATGGATCTCTCATAGACCATAAATAAAATCAAGCAAGAAAAATATAATAAAATCCTTAACTCTGTTATTCCCTAATTAAAAAGGGAAATGCTATAAGATAAATTCCAATAAATAATGGGCTTTGTTAAATAGTCCATATAAAATTTATTGGGCCAAAATAAGTATTTTAAAAAGGAGAATAATGGGAAAATACCCTACATTCGCAACTTAAATATTACTTAAATGGAAAAGAGACATTTAATGTATTAAATAAGCAATTTGAGTTAGAATTGGATTCCTAAACCTACCCTAGTTACTTGGCCACGAATTGGCTCCAATCCTAACCCAATTAGGAGTTGTCAAGCTTGGAAGGAGGAGGGAAAATAGGAAACCTCGCAATAAAGGGAAATTAGAGTTAAACTAGGAAAGGGAAAGCAAAGAAGCATAAATACTCTCTTAATCACCCAAGGCCGGCCCTAGCTCATTGCTGGGACTTGCTCAGGTGGAGAAGAAGCCAAGGAGAGGAGGAATTTGTGGGAGAAGGCTTCATCAAGCTTTATCCCGAGTTCTTCAAGTTCTAGCCCTAGAAGAGTAAAATGACTAAAGGTAGGCATTCTCATGAGAAAAACCTAATTAATTTTGTCTGTAGATTTTTCCATGGACTAGGAACAAAACCCTCAAGTTTCTTATTTTTCCATCGAGCCAATCTTTTATGGTTGATTTTTGAAGTTCTGTAAACACCATGAACCTGACCCTCCTTCTTTATTCTTGATCTTCATGTATACTCAACCTCGTGCTCTCAAATTTTAACTGGAGTTACTGATGGATGTTAGGCATATTTTTCCCCTAGAAGCCCTAATTTTCATCCATCCTACGTCACGAATTAAATCTTGCATGATCTTGATGATGTACTGTCGTGATTTAACCTTGACTTGTGTTACAAGTTCCATACCTCTTTGTGGAGTCATTTTGAGACCAAGTGTTCAACATAGAACTTGTTACGCTATGAGTCTATTTTCATTTGGCACTAGTTTGTCCAATTTTTGTTGACCGTGCTGAGAGTATTAATCTGAACATGAACACTGTGTCAGATTCATGTAGTCAGTCACAATACATCTTATTACATAGTCAAACGATTTTTGTCTCTCGATTATTTTCTACTGTACAAAGTATTAGTTGTGATCTAACTAATAAAGGTGGTTTCACCAGATTTGGATCACCCTATCATTTTTTTGATTTTTCAAACCCATAGGTGTCAAACCAATCCAAGTCGGAGTTGGAAATAGGTAGAAAAAGCAACCCAAACGTCATTTTTGGGTTGCGACAGGTCGACACGTCGCTACCATAAAGCGACAACATCATGGTCGGGACCCATACAAAAAATTAGACAGTTTTGTGGTCTTCTTCAGAAGGCGACAAGATGATGGTCGCCTTCACTTTCAGAAGGCGACATGCAATGTGTCGCGTTCTGCCTATGTCCACTTAATCGGCCATAACTTTTTATATAGACCTCGGATTGACGAGCCGTTTTCTTTGATGATTTCTTCATTCAAAGGGGTTCAATATGGTATATTCATGTGTGAGATTTGAATAAAAAATCAATGAGTTATGACCTAAGGAAGTGAAGGGATGGGACTGCATTGGCCTTCTAAAAGGCATACGTCTTGGTTTCCATCGTTTTGTGTCGTTCCTTGCATGTGTGAGTTTGATCTATTCCAGGAAGGTTCTAGAAAGTATTATCATGCATTTAACAACCCATATGAAAGTTAAAACATGTTTGCATGATTTTTAATGATCTTAAGTTCATGATCATGCTCTCTACCTATCGATTATTCACTTTCTTGCCTTGTTAACGAACTTGCTAAAAACGCATAGTTACTTGCTAAAATTGGTCATGCATGTTGTAGTACTCATGATACTTGCCATATATAGAGTTTCCAAAAATAAAGTTTCCATAAATGGAGTTTTTATAACTAGAGTTTCCATAATCGGATTCACATACGCACTTGAGCGATTCTCACGCGCGGCATGCGCATACACTCTAACAGGATAGAAAAGCCCCTTCTTGGCTTGTGGTGAACTCTCCGTCGGATATTCCTTTTACCAGACTAGTGACCCATTGACCAAGGCCTCCGTAAGTCTCTTCTGTCCATGGGTTCCCACATGGTCGACGAGCTGGTGTACCCTAACACCTATGATACACTCTAGGGATCAGCAAGATCCAAACAGCCTTAGTTGCTCTCACCCTTATCTTGAATCACGCCAGACCTCTAGACCTGTGCATAACGAAGCCAGTGGAAGGGTTGTGTATTCCACCTGACTGCCAACGCCGTACGCATGTGTTGTGCAACCGTTACTATCGCTCGTTACTCGACGTTTATTGTGCAATGACTATAAGATCTCATCTATACTCTACTCGCTCGTCTATTCACGTTCACTCTACTATCTCGTCTCTCTCGTCTATTCATCTAGTACTCTCCTGGTACTCTTTGAGCTGTGTGGATCCTACTGTTTTGTACTATTCATGACTGTCTAGCGCTATAATATCGGTCTTGTGACTCTACTGTATCCAATGTATACTGTGCAGGGCACAGAGAGTGTCCGAGGGGCTCCAATCTAGTCCTGGGGGTAGAGAGCCACCGAAAATACCTGCAGGGGCTATTGACGGTGTTCTGCATTGCACCAGTTCTGACTATACTATATTGGCTAGACATCTGACTACTATCCTTTTAGTCTGAGGAGTTCAGACGTACTGTGATATTACTGTGCTATCACAAACTGTTATACTATTAGTCTAAAGAGTTCAAACATACTGTGCGATTACTGTGCTATCGCAGACTGTTACTCAATGGCTACTGTCCTAGAACTGACTACAACTGTATTCTACTAGTGCACCGTTGTGCAACCATACACGCTATCTTGTCATACGCTCTACTTGCTCTACTTGATACTTGCTATCTTGAGTTATTGCGTTCTATCGTGACTTGATCACATTCAAAGTGCTATACTCTCTCGTTGTCTATTGACAATAAAAGTGCTATATTTTCTCTCAGCTATCTACGGATAACCAAAGTGCCATTACTATTTCGATTGACGAAAGTTAATCAAAAGTGCTATACTATCTCGATTGATGTAAATCAATCAAAGTGCAATTTACTCTTTACATGACCATCTACTATCATCTCTTCTTGCTATACATGTTGCTTGCTATTCTTGACAATATTGTTACTTGTTATTGTTGTTATCGTTTTCTATCGTGACTTGACTTTAGTCATCGTGCTATACTTGATTCATCTGCTATTTGAACCATGTTACTTGTGCTATTACTTTCTCGACTTTACATGACTCTCTCTATCATTAGTTACTCTGCCATTAAAGCTTAATCACTTTAAGCCTGCTTGAGCCTGAGATTTAAGTCCTACTGGGTGTTATCGCTCACCCTTCGTTATTTGTTATTGTGTCTCAGGTAAGTCAGACAATGACGTCACCACACCAATGGGACGGGACCACTGTGATGAGCGACCTGGAGTCAGTTGATGAAGTAGCCCTAGTACTATGGAGTCTATAGTTATTGCTTTAGATTTCTTTTCAATGTAATGATGTCATTGAGCCTTAGGTATTGGCTCCGAATTAGCGGTTGTAATAGTTTTAGTGATTTTATAATGAAATGAAGAATTTATTTCAATTATTGTTCGTTAGATGCTCTGATGTTTGCATCTGTATGCACAATTCACGTTAGCAAACTCGTTGTTCGCGTCTCCCTCCGATTTATTCCGCTGCTAAATTGGAGGGGCGTGACAGGGTGGGTAAAAGTGTCGTGTGCGAACTGACGGAATCCGAATTGGATTCCCGTATTGGGTTGGGCGTTCAAATGTCTAATCTAAAAAAACCCCAAGTCTAAAGGATCAAAACACGTAACCCGAGGGTCCAAATTCCCATAATGGGATCCGATCGATGTGTCGTTCGCTCTAACACGACTACGTAGGTGAAATTGACGTGTGGGAATTGATGGAATCCGAATTGAATTCCCGGTTTTGGTTGGGCATTCAATGACTAATCTAATAAATAACCAAGGTAAAGGATCAGAACTAGAAACTTGGGTCCAAATCCGAAATAGGGATCTGATCGGCGTGTCGTTCGCTCCGACACGACCGAGTGGGTGAAAGTGACATGTGCGCGAACTGACGGAATTTGAATTGGATTTCCGGATTGGGTTGGGCATTCAAATGGCTAATCTAAAAAAAACCCAAGTCTAGAGAATCAAAACATGCAACCCGGGGGTCCAAATTCCCAAATGAGATCCGATCGACGTGCAGTTCACTCCAATACGACCATGTAGGTGAAATTGACGTGTGCGAACTAACGGAATCCGAATTGGATTTCCGGATTGGGTTGGTCGTTCAAATGACTAATCTAAATGTAAGGCCCTAGAATTTCCTCTCCTGTGTACGTGTTTAATTGTGTGAAAACGGATGCTAGTGTGTACGGATATATGTATGTATATATATATATAACTAATTGATGTATTGTTGTAAATATATGAATGTATACTTATTATATATATGTATATTATATTTGTATGGTATGAGTAGTATTACATTTAAGGTATACATTATATGTAAGATGTATATGATCACGTATGGTGTGAGAATGTGTATAAGTGTGCCCGTTTGAGCAGTTTTAAGTTCTGTGCAGACGACCTGTTGGCGTCAACATGAGTCGACGTCTATAGGGAGTCAGCGGCCACATCGATAGACGCCAACTCAGAATAGGCGGCCCATGATGCTGACGTTAACCTCCCAGATCTGTTGAGGTTATAGATCCGGAAATGCTCCCGAGATTTTAGCCCTTTGTTATGGTAACCATTCTCCAACGGTAACCCAGCCTTACCCAAGTATGTCTCCGACCCTAGCTTTATAAAACACCCCATCTCTGGTCAGATCTAACCCTTTGGCTCTTGAGTCAAAACCCTAGTTCTCTGTGCGAAAACCCAATCTTTGAGCTCTGAAATTCGGTGATTGGTGGCTTCATCCGGTGCCCACTGCGATTGGAAGGAAGCTGGACATCAAGGAACATCTTCCCAACCCCGGTGGACCCTAAAGATCATCACAGAACCCAGATTGAGGGAGTTTTGAGGACTCTTTGGCTCTGGCCGAGGAGGGCTTCTCCAGCTTAAATCGTTGCTTGTAGATTTTCCAAGAGGAAAGTAACCCTTTTACATCACTCCGATATATGTCTAGTAGGTCTAGGTAATTTTTTGGATTTTTATTCGTGTCCTGGAACCCCAATTTCACCAAGTTCTTGCGAGAAGTCTATGTTTTACACAGACAGGAACTTAACGGCAGGATCCCTTGCCGTTAAGATCTTGAGTTAGCGGCGCCCTTTGTTGTCGTTAACCTGGTAGACGGCCACCTGCATGCCGTCAAGTTTACCAGACTGCTACAATATGCATGTCTGATCTATATGGCCTAATTTTCGAGATTTTTCGCATGAGGATATATGGTAAAATTTATAAGATATGTAAATACCTTCAAGGGAGTATGTTGTGAAATTTTATGAAATTTTGTGGAATGCTTTGATTATTAGAAATTTCTGAAATGTTTGGCCAACAAGTTTGTTGATCTTGCAAAATTCCGTTGACGAAATCTGTGTCGGATTGAACTGTCATAAGATTTCTGTGCATTGATTGTGTGTTCAATTCATGCTAAAGAAATTTTGGATTTTTTTTCTGATATCTGTACAATTAATTACATTTTATGAACTGTAGAACAGTAAGCATGTTTTATTAGTGTCAGAATTTTATTAAATAGTATAAAAATAGTTAAATTCCTAGAAATTAGCATATGTTTAGGACTGTTAGAGTACATGTGTGAATAAGTTGTGTGTCTGAACAATGAAAATCCATGACAAATTGACTATTTTTACCTTATATAATACAACTATTTGAATTTCCTTAATTAGTGTATATTTCATAAAAATATGAAATTGGGTATGCATGATGTATGACCCATAAACAGTTAATGGTAAAAATCTCATGTGAATTGGATAACCATAATTACTATTTGTTATTTTATGAAGAATGACAAAATTTGTGCAAAATTATTGTAATTATTGAATAAGTTAAATAATTACAACATGATTAATGTTAGTTGTGACTGATTAGTTCTTGTAACAGTAGTACCATGTTAGGGAACCTGAACCATGTGCATAAATGTGAATATGAGAATAACGTGTTAAAAGGGTGTGAAATTGTGTGTGTTTAATTGAAAAATGTGTAATTGTGCCAATGGGTGACACTGCTACCTAGAGGGCTGAGGAACTGTACTGTGGTAAAGTCCCACGGGAAGGTTCATAGTGTGTGATATCCCAGGGGCAATGGGATTAAATCCTGGAGGCGGACAAGTACCGCTGGTTAGGGTGGAGAGTGCTTCTCCCGGTTCTGCGCAGTAACTAAGATCTATCATTGTGTTGCCTAGATGATAGATATGTGTGTGATGTGATAAGTGTGTGTCCTTCTAGAGGTGGTTTGGACTATGTGTCATGGCATATAATAAAGTGTGAATTTGTGTTATGTAAGAAGTGGATATGTTAATTTTATAATCGTGTGAATGGTCATGTGGAAATATGAACCAATGGAATAGCATGTAAAAAAATGAAAATTCATTATATGACGTGTCATATCCATGTCAAACAACATGCTATTCATGTGTATAGATGTGGAAATGATGATAGATCCATGCTAGGGATATCTCTTGTAATATACGTAAACTCCATATTCAAGTTAACTATTGTCTTAGATTATAATTGTGAGTAAGGGAGACTTGGATTAGCATGTAGAAGAATGTGTAGAGAGCATGTGATAGATTTAAATTGTTGAAATTTTGTTACAAGTTATTTATCATGTGTGGTAAGTTGTAGAAATCATGTTAGGTTCTCTTTAAAGTTTATTCAAGTTCATGCTTATATGATACTCGTGTGATATGAAAATGTGAATAACCCATGTGACGTGTGTATGTTTAATGTGAGTGGATGTTACTTGCTGAGTCTTTTGGACTCACTCTTGCTTCGGCGTACAGGTGCAGAGATTTCTACTTCATTCGAGGAGATAGTTAGGAGTGACTCGGAGCGAGAGTAGGAGATCTTGTGGAGTTTCAGCATTGTACCTTTTATTCTTTTCATAGTATGTAATAAAGGGAATTTGTAACGCCCCACTCTAGCCCGGTACGGCCATACCGACCCACGTCGGACAAGAGGGAGATGTTACTGGTGAAAAGACCCCAACAGTGTCGAACATCAAGGTGGAATATCTCATGACGAATGGAAATAGAATGAGCGGAAGCAATATTACCATCAACTTTTATATTTACATCTCATAATCAAAGGAACTGATTAGTATATATAACAAAATGAATGTTCCCATAACTGAACTAGTACATTAATAGGGTTTAACATTACATTTCTTCTTCCCAACTATATATCATCAAATTATAAAACCCAAGCAATCTCTACTTCTCGCAATCTGAACCAAGTCTCGCCAATTCCTCTTCTAGAACCTAAGCTTCACCTGAATATTAGCAAGAGTGAATCTATAGAACAGACTCAGCAAGTAATTAGGAATTCCAAACACACAACCTACACTATAGCATATTTTGAAAAAGCATGGTGATATATTTATATATCTAATGGTAGACTCAGTAGCGGTAGAGGTAACAATAACAGGAATAGTATAGTTATAATGAGAATAGTATTGGCAATAGTGACGATAATAGTAATAGAAATAGTAACGGTAGAAATATGGTAGTGACAATAGTGGTTAATGGTAACAATAGGAGTAATAGAATGGCAGTAGTAGTGCTGCTCACATATAGTACACAATCGAATACCAGACATGCAGGATTCTAGAGTTGGCCCCCACAGTTTTAAGAGGTGGCTCCCACTATGTAGCACTTTGCGCCATAAGGCCTCAAGAGGTGGCTCCCATAGCGTAGCACTTTGCCCTGTGTGGCACTTAGTTCCTACACTTCCGCTAGGCAAGGCAGTAGCAGTGGCAATAGCAGTGGCAGTGACAGTAGAAATAATGGTAGTAACAATAGTGGTCAATGGTAACAATAGGAGTAATAGAAATGGCAGTAGTAGTGCTGCTCACATATAGTACACAATCGAATACCAGACATGTAGGATTCTAGAGGTGGCCCCCACAGTTTTAAGAGGTGGCTCCCACTATGTAGCACTTTGCGCCATAAGGCCTCAAGAGGTGGCTCCCATAGCGTAGCACTTTGCCCTGTGTGGCACTTAGTTCCTACACTTCCGGCTAGGCAAGGCAGTAGCAGTGGCAATAGCAGTGGCAGTGACAGTAGAAATAATGGTAGTAACATAGTGGTTAATGGTAACAATAGGAGTAATAGAATAGTAACGGTAGAAACATGGTAGTGACAATAGTGGTTAATGGTAACAATAGGAGTAATAGAAATAGTAACGGTAGAAACAATGGTAGTGACAATAGTGGTTAATAGTAACAATAGGAGTAATAGAAATGGCAGTAGTTGTGCTGCTCACATATAGTATACAATCGAACACCAGGCATGCAGGATTCTAGAGGTGGCCCCCACAAGTTCAAGAGGTGGCTCCCATTATGTAGCACTTTGCGCCTTATGGCCTCAAGAGGTGTCTCCCATAGCGTAGCACTTTGTCCTGTGTGGCACTTAGTTCCTACACTTCTGGCTAGGCAAGGCAGTAGCAATGGCTATAGCAGTGGCAGTGACAGTAGCAGTAGCAGTGGTAGTAACAGTAGCAATAGCAGTGGTAGTAGCAGTAGCAATAGCAGTGGCAATAGCAGTAGCAATAGCAGTGGTAGTGACAGTAGTAGTGTTAAGCCGGACACATGCCCTAACTATCAATAGAAGGCCAGTCAGACGGTACAGTACACTATCACCTAGGCAAATGAGTGATAGGTCTTGGTTACTGCAGAACCGGGAGAAGCTCTCTCCACCATATACCAGTGGTACTTGTCCACCTCCAGGATTTCCCCCCGTTGCCCTCGGGGTCTTGTACAATACTGAACTTTCCTGTAGGGGCATTTCTACAGTACGGTCCAGATACTTCCTATGACGGCAGTGTCTGTTCCAAACCAGACACAGTGCCCAAACCGTAGTAGGAAGTCAAATATGAGCTTTCCCATAGGGGCATTTCTATAGTACGGCTCCATAGAACCCTTATGATAGCATTGTCCAATTGGCTAACAACAACAATGATGGCAGTGACGGTATTGGTAATAGAATGATAACAGTGATGGTAAACAATAAGAGTAGTAGTTTCTAAAGGTAGCAATAATGGTAACGGTGACGGTAGACGGTACGCATGGATAGTAACAAGGACGATGACAGTAACGGTAATTTAGATATGTTCTTTATCATATAATAGATGCAAAACACATTAAAATCAATAGAATAGAGAATATGATTGTGAATCAAAAGTCCTAATCACTTGCCTCTTGCATGTCAAACCAATAACGAATTAAGTTGAAGCCCGCCTTCGATATAATGTGCTTCCTTTATTAAATCGCCCTAATATGCGTCGTGGGTGCCTCCAGAGCACGGATCCTATTGAGCAGAACCTTCAGAGCATGGATCCTACGAGAAGAACCTCCACAGCATGGATTCTAAGTGTAGAACCTCCAGAGCATGGATCCTACGAGCATAACCTCTAGAGCACGGATCCTATGACCAGAATCTCTAGATCATAGATCCTACAAGTAGAACCTTTAGAGTCCGGATCCTACGAGTAGAACCTCCTACTGAGCATGAAGAGGAGAACCCCATGCTCCCCTTTCTAGCTCTTGGCCGCCCCCTCTCTCCTTTCCTCTCTATTGCTATGGATGGTGGAATGAGAAGAGAGGAGAGAACCCCCTCCTATTTATAGGCCTTTAGAGCCCCTAGGATGGTGCCACCTCTTCACCTTCTAATGGCCAAGATGGTGACACTTGTCACCCTCTCCTCCAAGCATATTTAAGTGGCCACCAACCCTACACTGTCAACACCCTAACCATCCCATCTCACCTCTCTTTTGATGACACCTCTCATTCTTGTAGAAGCTTCCATTACATAGGATGGTGACACTTGTCATCATCTCATCCATGCATTTTTAAGTGGCCACCAACCCTACACTTGTCACACCCTAACCCCCCACATCTCACCTCTCTTTTGATGACACCTCTCATTCTCTAGAAGCTTCCATTACATAGGATGGTGACACTTGTCATCATCTCATTTAACCTTATCCTATCATGCCGCTATACCATCTCTATGATTTATTTGCTTATATACCTAATTTGTATGCATATATACCCATTCAAACTCATATGAGAGTAATTCTCAAAATGGATTCGAACTGAGGATTTGAAAGTAGTTTTGGGAACTTATAAAATTTAAGATAAGACCCTATAAAATTGGTCAATGATTACTTAAACCCTAACATTTGATAATTATGTTCATACATTTTCTATTATAGATATACACAATTATTACATTTATACTTTCTTGGTATTTACATATATACTTTTTCTGAAAAATTAGAAGTTAACTAAATATATTATGGTGAGATACGTACGGTTTTACCTTAGCGATGAAAATCCCAAACTGATGAGTACGGTGATGCCGATATAAAGCAAAAACAATTCCAGCAAATTGTATACGAAAATCCGGGGCATCACAGAAATTTTGTAAGTCAGATTAGACAATGTGGACAATGTATTTATTTTCATCTCTCAGTTATTAAATGTTTAGTTTTCTTTTCTTCTATATAGACTATGAATAGAATGTGGATGATGGAATGGAATTACATTTAGCTCTTTCTTTTCCGCTGTTATGTGTTATATTTGCATACATTTTAGTCTATTGATTGTGTTGGGTAAATGTCCCACTGTAGCGGCGTTCATTATACCGATGTGGGTTGGTCTAACTGTACCGGTATAAGGAGGGTCGTTATAGAGATTGGTATCAGAGACACAGGCTGAAATCGTACATAAATATACATATACCATCATCTCATCATATGCTAAGTCAGTGTAGATTGTCCACATAGCTAGGTAAATAGTTGGGAATTTGATAGTGTAGAACTAAATGATGAACTAAATCATTTTGCAGGATATGGCTTCGCGGTGGGCGTGGTGTTCCTACTCGTGAGGGTGAGCAGAGGAGAGATGAGCCTCGGCGTGAGGATCAGGGTGAGCAGCAGGCCCCAGCACCCCAGTTCCTGTGCTTCCTCCACCGCCACCAGTAGACTATGGAGTGTTCATGCAGGGTTTAGTGCAGGCCATGCAGACGCAGGCCTACACCCAAGCTACACTCCAGGCTCAGCTGGAGGCTCAGTAGGCTCAGGTTAGAATGATAGACAGAGTAGTTTGTTTTACTTGATGATATGTTTACTATGTTGCTATACTATATGTGTTGCTTATGATGTTTGCTGTGTCAGGCTCAAGTGCCAGTTCCCCAGGCTCAAGACCATGGTGGACCCTCCATCATGGAGCGGTTCAAGAGGATGGCCACCCTCTTTAAGGGGGAGAGCAATCCGTTACCTGCTGAGAGCTGGATGAGGGAGATCAAGAAGATCTTCCGGGCTATTAGGTGCGCTGAGGATGACAAAGTCACTTTAGCCACTTATATGCTACAAGTATGTGTAAATTAATTCGGTGTTTATTTCTTTAAGTATAGATTATATTGGGTTGTTCTTATGGGTGGTTTTGGCAGGAGCGAGCCGACGTGTGGTGGTCCTCGATACTACGTACTCGGTTCGAGGATGGTGCTGTGGAGATTGCTTGGGACGAGTTCGTGAGGCTCTTCCGAGCCAAGTTTGTTCCGAAGCACATCCAGGACAAGATGGAGCAGGAGTTCCTCTCATTGACTCAGGCTCCATGATTGTGCTGGAGTACGAGTAGGTTTGCCGAGCTATCGAAGTATGCCCCTCATATTGTATCAATGAGCGCAGGAAGGCGAAGAAGTTCGTGATGGGTATGAGACCATCACTAAGCACGAGGTTGGTGGCTTTCGACCATCGTACCCTCGAGCAGGCGCTCAGTGCGGCGTGTCGGCAGGAGGGAGAGATGGAGCAGTACCTGGAGGAGAAGAAGGCTTCTCAGAAGAGGCCCGCGGATCCTTTTCAGAGGCAAGATAGGAAGAAGGCGGCTTTCCAGTCACCGCAGTGTCCCGTGACATCGGGAAGCAGTCAGGTATCTTCTTAACATTCCCCTAGTGGCAAGAAGGAGTGTCCTCATTGCGGGAGGACACATGGTGGTTCAGAATGCTGAAGATGGCGGGGAAGTGTCTGAAGTGCGGGAGCAATGAGCACAAGATCAAGGATTGCCCCAGACTTCAGCAGGGAGTTCAGCGTGGAGCGGCTGTAGCGGCAGCAGCAGTAGTAGCAGTGCCAGCGATAGGACGACCAGGGAGACGTCGAGCCCCAGCTCGGGTGTTTGCGTTAGCTCGTGAGGACGCCGAGCAGGCGGAGCATATTACCGAAGGTACGGTTTTGTTCTTAGGTGTGCATGCTCGGGTTCTATTTGATACGGGTGCTACTCACTCATTCATTCTGAGCATTTTGCTAGGCAGTTAGCCTTAGAGTTAGGGATAGAGTCTGTGGATTTAGAAGTCCCTTTGTCTGTGCACACACCTACAGGTATGGTATCGACTAGGAAGTGCATTCCGTCTTACCGGTGTGCATTGAGGATAGAGTCCTAGAAAGGTGTTTCTTCTTGCTTAAGATGAAGGACTACGATGCTATTCTTGGTCTGGATTGGCTAGAGGAGCACTATGCGTTAGTAGATTGTCCTGGGAAGAAGATCATTTTCCGCATTCCTGGTGAAGATGACTTTTCTCATCCTTTGCCAAGAAACTTGGCAGGGAGGTTTGTCATCTCTGCTATGAGGGCGATGAGAATGGTGAACAAGGGTTGTGACACTTTTCTTTCCAGCGTGGTATTAGTACCCAAGGCTGATGGTCACCTACTCTTGCGGAGATAGATGTAGTGCGAGAGTTTCCAGATGTCTTTCCTGATGATTTATCTGGATTTCCACCGGCTAAGAGATAGAGTTCATTCTAGAGTTGCTTCCGGCACCTCTCCTATCTCAAAGGCCCCTTATCAGATGGCACCTGTGGAATTAGCTGAGCTAAGGGAGCAGTTGTAGGATTTGTTAGATAAGGGATTCATTCGCCCTAGCGTTTCCCCTTGGGGCGCACCTGTCTTATTTGTGAAGAAGAAGGATGGGTCACTTAGGTTATGCATCAAATACAGGAAGCTAAACCAAGTGACGGTGAAGAACAGGTATCCCTTACCTCGGATTGATGATCTATTTGACCAACTGCAAGATGCATCAGTCTTTCTAAGATTGATTTGCGGTCTGGTTATCACCAGTTGAGGATTAGGAGTGAGGATGTGTCCAAGACGGCTTTTAGAACCCGTTATGGACATTATGAGTTTTTGGTCCTTCCTTTTGGTCTGACCAACGCCCCTGCAACGTTCATGATCTCATGAACAGGGTGTTCAGACCATACCTAGATAGTTTCGTTGTAGTTTTCATTGATGATGTGTTAGTCTATTCTTCGGATGAGGCTACGCACTGTCAGCATTTGAGGGTAGTATTAGAGGTTCTCTGTGAGAACAAGCTGTATGCAAAATTCAGTAAGTGCGATTTTTGGTTGCACGAGGTTCATTTCCTTGGGCATGTAATCTCCGGTGCTGGTGTAGCAGTGGATCCAGCAAAAGTCCAGGCTGTTATGGATTGGGAGATTCCCAAGACTCCTTCGGAGATTCGGAGTTTTCTTGGTTTGGCGGGTTATTATTGGCGATTCATTGAGGGATTTTCATCCATCGCCGCACCATTAACTCAGCTAACCAGGAAGGGAGTAAAGTTTGTCTAGTCTGAGGAGTGTGAGAGTAGTTTTCAATTATTGAAGATGAAGCTCACATCGGCTCCTGTGTTAGTTTTGCCGAGTGGTGTAGAGGGTTTTGCTATCTACACGGATGCATCTCGGATTGGCCTTGGCTATGTATTGATGCAGCAAGGAAGGGTAGTGGCGTATGCTTCTCGTCAATTGAAGGAGCATGAGAGAAACTATCCGACTCATGATCTTGAGCTTGCGGCAGTGGTTCATGCACTGAAGATCTGGAGACACTATCTTTATGGTGTCAGATTTGAGGTGTTCACTGACCATAAGAGCTTAAGGTATCTTTCCTCCCAAAAAGAATTAAACCTGAGGCAGAGAAGATGGATTGAGTTCCTAAAGGACTATGACTTTGACCTCCAGTATCATCCTGGAAAGGCGAATGTCGTAGCAGATGCCCTTAGTAGGAAGAGGTCGTCTCTCCAGCAGGATTGGAAGATGTTGGAGGATGCAGCGTGTTCGATGACTGAGTTAGAGCCATCATTATGCTAGCTTTTGTAGCTCAGTTGTCCATTAGGTCTTCGGTGTTGGATGAGGTGATCGAGCAACAGAAAGCCGACCCTAGACTCCAAGAGTTAGTGGGCAAGGCAGGCATTGCTCGTGATGAGAATGGTGTGATTAGATTCCATCACCGTGTCTGTGTTCCAAACATTGTAGATATTCGTGAGCATGTTTTAGCGGAGGCTCATAGGTCGAGATTCTCTATTCATCCGGGTAACACTAAGATGTACCAAGATTTGAAGAGATCTTTTTGGTGGTCTGGCATGAAGAAGGATGTAGCGGAGTATGTGTCTAGATGTTTAGTTTTCCAGCAAGTGAAGGCTGAGCGGCAACGACCATCTGGGCTTATGCAGAAAATGGAGATCCCAGTATGGAAGTGGGAAGCTGTTACTATGGATTTTGTTACGGGTTTGCCTCGATCTAGACGGGGTAATGACTCGATTTGGGTGGTGGTAGATAGATTCTCGAAAACTGCACATTTCTTGCCCATGAAGAAGAAGTAGTCAGTAGAGAGTTTAGCTAGATTGTATATTAGTAGAATTATTAGATTACATGGTGTCCGAAGTCGATCATTTCGGATCAATATCTGAGATTTACTTCGAGGCTGTGGAAGGGTCTTCAGGATGCATTAGGTTCGGAGCTGAAGCTCAGTTCGGCGTTTTATCCCAGACAGATGGACAGTCCGAGAGGACTATCCAAACGCTCAAGGATATGTTGAGGGTGTGCATTCTGGATTGGAAGGATGATTGGGAGCGCCATTTACCTCTTTTGGAGTTCGCATATAACAATAGTTTCCATGCGAGTATTGGTATGGCTCCATTTGAGGCGTTGTATGGCAGGCCTTGTAGATCTCCTTTATGTTGGGAGGAGACCGGAGACAGGCAGTTGATTGGTCCGGTGTTAGTTCAGGAGACTTCGGATAAGGTCCAGTTTATTAGGAAGAGACTTGTTGCGGGACAGGACAGACAAAAGAGTTATGCCGACAACAGAAGGAAAGATTTGGAGTTCGAGGTAGGTGAGCATGTCTTTTTAAAGATTTCGCCTACTCGTGGTGTAGTTAGATTTGGCAGGCATAGTAAGCTAAGTCCTAGATTCATTGGCCTGTATGAGATTCTCAGACGATTGGGCAACGTGGCGTATGAGCTAGCTTTACTCCTAGCATTAGCTAGTGTCTATCCCGTTTTCCACGTATCTATGCTCAGGAGGTATGTCAGAGATCCATCTCATGTTCTTAGCCACGAGCCAGTGGAGATCCAGCCAGATCTTTCTTATGTGGAGCAACCAGTGGCTATTCTTGACCGGTAGGTTCAGCATCTCTGGAACAAGAGCATTATGTCGGTGAAAGTGTTATGGCGCAATTTCTCGCGAGAAGAGGCTACTTGGGAGCTTGAGGACGCAATGAAGAAGAAGTATCCTTAGTTATTTGAGTAGTGTCGGTCTAACTTTGAGGACAAAGTTTCTTTAAGGGGGAGAGGGTGTAAGGCCCTAGAATTTCCTCTCCTGTGTACGTGTTTAATTGTGTGAAAACGGATGCTAGTGTGTACGGATATATATATATATATATATATATATATATATATATATATATATATAACTAATTGATGTATTGTTGTAATATATGAATGTATACCTATTATATATATGTATATTCTATTTGTATGTATGAGTAGTATTGCATTTAAGGTATACATTATATGTAAGATGTATATTGATCACGTATGGTGTGAGAATGTGTATAAGTGTGCCTGTTTGAGCAGTTTTATGTTCTGTGCAGACGACCTGTTGGCGTCAACATGAGTCGACGTCTATAGGGAGTCAGCGGCCACATCGATGGACGCCAACTCAGAATAGGCGGCCCATGATGTTGACGTTAACTTCCCAGATCTGTTGAGGTTATAGATCCGGAAATGCCCCTGAGATTTTCGCCCTTTGTTATAGTAACCGTTCTCCAACGGTAACCCAGCCTTACCCAAGTACGTCTCCGACCCTAGTTCTATAAAACACCCCATCTCTGGCCAGATCTAACCTTTTGGCTCTTGAGTCAAAACCCTAGTTCTCTGTGCGAAAACCCAATCTTTGAGCTCTGAAATTCGGCGATTGGAGGCTTCATCCGGTGCTCTACTGCGACTGGAAGGAAGGTTGGACATCAAGGAACATCTTCCCAACCCCAGTGGACCCTTAAGATCATCATAGAACCCGGATCGAGGAGTTGTAAGGCTCTTTGGCTCTGGCCGAGGAGGCTTCTCCGACTTAAATCGTTGCTTGTAGATTTTCCAAGAGGCAAGTAACCCTTTCACATCACTCCTACATATGTCTAGTAGGTCCTAGGTAATTTTCTAGATTTTTATTCGTGTCCTGCAACCCAATTTCACCAAGTTCTTGCGAGCAGTCTGTGCTTTGCATAGACAGGAACTTAATCGTAGGATCCCTTGCCGTTAAGATCTTGAGTTAGCAGCGCCCTTTGTTGCCGTTAACCTGGTAGACGGCCACCTGCATGCCATCAAGTTTACCAGACTGCCACAATGTGCATGTCTGATCTATATGACCTAATTTCAAAATTTTTCGCATGAGGATATATGGTAAAATTTATAAGATATGTAAATACCTTTAAGGGAGTATGTTGTGAAATTTTATGAAAATTTGTGGAATGCTTTGATTATTAGAAATTTCTGAAATGTTTGGCCAACAGGTTTTTAATCTTGCAAAATTCCGTTGATGAAATCTGTGTGGGATTTAACTGTCATAAAATTTCTGTGCATTGATTGTGTGTTAAAATTCATGCTATAGAAATTTGGGATTTTTTTTCTGATATCTGTACAATTAATTACATTTTCTGAACTGTAGAACAGTAAGCATGTTTTATTAGTGTCAGAATTTAATTAAATAGTATAAAAATAGTTAAATTCCTAGAAATTAGCATATGTTTAGGACTGTTAGAGTACATGTGTAAAATAAGTTGTGGGTTTGAACAATGAAAATCCATGCCAAATTGACTATTTTTACCTTATATAATACCACTGTTTGATTTCCTTATTAGTGTATATTTCAGAAAAATATGAAATTGGGCATGCATGATGTATGACCCGTAAACAATCAGCGTTAAAAATCTCATGTGAATTGGATAACTGTAAGTACTGATTTGTTATTTTATGAAGAATGACCAAATTTGTGCAAAATTATTGTAATTATTGAATAAGTTAAATAATTACAGCATGATTAATGTTAGTTGTGATTGATTAGTTCTTGTAACAGTAGTACCATGTTAGGGACCTGAACCATGTGCATAAATGTGAATATGAGAATAACGTGTTAAAAGGGTGTGAAATTGTGTGTGTTTAATTGGAAAATGTGTAATTGTGCCAATGCGTGACACTGCTACCTTAGAGGGATGAGGAACTGTACTATGGTAAAGTCCCCACGGGAAGGTTCATAGTGTGTGATATCCCAGAGGCATTGGTATTAAATCCTAGAGGCGGACAAGTACCGTTGGTTAGGGTGGAGAGTGCTTCTCCCGGTTCTGCGCAGTAACTAAGATCTATCATTGTGTTGCCTAGATGATAGATATGTGTGATGTGACAAGTGTGCGTCCTTCTAGAGGTGGTTTGGATTATGTGTCATGGCATATAATAAAGTGTGAATTTGTGTTTATGTGAGAAGTGGATATGTTAATTTTATAATCGTGTGAATGGTCATGTGGAAATATGAACCAATGGAATAGCATATAAAAAATAAAAATTCATTATATGAACGTGTCATATCCATGTCAAACAGCAAGCTATTCATGTGTATAGATGTGGAAATGATGATAGAATCCATGCTAGGGATATCTCTTGTAATATACGTAAACTCCATATTCAAGTTAACTATTGTCTTAGATTATAATTGTGAGTAAGGGAGACTTGGATTAGCATGTAGAAGAATGTGATATATTTTAAATTGTTGAAATTTTGTTACAAGTCATTTATCATGTGTGGTAAGTTGTAGAAATCATGTTAGGTTCTCTTTAAAAGTTTATTCAAGTTCATGCTTATGATACTCGTGTGATATGAAAATGTGAATAACCCATGTGACGTGTGTATGTTTAATGTGAGTGGATGTTACTTGCTGAGTCTTTTGGACTCAATCTTGCTTCGGCGTACAGGTGCAGAGATTTCTACTTCATCCGAGGAGATAGTCAGGAGTGACTCGGAGAGGGAGTAGGAGATCTTGTGGAGTTTCAGCATTGTACCTTTTATTTCTTTTCATAGTATGTAATAAAGGAAAATTTTGTAATTCTGTTTAGACAATGTGGACAATGTATTTATTTTCATCTCTCAGTTATTAAATGTTTAGTTTTCTTTTCTTCTATATGGACTGTGAATAGAATGTGGATGATGGAGTAAGGAATTACATTTAGCTCTTTCTTTTCCGCTGTTATGTGTTATATTTGCGTACATTTCAGTCTATTGATTGTGTTGGGTAAATGTCCCACTGTAGCGGCGTTCATTATACCGATGTGGGTTGGTCTAACCGTAGCGGTATAAGGATGGTCGTTACACTAAAAAAACCCCAAGTCTAAAGGATCAAAACACGTAACCCGAGGGTCCAAAATCTCAAAATGGGATCCGATCGACGTGTCGTTCCCTCCGACACAACTGGGTAGGTGAAATTGGCGTGTGCGAATTCACGGAATCTGAATTGGATTCCCGGTTTGGGTTGGGCATTCAAATGACTAAACTAAAAAATACCCAAGGTAAAAGATCAGAGCAAGCAACTTGGGGGTCCAAAATCCCAAATAGGGATCTGATCGGCGTGTCGTTCGCTCCGACACAACCTAGTGGGTAAAAGTGACGTGTGCGAACTGACGGAATCCGAATTGGATTCCCGGATTGGGTTGGGCATTCAAATGACTAATCTAAAAAAAAACCCATGCCTAAATGATCAAAACACGCAACCCGGGAGTTCAAAATCCCAAAATGGGATCCGATTGACGTATCGTTTGCTCTGACATGACCCGGTCGGTTAAATTGACATTTGTGAACCGACAGAATCCGAATTGGATTCCGGTTGGGCGTTCAAATGACTAATCTAAAAAATACCCAAGGTAAAGGATCAGAACAAGCAACTCGGGGGTCCAAAATCCCTAATAGGGATCTGATCGGTGTGTAGTTCACTCCGACACAACCGAGTGGGTGAAAGTGACGTGTGCGAACTTACGGAATCCGAATTGGATTCCCAGATTGGGTTGGGTGTTCAAATGACTAATCTAAATAAAACCCAAGTCTAAAGGATCAAAACACGCAACCCGAGAGTCCAAAATCCTAAAATGGGATCTGATCGATGTGTCTTTCGGTCCAACACGACCGAGTAGGTGAAATTGACGTATGCAAACTGACGGAATCCAATTGGATTCCCGGTTTGGGTTGGGCGTTCAAATGACTAATCTAAAAAATACCCAAGATAAAGGATCAGAACAAGCAACTGGGGGGGTCCAATATCCCAAATAGGGATCTGATCGGCGTGTCGTTTACTCCGACACTACCGGCTGGGTGAAAGTGACGTGTGCGAACTGAAGGAATCCGAATTGGATTCCCGGATTGGGTTGGGCATTCAAATGACTAATCTAAAAAAAACCAAGTCTAAAGGATCAAAACACGCAACCCGTGGGATAAAAACCCCAAAATGGGATCCGATCGATGTGTCGTTCGCTTCGACACGACCGGGTAGGTGAAATTGACATGTGCGAACTGACGGAATCCAAATTGGATTCCCGATTTGGGTTGGGCGTTCAAATGACTAATATTAAAATACCCAAGATAAAGGATCAGAACAAGCAACTTGGGGGTCCAAAATCCCAATAGGGATCTAATCGGCGTATCGTTCACTCCGACACCACCGGTGGGTGAAAGTGACGTGTGCGAACTGATGGAATCCGAATTGGATTCCGGATTGGGTTGGGAGTTCAAATGGCTAATCCAAAAAAAACCCAAGTCTAAAGAATCAAAACATGCAACCCGGGGGTCCAAAATTCTAAAATGGGATCCGACCGACGTGCCTTTCACTCCGACACGACCGGGTAGGTGAAATTGACGTGTAAGAACTGACAGAATCCGAATTGGATTCCCAGATTGGGTTGGGAGTTCAAATGACTAATCTAAAAAAAAACACAAGTCTAAAGGATCAAAACACACAACCCGGTGTCCAAAATCCGAAAATGGGATCCGATCGATGTGTCGTTCACTCCGACATGACCGGGTAGGTGAATTGACGTGTGCGAACTGAAGGAATCCGAATTGGATTCCCGGTTTGGGTTGGGCATTCAAATGACTAATCTAAAAAATACCCAAGGTAAAGGATCAGAACAAGCAACTCGGGGTTCCAAAATCCCAATAGGGATCTGATCGGCGTGCCGTTCGCTCCAACATGACGGGGTGGGTGAAAGTGATGTATGCGAACTGACGGAATCCGAATTGGATTCCTGGATTGGGTTGGGCATTCAAATGACTAATCTAAAAAAAAACCCAAGTCTAAAGGATCAAAACACGCAACCCGGGGGTCCAAAATCTCAAAATAGGATCCGATCGATGTGTCGTTCGCTCCGACACGACCGGGTAGGTGAAACTGACGTGTGCAAACTGACAGAATCCGAATTGGATTCTCGGATTGGGTTGGGCCTTCAAATGACTAATATAAAAAAAACCCAATCTAAAGGATCAAAACAAGAAACTCGGGAGTGCAAAATCCCAAATAGGGATCTGATCGGCATGCCATTCGCTCAGACACGATCGGATGGGTGAAAGTGAAATGTGCGAACTGACGGAATCCGAATTGGATTCCCGGATTGGGTTGGGCATTCAAATGGCTAATCTAAAAAAAAACCCAAGTCTAAAGAATCAAAAATCGCAACCCGGGGGTCCAAATTCCCAAAATGAGATCCGATCGATGTGTTGCTCACTACAATACGACCAGGTAGGTGAAATTGACGTGTGCGAACTGACGGAATCCGAATTGGATTCTCGGATTGGGTTGGGCGTTCAACTGACTAATGTAAAAAAAACCCAAGTCTAAAGGATCAAAACACGTAACCCGAGGGTCCAAAATTCAAAATGGGTCTGATCGACGTGCCATTCGCTCCGACACAACCGGGTGGGTGAAATTGGCGTGTACGAATTGACGGAATCCGAATTGGATTCCCGGTTGGGTTGGGCGTTCAAATGACTAATCTAAAAAATACCCAAGGTAAAAGATCAGAGTAAGCAACTCGGGGGTCCAAAATCCCAAATAGGGATCTGATCGGCGTGTCGTTTACTCTGACACAACCGAGTGGGTAAAAGTGACGTATGCGAACTGACGGAATCTGATTTGGATTCTCGGATTGGGTTGGGCGTTCAAATGACTAATATAAATAAAACCCAAGTCCAAAGGATCAAAACACGCAACCCGGGGGTCCAAAATCCCAAAATGGGATCCGATCGATGTGTCTTTTGTTCTGACATGACCGGGTAGGTGAAATTGACGTGTGCGAACTGATGGAATCCAAATTGGATTCCCGGTTTGGGTTGGGCGTTCAAATGACTAATCTAAAAAATACCCAAGATAAACGATCAGAACAAGCAACTTGGGGGTCAAAAATACCAAATAGGGATCTAATCGGCGTGTCATTCGCTCCGACATGACCGGGTGGGTAAAAGTGACGTGTGCGGACTGACGGAATCCGAATTGGATTCCCAGGTTGGGTTGGACGTTCAAATGGCTAATCTAAAAACAACCAAAGTCTAAATAATCAAAACACGCAACCTGGGGGTCCAAAATCTCAAAATGGGATCCGATCGACGTGTCGTTCGCTCCGACATGACCGGGTAGGTGAAATTGACGTGTAAGAATTGACGGAATCCGAATTGGATTCCCGGATTGGGTTGGGCGTTCAAATGACTAATCAAAAAAACACAAGTCTAAAGGATCAAAACAGGCAACCCAGATGTCCAAAATCCAAAAATGGGATCCGATGGACGTGTTGTTCACTCCGACACGACCGGGTGGGTGAAATTGACGTGTGCGAACTGACGGAATCTGAATTGGATTCCCGGTTTGGGTTGGACGTTCAAATGACTAATCTAAAAAATACCCAAGGTAAAGGATCAGAACAAGTAACTCGGGGGTTCAAAATCCCAAATAGGGATCTAATCGGCGTGTCGTTTACTCCAACATGACGGGGTGGGTGAAAGTGATGTGTGCGAACTGACAGAATCCGAATTGGATTCCCAGATTGGGTTGGGCATTTAGATGACTAATCTAAGAAAAAGGCAAGTCTAAAGGATAAAAACACGCAACCCGGGGGTCCAAAATCCCAAAATGGGATCGATCGATGTGTCGTTCGCTCCGACACGACCGGGTAGGTGAAACTGACGTGTGCAAACTGGCAGATTCCGAATTGGATTCCCGGATTGGGTTGGGCGTTCAAATGACTAATTAAAAAAAAACTCAAGTCTAAATGATCAAAACAAGCAACTCGGGAGTCCAAAATCCCAAATAGGGATCTGATCGGCATGTCGTTGGCTCAGACACGAACGGGTGGGTGAAAGTGACGTGTGTGAACTGACAGAATCCGAATTGGATTCCCGGATTGGGTTGGGCATTCAAATGTCCAATCTAAAAAAAAAATCCCAAGTCTAAAGAATCAAAACACGCAACTCGGGGGTCCAAAATTCCAAAATGGGATCCGATCGACGTGTCGTTCACTCCGACACGATCGGGTAGGTGAAATTGACGTATGCAAACTGACAGCATCCGAATTGGATTCCCGGATTGGGTTGGGCGTTCAAATGACTAATCTAAAAAAAACCCGTCTAAAGGATCAAAACACGCAACCCGGGGATCCAAAATTCCAAAATGGGATCCGATCGACTTGTCGTTCGCTCCGACACGACCAGGTAGGTGAAATTGACGTGCGCAAACTGACGGAATCTGAATTGGATTCCCGATTTGGGTTGGGCGTTCAAATGACTAATATAAAAAATACCCAAGGTAAAGGATCAGAACAAGCAACTCGGGGGTCCAAAATCCCAAATAGGGATCTGATCGGTGTGCCATTCGCTCCGACACAACCGGGTGGGTGAAAGTGACGTATGCGAACTAACGGAATCCGAATTGGATTCTCGGATTGGGTTGGTCATTCAAATGACTAATCCAAAAAAAACCCAAGTCTAATGAATCAAAACACGCACCCGGGGGTCCAAAATCCCAAAATGGGATCCGATCGATATGTCGTTCACTCCGACATGATCGGGTAGGTGAAATGACATGTGCGAACTGACAAAATCTGAATTGGATTCCTGGTTTGGGTTGGGCATTCAAATGACTAATCTAAAAAATACCAAGGTAAAGGATCAGAACAAGCAACTCGAGGGTCCAAAATCCCAAATAGGGATCTGATCGGCATGTCGTTTGCTCCGACACGACAGGGTGGGTGAAAGTGGCGTGTGCGAACTGACGGAATCCGAATTGGATTCTCGGATTGGGTTGGGCGTTCAAATGACTAATCTAAGAAAAACCCAAGTCTAAAGAATCAAAACACGCAACCCGGGGGTCCAAAATCCCAAAATGGAATCCGATCGATGTGTCGTTCACTCCAACACGACCGGGTAGGTAAAATTGACGTGTGCGAACAAACGGAATCCGAATTGGATTCCGGTTTGGGTTGGGCGTTCAAATGACTAATCTAAAAAATACCCAAGGTAAAGGATCAGAACAAGTAACTAGGGGGTCCAAAATCCCAGATAGGGATCTGATCGACGTGCCGTTCACTCCGACACGACCGGGGGGTGAAAGTGACGTGTGCGAACTGACGGAATCCGAATTGGATTCCCGGATTGGGTTAGGCGTTCAAATGGCTAATCTAAAAAAAACCCAAGTCTAAAGAATCAAAACACGCAACCCGGGGGTCCAAAATCCCAAAATGGGATCCGATCGATGTGTCGTTCACTCCGACACGACCGGGTAGGTGAAATTGACGTATGTGAACTGACGGAATCAGAATTGGATTCCCGATTTGGGTTGGACGTTCAAATGACTAATCTAAAAAATACCCAAGGTAAAGGATCAGAACAAGAAACTTGGGGGACCAAAATCCCAAATAGGGATCTGATCGGTGTGTCGTTCACTCCGACACGACCAGGTGGGTGAAAGTGATGTGTGCGAACTGACGGAATCCGAATTGGATTCCCGGATTGGGTTGGGCATTTAAATGACTTATCTAATAAAACCCAAGTCTAAAGGATCAAAACACGGAACCCGGGAGTCCAAAATCCAAAAATGGGATCCGATCGATGTGTCTTCGGTCTAACACGACGGGTAGGTGAAATTGACGTGCGCAAACTGACGAAATCCAAATTGGATTCCCGGTTTAGGTTGGGCGTTCAAATGACTAATCTAAAAAATACCCAAGATAAAGGATCATAACAAGCAACTCGGGGGGTCCAAAATCCCAAATAGGGATCTGATCGGCGTGCCGTTCACTCCGACACGACCGGGTAGGTGAAAGTGACGTGTGCAAACTGACGAAATCCGAATTGGATTCCTGGATTGGGTTGGGTGTTCAAATGACTAATCTAAAAAAAACCCGAGGTAAAGGATCAGAACTAGCAACTTGGGTGGTCTAAAATCCCAATTGGGATCTGATCGGCGTGTCGTTCACTCCGACACAACCGAGTGGGTAAAAGTGACGTGTGGGAACTGACGGAATCCGAATTGGATTCCCGGATTGGGGTGGGCATTCAAATGGCTAATCTAAAAAAAACCCAAGTCTAAAGAATCAAAAAACGCAACCCGGGGGTCCAAATTCCCAAAATGGGATCCGATCGATGTGTCGTTCACTCCAATACGACCATGTATGTGAAATTGACGTGTGCGAACTGACGGAATCCAAATTGGATTCCTTGATTGGGTTGGGCATTCAAATGACTAATGTAAAAAAAACCGAAGTCTAAAGTATGAAAACACGTAACCCGAGGGTCCAAAATCTCAAAATGGGTCCGATCGACGTGCCGTTCTCTCCAACACAACCGGGTAGGTGAAATTGGCGTGTACGAACTGACGGAATCCGAATTGGATTCCCGATTGGGTTGGGCGTTCAAATGACTAATCTAAAAAATACCCAAGGTAAAAGATCAGAGCAAGCAACTCGGGGTTCTAAAATCTCAAATACGGATCTGATCGTCGTGTCGTTCACACTCCGACACAACCGAGTGGGTAAAAGTGACGTGTGGGAACTGACGGAATCCGAATTCGATTATCGTTTTGTGTTGGGCGTTCAAATGACTAATCTAAAAAGAAACCCAAGTCTAAAGGATCAAAACACGCAACCCGGGGGTCCAAAATCACAAAATGGGATCCGATCGATGTGTCTTTCGGTCCGACATGACCGGGTAGGTGAAATTGACGTGTGCAAACAGACGGAATCCAAATTGGATTCCTGGTTTGGGTTGGGCATTCAAATGACTAATCTAAAAAATAACCAAGATAAAGGATCAGAACAAGCAACTCAGGGGTCCAAAATCCCAAATAGGGATCTGATCAGCGTGCCATTCACTCTGACACGACCGGGAGGGTGAAAGTGATGTGTGCGAACTGACAGAATCCGAATTGGATTCCCAGATTGGGTTGGGCGTTCAAATGACTAATCTATAAAAAACCCAAGTCTAAAGGATCAAAACACGCATCCCGAGGGTCCAAAATCACAAAATGGGATCTTCTCGATGTGTCGTTCACTCCGACACGACCGGGTAGGTGAAATTGACGTGTGCGAACTGATGGAATCCAAATTGGATTCCCGGTTTTGGTTGGGCATTCAAATGACTAATCTAAAAAATACCCAACATAAAGGATCAGAACAAGCAACTCGGGGGTCCAAAATCCCAAATAGGGATCTAATCGGCGTGTTGTTCACTCTGACACGACCGGGTGGGTGAAAGTGACATGTGCGAACTGACGGAATCCGAATAGGATTCTCGGATTGGGTTGGGCGTTCAAATGGCTAATCTAAAAAAAACCCAAGTCTAAAGAATCAAAACACGCAACCCGGGGGTCCAAAATCCCAAAATGGGATCCGATCGACGTGTCGTTCACTCAGAGACAACCGGGTAGGTGAAATTGACGTGTAAGAACTGACGGAATCCGAATTGGATTCCCGAATTGGGTTGGGCGTTCAAATGACTAATCTAAAAAACACGTCTAAAGGATCAAAACACGCAACCCGGGGATCCAAAATCCCAAAATGGGATCCGATCGATGTGTCGTTCGCTCCGACACGACTGGGTATGTGAAATTGACGTGTGCGAACTGACGGAATTTGAATTGGATTCCAATTTGGGATGGGCATTCAAATGGCTAATCTAAAAAATACTCAAGGTAAAGGATCAGAACAAGCAACTCGGGGGTCCAAAATCCCAAATAGGGATCTAATCGGCGTGCCGTTCGCTCCGACACGACCGGGTGGGTGAAAGTGACGTGTCCGAACTGACGGAATCCTAATTGGATTCCCGGATTGGGTTGTGCATTAAAATGGCTAATCTAAAAAAAACTCAAGTCTAAAGAATCAAAACACGCAACCCGGGGGTCCAAAATCCAAAAATCGGATCCGATCGACGTGTCGTTCGCTCCGACACGACCGGTAGGTGAAATTGACATGTAAGAACTGACGGAATCCGAATTGGATTCCCGATTGGGTTGGGTGTTCAAATGAATAATCCAAAAAAAAACCATGTCTAAAGGATCAAAACACGCAACCCGGGCGTCCAAAATCCCAAAATGGGATCCAATCGATGTGTCGTTCGCTCCGACATGACCGGTATGTGAAATTGACGTGTGCGAACTGACAGAATTTGAATTGGATTCTCGGTTTGGGTTGGGCGTTCAAATGACTAATCTAAAAAAAACCCAAGGTAAAGGATTAGAACAAGCAACTCGGGGGTCCAAAATCCCAAATAGGGATCTAATCGGCGTGTTGTTCACTCTGACACGACGGGTGGGTGAAAGTGACATGTGCGAACTGACGGAATCCGAATAGGATTCTCGGATTGGTTGGGCGTTCAAATGGCTAATCTAAAAAAACCCAAGTCTAAAGAATCAAAACACGCAACCCGGGGGTCCAAAATCCCAAAATGGGATCCGATCGACGTGTCGTTCACTCAGAGACAACCGGTAGGTGAAATTGACGTGTAAGAACTGACGGAATCCGAATTGGATTCCCGAATTGGGTTGGGCGTTCAAATGACTAATCTAAAAAACACGTCTAAAGATCAAAACACGCAACCCGGGGATCCAAAATCCCAAAATGGGATCCGATCGTGTGTCTTTCGGTCCGACATGACCGGTATGTGAAATTGACGTGTGCGAACTGACGGAATTTGAATTGGATTCCAATTTGGGATGGGCATTCAAATGGCTATCTAAAAAATACTCAAGGTAAAGGATCAGAACAAGCAACTCGGGGGTCCAAAATCCCAAATAGGGATCTAATCGGCGTGCCGTTCGCTCCGACACGACCGGGTGGGTGAAAGTGACGTGTCCGAACTGACGGAATCCTAATTGGATTCCCGATTGGGTTGGGCATTCAAATGGCTAATCTAAAAAAAACTCAAGTCTAAAGAATCAAAACACGCAACCCGGGGGTCCAAAATCCAAAAATCGGATCCGATCGACGTGTCGTTCGCTCCGACACGACCGGTAGGTGAAATTGACATGTAAGAACTGACGGAATCCGAATTGGATTCCCGATTGGGTTGGGTGTTCAAATGAAATCCAAAAAAAAACCATGTCTAAGGATCAAAACACGCAACCCGGGCGTCCAAAATCCCAAAATGGGATCCAATCGATGTGCGTTCGCTCCGACATGACCGGTATGTGAAATTGACGTGTGCGAACTGACGAATTTGAATTGGATTCTCGGTTTGGGTTGGGCGTTCAAATGACTAATCTAAAAAATACCCAAGGTAAAGGATTAGAACAAGCAACTCGGGGGTCTAAAATCCCAAAGGGGATCTGACCGGCGTGTCGTTCACTCCAACATGACGGGTGGGTGAAAGTGATGTGTGCGAACTGACAGAATCCGAATTGGATTCCCGGATTGGGTTGGGCATTCAAATGACTAATCTAAAAAAACCACAAGTCAAAAGGATCAAAACACGCAACCCGGGGGTCCAAAATGACAAAAATGGATCTGATCGACGTGTTGTTCTCCTCAACACGACGGGGTGGGTGAAAGTGACGTATGCTAACTGACGGAATCTGAATTGGATTCCCGGATTGGGTTGGGCGTTCAAATGGCTAATCTAAAAAAATCCAAGTCTAAAGAATCAAAACGCACAACCGGGGGTCCAAAATCCCAAAATGGGATCCGATCGACGTGTCGTTCACTCCGACATGACCGGGTTGGTGAAATTGACGTGTAAGAACTGACGGAATCCGAATTGGATTCCCGATTGGGATGGGCATTCAAAAGACTAATATAAAAAAAACCAAGTCTTGAGGATCAAAACACACAACCTAGGGGTCCAAAATCCCAAAATGGGATCCGATCGACGTGTCATTTACTCCGACACGACCGGGTTGGTTAAATTGACGTGTGCGAACTGACGGAATCCGAATTGGATTCCCGGTCTGGGTTGGGCATTCAAATGACTACTCTAAAAAATACTCAGGTAAAGGATCAGAACAAGCAACTCGGGGGTCCAAAATCCCAATAGGGATCTGATCGGCGTGCCGTTTGCCCCAACACGACGGGGTGGGTGAAATTGACGTATGCGAACTGACGGAATCAAAATTGGATTCCCGGATTGGGTTGGGCATTCAAATGACTAATCTAAAAAAAACCCCAGTGTAAAGGATCAAAACACGCAACCCAGGGGTCCAAAATCCCAAAAGGGATCCGATCGATGTGTCGTTCACTCCGACACGACTGGGTAGGTGAACTGACGTGTGCAACTGACAGAATCCGAATTGGATTCTCGGATTGGGTTGGACGTTCAAATGACTAATCTAAAAAAAACTCAGGTCTAAAGGATCAAAACAAGCAACTCGGGGGTCCAAAATCCCAAAATAGGGATCTGATCGGCATGTCGTTCGCTCAGACACGATCGGTGGGAGAAAGTGACGTGTGCGAACTGACGGAATCTGAATTGGATTCCCGGATTGGGTTGGGCATTCAAATGTCCAATCTAAACATAAATACCCAAGTCTAAATAATCAAAACACGCAACCCGGGGGTCCAAAATTCCAAAATGGGATCCGATCGACGTGTTGTTCGCTCCGACACGACCGGGTAGGTGAAATTGACGTGTGCAACTGACAGAATCTGAATTGGATTCTCGGATTGGGTTGGGCATTCAAATGACTAATCTAAAAAAAAACCAAGTCTAAAGGATCAAAACATGCAACCCGGGGGTCCAAAATCCCAAAATGGGATCCGATCGATGTGTCGTTCACTCCGACACCACCAGGTACGTGAAATTGACGTGTGCAAACTGACAGAATCCGAATTGGATTCCCGGTTTGGGTTGGGTGTTCAAATGACTAATCTAAAAAAAACCCAAGTCTAAAGGATCAAAACACGCAACCCGGGGGTCCAAAATCCCAAAATGCGATCCGATCGACGTGTCGTTCACTCTGACACGACCTGGTAGGTGAAATTGACGTGTAAGAACTGACGGAATCCGAATTGGATTCCCGGATTGGGTTGGGCGTTCAAATGACTATCTAAAAAAAACCCAAGTCTAAAGGATCAAAACACGCAACCTGGGGGTCCAAAATCCCAAAATGGGATCCGATCGATGTGTCGTTCGCTCCGACACGATTGGGTAGGTGAAATTGACGTGTCGAACTGACAGAATCCGAATTGGATTACTGGTTTGGGTTGGGCGTTCAAATGACTAATCTAAAAAATACCGAAGGTAAAGGATCAGAACAGCAACTCGGGAGTCGAAAATCCTAAATAGGGATCTAATCGGCGTGCCGTTGCTCCGACACGACCGGGTGGGTGAAAGTGACGTGTGCGAACTGACGGAATCCGAATTGGATTCCCGATTGGGTTGTGCGTTCAAATGGCTAATCTAAAAAAAACACAAGTCTAAAGAATCAAAAACACAACCCGGGGGTCCGAAATCCCAAAATCGGATCCTATCGACGTGTCGTTAGCTCCGACACGACTGGGTAGGTGAAATTGACATGTAAGAACTGACGGAATCCGAATTGGATTTCCGGATTGGGTTGGGTGTGTAAATGACTAATCTAAAAAAAACCCAAGTCTAAAGGATCAAAACACACAACCCGGGGGTCCAAAATCCCAAAATGGGATCCGATCGACGTGTCGTTCGCTCCGACACGACCGGGCATGTGAAATTGACGTGTGCGAACTGACGGAATCTGAATTGGATTCCCGATTTGGGTTGGGCGTTCAAATGACTAATCTAAAAAATACCTAAGGTAAAGGATCAAAACAAGCAACTCGGGGGTCCAAAATCCCAAATGGGGATCTGATCGGCGTGTCGTTCACTCCACATGACGGGTGGGTGAAAGTGATGTGTGCGAATTGACGGAATCCGAATTGGATTCCCGGATTGGTTTGGGCATTCAAATGACTAATCTAAAAAAAACCCCAAGTCAAAAGGATCAAAAGATGCAACCCGGGGGTCCAAAATCCCAAAATGGATCCGATCGATGTGTCGTTCGCTTCGATACGACCGGGTAGGTGAAACTGACATGTGCAAACTGACAGAATCCGCATTGGATTCTCGGATTGGGTTGGGCGTTCAAATGACTAATCTAAAAAAAACCTAAGTCTAAAGGATCAAAAGAAGCAACTCGGGGGTCCAAAATCCAAAATAGGATCTGATCGGCATGTCGTTCGCTCAGACACGACCGGTGGGTGAAAATGACGTGTGCGAACTGACGGAATCCGAATTGGATTCCCGGATTGCGTTGGGCATTCAAATGGCTAATATAAAAAAAAACATGTCTGAAGAATCAAAACACGAAACCCGCGGGTCCTAAATTCCAAAATGGGATCCGATCGATGTGTCGTTCACTCCGACATGACTGGGTAGGTGAAATTGACGTGTGCAAACTGACAGAATCCGAATTGGATTCCCGGATTGGGTTGGGCGTTCAAATGACTAATAAAAAAAACCCAAGTCTAAAGGATCAAAACACGCAACCATGGGGTCCAAAATCCCAAAATGCGATCCGATCGACGTATCATTCACTCCGACACGACCGAGTAGGTGAAATTGACGTGTGTGAACTGACGGAATCCGAATTGGATTCCCGGTTTGGGTTGGGCGTTCAAATGACTAATCTAAAAAATATCCAAGGTAAAGGATCAGAATAAGCAACTTGGGGGTAGAAAAGCCCAAATAGGGAACTGATCGGCGTGCCGTTTGCTCCGACACGACCGGGTGGGTGAAAGTGACGTGTGCAAATTGACGGATTCCGAATTGGATTCCCGGATTGGGTTGGGAGTTCAAATGACTAATCTTAAAATAACCCAAGTCTAAAGGATAAAATCATGCAACCCGGGGATACAAAATCCCAAAATGGGATCCGATTGATGTATTGTTTGCTCCGACACGACCGGGTAGGTGAAATTGACGTGTGCGAACTAACGGAATTCGAATTGGATTCCCAGTTTAGGTTGGGCGTTCAAATGACTAATCTAAAAAATAGCCAAGGTAAAGGATCAGATAAGCAACTCGGAGTCCAAAATTCCAAATAGGGATCTGATCGGCATGCTGTTTGCTCCGACACGACCGGGTGGGTGAAAGTGACGTGTGCGAACTGACGGAATCCAAATTTGATTCCCGGATTGCGTTGGGCATTCAAATGACTAATCTAAAAAAAAACCAAGTCTAAAGGATCAAAACACGCAACTTGGGGGTCCAAAATCCCAAAATGGGATCCGATCGACGTGTCGTTCACTCCGACACGACCGGGTTGGTTTAATTGACGTGTGCGAACTGACGGAATCCGAATTGGATTCCCGGTTTGGGTTGGACATTCAAATGACTAATCTAAAGAATACCCAAGGTAAAGGATCATAACAAGCAACTCGGGGGTCCAAAATCCCAAATAGGGATCTGATCGGCGTGACGTTCTCCCCAACACGACGTGGTGGGTGCAAGTGACGTGTGCGAACTGACAGAATCTGAATTGGATTCCCCGATTGGGTTGGGCGTTCAAATGGCTAATCTAAAAAAAAACCAAGTCTAAAGAATCAAAACACACAACCCGGGGGTCCAAAATCCCAAAATGGGATCTGATCGACGTGTCGTTCGCTCCGACACGACGGGTAGGTGAAATTGACGTGTAAGAACTGACGGAATCCGAATTGGATTCCCGGATTGGGTTGGGCATTAAAATGACTAATCTAAAAAAAAAACCAAGTCTAAAGGATCAAAACACGCAACCCGGGGGTCCAAAATCCCAAAATGGGATCTCATCGACGTGGCGTTCGCTCCGACACGACCGGGTAGGTGAAATTGACGTGTGCAAACTGACGGAATCTGAATTGGATTCCCGGTTTGGGTTGGGCGTTCAAATGACCAATCTAAAAAATGCCCAAGGTAAAGGATCAGAACAAGAAACTCGGGGGTCGAAAATCCTAAATAGGGATCTGATCGGCGTGCCGTTCGCTCCAACACGACGGTGTGGGTGAAAGTGATGTGTGCGAACTGATGGAATCCCAAATTCGATTCTCGGATTGGGTTGGGCATTCAAATGACTAACCTAAAAAAAAACCAAGTCTAAAGGATCAAAACACGCAACCGGGGATCCAAAATCCCAAAATGGGATCCGATCGATGTGTCGTCCGCTCCGACATGACCAGGCAGGCGAAACTGATGTGTGCGAACTGACGGAATCCGAATTGGATTTCAGGTTTTGTTTGGGCATTCAAATGACTAATCTAAAAAATACACAAGGTATAGAATCAAAACAAGCAACTATGGGGTCCGAAATCCCAAATAGGGATCTGATCTGCATGTCGTTCGCACCGACACGACTGGGTGGGTAAAAGTGACGTGTACGAACTGACGGAATCCGAATTGGATTTCCGGATTGGGTTGGGCATTCAAATGGCTAATATAAAAAAAAACCAAAGTCTAGAGAATCAAAACACGCAACCCGGGGGTCCAAAATTTCAAAATTGGATTCGATTGACGTGCCGTTTACTCCGACACAACCGGGTAGTTGAAATTGACGTGTGCAAACTGACAAAATCCGAATTGGATTCCCGGATTGGGTTGGGCGTTCAAATGACCAATCTAAAAAACACCCAAGTCTAAAGGATGAAAACCCGCAACCCGGGGCTCCAAAATCCCAAAATGGGATCTGATCGATGTGTCGTTCGGTCCGACACGACCGGGTAGGTCAAATTGACGTGTGCGAACTAACGGAATCCGAATTGGATTCCCGGTTTGGGTTGGGCGTTTCAATGACTAATCTATAAAAACCCCACGTAAAGGATAAGAACAAGCAACTCGGGGGTCCAAAATCCCAAATAGGGATCTGATCGGCGTGTCGTTCACTCCGACACGTCCGGGTGGGTGAAATTAACGTGTGCGAACTGACGAAATCCGAATTGGATTCCCGGTTTGGGTTGGCGTTCACAATGAATAATCTAAAAAACCCACCATTCTAAAGGATCAAAACACACAATCCGGGGGTCCAAAATTCCAAAATGGGATCTGATCGATGTTCGTTCACTCTAACACGACCGGGTAGTGAAATTGACGTGTGCAAACTGACGGAATCTGAATGTTGGGTTCACATTCTAAATCATAAATACAACATGTTTTTGTTGATGATCAATGATGAACAAAGTAAACAAGTGAACAATGTGAATTGAGTTTAAATTGCATAAGATCTTGATACATATGACTTGTCACAATATGTTGGTATAATGCTTGGTTATAATGACTATAATGTCTCACTAACTATGTTCAATAATGTAGGAGACACACTACTCAAGACATGTACCAACAACATGTAGAAAACGTCAACAAATGTCAAAAGACAGTGTACCTGTCGACAACACCAAGGACCCTGTCGACAGATACACATAGTCAGCACTCAACAGACTCTGGAAGACAAGCCCTGTCGACAGTAGCCAGATACCTGTCGACAGAATTACACAGTCAGACACTTCAGGTTTCTGGAAAACCAGGTACCTGTCGATAGCACCAAAAGACCTGTCGACAGATGTACTCAGTCAGAGCCAAACCTGAACTTCCAGACTTCTGTCAAATGACAAACTATCAAGACCTGTCGACAGCAGCCTGAAGACCTGTCGACAGCTGACCTGTTGCTTCAAATACGGGAAGTTTGGATGTTACCAAACTTGGTGTTTCCATGTACAACGTATCTCCATATGTAAACACCAATATATAAGCAATCTCTTGAAGCTATTCACGTACACAAGCAGCCTCCAAGCAAGAACCCTAAAAGACTCTCAAGAAAAGTCTTGCCCTGCGGCTCTGCTTCTACCTGCTGCCCAGATTCAACAAGAGAAGTCTTCCGTGCAGCGGTGAAGTCTGAACGTCGTGGATTCAAGCCTCTCCATCAACTTCTGATCATCAAGACGAAGCTTGAAGTCTACTCAGACGTTCCAGAAGAGTTTTCAATTGGATTTCATCCTCAACTCTCAAACTCTTCTCTGTTTCACTTTTATCCATACTTGTGTGTGTGGTGTGTTTCAAGCAGTCCTTGTGCTTGATACATGTGTGTGTGTTGATCTGATCGTGGGTTCACATCAGATAAACACGTGTGTGGTTGTAGTTCGTGAACTAGCTCATAAGCAGGTGATTCTGCGTGTGTGTGTGGCCCGTGGATGTAGGATACACGAGTTGTGTATTCCGAACCACGTAAATCGTTGTGTCTCGTGGTTTGAACGTTTCTACGTTAGATGTTTGGTAGGCACGCGCATATACACACGTTTATCATTTGTTTGATATCTATCATCGAATCACACACATCCACACTAAGTTTAGTCCTTGCCATAACTTCTAGTAATTTGTATCTTATCGAAAAGAAGGCAACAAGTGTTCTTAATAGGCAGTAATCTATTCAACCCCCCTTCTAGATTACTATATAGGGAATTCCACAACACTTCAATTTATCAGAGCAAGGTTTCTTCGTTTACTGTCACATCTATTTGATCTTACGATCAGGAGATCCTTGATCTTATGGATTCTAGTAAGGGGTATATGGTCGAGGGACATTCAGTCACTAGGCCACCCTTCTTTGATGGCACTGACTATCCCTATTGGAAAAACCGCATACAGGTGTTTCTACATGCACAAAACTTTGAAATGTGGAAGATAGTCAGAACAGGACCATATGAATTGCCTCAAGATGAAGAACATGGATATAAACCAGATTGCCAAGGGGACTCTCAACTGGAGCGCCCTCAATGATGCAGTGCGCGGTCCATCCAAAGGAATACTCGAGGGTCTCCACCTGCACCTCAGCTAAGGAGATGTGGGACAAGCTCGAGTTAATATTGAAGGTACGTTGAGGTGAGAGAATCTAAGGTAAGTATGCTAGTCTCAGAATATGAAATGTCTAAGATGAATCATGATGAGACAATATCTGACATGTTTGCTAGATTCATGGTTCTGATAAATGGACTAAAAGGTCTTTAAAAGGAATACTCAGAGAGTGATTTGGTGAGGAAGATACTTCGGTCTCTTCGATCCTCATGGAACACCAAAGTCACTGTCATTGAGGATTCCAAGAATCTTTCAAACATGAAGGTGGATGAATTGATTGGTTCTCTCATGGCCTATGAATTGAATGTGAAAAGGAAGGAAACTGAAGAGAACTCAAGGAAGTCAATTGCTTTGAAAGCTTCCAAGAAAGTCTCTTCAGATTCCAAAAGGAGTACTCAACAGGAAAGCATTGAGTCTGAATCCTCTAGTGATAGTGAGAATGGCGAGATGGCCATGCTCACTAGACAATTTAAACATAATACGTTTAAACATATTTTAACTCACTATATGCTCTGATACCATTGAAGTGTTACGGAATTCCCTATATGGTAATCTAGAAGGGGGGTTGAATAGATTACTGCCTATTAAGAACACTTGTTGCCTTCTTTTCGATAAGATACAAATTACTAGAAGTTATGGCAAGGACTAAACTTAGTGTGGATGTGTGTGATTCGATGATAGATATCAAACAAATGATTAGACGTGTGTATATGCGCCGTGCCTACTAAACATCTAACGTAGAAACGTTCAAACCATGAGACACAACAATTTACGTGGTTCGGAATACACAACTCGTGTATCCTACATCCACGGGCCACACACACACGCAGAATCACCTGCTTATGAGCTCGTTCACGAACTACAACTCACACACGTGTTTATCTGATGTGAGCCCACGATCAGATCAACACACACACACGTGTATCAAGCACAAGGACTACTTGACAACACCACACACACACAAGTATGGATAAAAGTGAAACAGAGAAGAGTTTGAGAGTTGAGGATCAAATCCAATTGAAAACTCTTCTGATGAACGTCTAAGTAGGCTTCAAGCTTCGTCTTATGATCAGAAGTTGATGGAGAGGCTTGAATCCACGACGTTCAGACTTCACCGCTGCACAGAAGACTTCTCTTTTGAATCTGGGCAGCATGTAGAAGCAGAGCAGCAGAGCAAGACTTTTCTTGAGAGGCTTTTAGGGTTCTTGCTTGGAGGCTGCTTGTGTACGTGAATAGCTTCAAGAGATTGCTTATATATTGGTGTTTACATATGGAGATACGTGGTACATGGAAACACCAAGTTTGGTAACATCCAAACTTCCAGTATTTGAAGCAACAGGTCGGCTGTCGACAGATCTTCAGGCTGCTGTCGACAGGTCTTGACAGTTTGTCATTTGATAGAAGTCTGGAAGTTCAGGTTTGGCTCTGACTGAGTACATCTGTCAACAGGTCTTTTGGTGCTGTCGACAGGTACCTGGTTTTCCAGAAACTTGAAGTGTCTGACTGTGTAATTCTGTCGACAAGTCTGGTGCTGCTGTCGACTAGGCTTGTCTTCCAGAGTCTGTTGAGTGCTGACTGTGTGTATCTGTCGACAGGGTCCTTGGTGTTGTCGACAGGTACACTGTCTTTTGACATTTGTTGACCTTTTCTACATATTGTTGGTACATGTCTTGAGTAGTGTGTCTCCTACATTATTGAACATAGTTAGTGAGACATTATAGTCATTTATAACCAAGCATTATACCAACATATTGTGACAAGTCATATGTATCAAGATCTTATGCAATTTAAACTCAATTCACATTGTTCACTTGTTTACTTTGTTCATCATTGATCATCAACAAAAACATGTTGTATTTATGATTTAGAATGTGAACCCAACATTCTCCCCCTTTTTATGATGACAAAATTAATCAATTAAGCAAGTGTAAGCAAGTGCACAATTGAGTTTTCTCCCCCTTTTGTCAATATCCAAAAGCATACACCATAGACACATGTAGTAGGCAAGAAGACAAAAATTTTCATTGATTTTTCATTGAGCCATACATAACGTCTAGGTAAAACATAACTTGAAAGGGAAAGACATTGCATGACCATCAAAGTAAGAGAACACATAAGACTTAAGATAACTGGATAACAAGACATGACACTCTCCTAGACACCTAAGCTAGCTATGCATCCTCATCAGCTGGCGGTGGAGGAGCCGGACGCGAAGGTGCAACGCTATCCAAGCAGGCGTCAAGTGTATCCATCCTGTTATTGAGCCTCTCAAATCCAGTTGACATCTGAAGTTGGAGTTAAGCTAGTAATTCTCGATTGGAGGCTCAACTGCCATATCAGGAGCATCATCTCCCGGAGCATCTAGTGTCTCAGACTAGGAGTCTTCATCCTCGTCAGCTTCTGGAGCTGCATCTTCTTCTCTTCTCATCATCACCCTCAGCAGCAACTGCTCCTTTGCCCTTGAGGTCTCGAGTAACAAGACCATCTATCATCTTGTAGCCCATCCTTTGGACAGCAGTAAGATCATATGAGTTGCGAGATGTAAGAATAGTCAACTCATCCTCATGGATTGGGATGCCAATGAACTGAAATAGAGAGGTGAGTTGGCATGCATAGGGCATAGATCTCTTTGCGCTGCGAACGCACTGGCGAAAGGTAGAGATCATGAGGAGAGGGAGGTTGATGGGTTCAGCGAGAAGAAATTGATGTAGTAGAGACTTGTGAAGAGAAGTCACAAGTTCTGACTCCCATCCATGGGAACGATAAGTGTAGTGAAGATGTGATGGATGAGACGATGAAGTGGAGGGAATGAATTTGCATTCATGTGCTTACGACTAGTGGGATCGTAATGCTGCAGAGTGATTAGGGTATGGTAGTCTTCGGGAGTGGGATGATGATTCTGATATCCATGCCGGTGTTTGGAATTTGTAGAGCAGTGGATAGAAGGTTGAGAGTAACATGAAAGGGGTGTTCTTCACCTTGGTGTATAACTCAGTGCTTTTGGTGATTCGGAGATTGGTGAAGAACTCATTCACAGCAGTGGCGGAGTACTGCGTGTGAGCAGAACAGAAGGGTGCCCAACCCTGGACGTCAAAGAGGATGAATTGGGGAACATGTCCTCCAAAGTAACGAAGTCGACGTAGCGTGGCTGCGCGACCTTCGTTAATGTGCCGTAGACATCAAGAAGGCGAAGGTTAGGCGGGATGACAAGCTCCGGCAATCGATCTTCCCGGTGCTTCGTCCGACGTTCCGAAGGAGCCCTAGAACCTTGACCGACTTCTGGAGAGTGAGGACGGCGACGAGAAGCCATCTTCTTGGCAGGAGGGGCCATGAGATCTTGCTGCTCGAAGTAGAGGCTGTTGGTAGAAAGAAATGAGACGGAGAAGAGGAGAGAAACACTAGGTTTGCAGAGTTGCTCTTCTGGTGCCCTGGAGAGGGGTTCGAAGAGTTGGAGGCAAGGAGGAGGTTGGAAAGGGTGGAAAGGGTGGAAAGGGGCGTGGGTTCCTCTTATAGAAAGTAGGTTTAGATTTGAAAGGTCGGACCCCACAAAATCCGTTTTCGGATTTATGCCTGTTGGACTGCCAAAACTGACTTGCCGTCGCCTGTCGACAGGTGACAGGGGACCTATCGACAGGTGCCTTCAGTTTGGCCCTTTTGTTGTTCTGAGTGGATAGGAGGTAGAACTTTGAGCAGTTGTTCTTTGGTGTTGAATGAAGGTGTTTAATAGATGAACACATATTTTAACTCACCATATGCATGTGTATGAAAAGCCATGTCAATTTCCTTAATGGTTTAAACATATACCCAAGGACTAAAGACCTGTCGACAGCCGACCTGTTGCTTCAAATACGGGAAGTTTGGATGTTACAAACTTGGTGTTTCCATGTACCACGTATCTCATATGTAAACACCAATATATAAGCAATCTCTTGAAGCTATTCACGTACACAAGCAGCCTCCAAGCAAGAACCCTAAAAGCCTCTCAAGAAAAGTCTTGCCCTGCTGCTCTGCTTCTACCTGCTGCCCAGATTCAACAAGAGAAGTCTTCCGTGTAGCGGTGAAGTCTGAACGTCGTGGATTCAAGCCTCTCCATCAACTTCTGATCATCAAGACGAAGCTTGAAGTCTACTCAGACGTTCATCAGAAGAGTTTTCAATTGGATTTGATCCTCAACTCTCAAACTCTTCTCTGTTTCACTTTTATCCATACTTGTGTGTGTGGTGTGTTTCAAGCAGTCCTTGTGCTTGATACACGTGTGTGTGTGTTGATTTGATCGTGGGTTCACATCAGATAAACACGTGTGTGAGTTGTAGTTCGTGAACTAGCTCATAAGCAGGTGATTCTGCGTGTGTGTGTGGCCCGTGGATGTAGGATACACGAGTTGTGTATTCCGAACCACGTAAATCGTTGTGTCTCGTGGTTTGAACGTTTCTACGTTAGATGTTTGGTAGGCACGGCGCATATACACACGTCTAATCATTTGTTGATATCTGTCATCGAATCACACACATCCACACTAAGTTTAGTCCTTGCCATAACTTCTAGTAATTTGTATCTTATCGAAAAGAAGGCAACAAGTGTTCTTAATAGGAAGTAATCTATTCAACCCCCCTTCTAGATTACCATATAGGGAATTCCGCAACACTTCAATTGGTATCAGAGCAGCAAGGTTCTCCATTTACTGTCACATCTATTTGATCTTACGATCAGGAGATCCTTGATCTTATGGATTCTAGTAAGGGGTATATGGCCGAGGGACATTCAGTCACTAGGCCACCCTTCTTTGATGGCACTGACTATCCCTATTGGAAAAACCGCATGCAGGTGTTTCTACGTGCACAAAACTTTGAATTGTGGAAGATAGTCAGAACAGGACCATATGAATTGTCTCAAGACGAAGATACATGGACTAAAGACCATATTGCCAAGGGGACTCTCAACTGGAGCGCCCTCAACATGATGCAGTGCGCGGTCCATCCAAAGGAATACTCGAGGGTCTCCACATGCACCTCAGCTAAGGAGATGTGGGACAACCTCGAGTTAATATATGAAGGTACGTCTGAGGTGAGAGAATCTAAGGTAAGTATGCTAGTCTCAGAATATGAAATGTTTAAGATGAATCATGATGAGACAATATCTGACATGTTTGCTAGATTCATGGTTCTGATAAATGGACTAAAAGGTCTTAAAAAGGAATACTCAGAGAGTGATTTGGTGAGGAAGATACTTCGGTCTCTTCCATCCTCATGGAACACCAAAGTCACTGTCATTGAGGATTCCAAGAATCTTTCAAACATGAAGGTGGATGAATTGATTGGTTCTCTCATGACCTATGAATTGAATGTGAAAAGGAAGGAAACTGAAGAGAACTCAAGGAAGTCAATTGCTTTGAAAGCTTCCAAGAAAGTCTCTTCAGATTCCAAAAGGAGTACTCAACAGGAAAGCTTGAGTCTGAATCCTCTAGTGATAGTGAGAATGACGAGATGGCCATGCTCACTAGACAATTTAAGAAGTTCCTTAATTCAAGAAAAGAGGTTCAGGAAACTCAAACCGTTCCAAAAGGGTACCAACAGATTTGATTCACCTAACAAAAAATCTGATGTGGTTTTTTATGAGTGCAAGAAGCAGGGGAACATGAGAGGAGAATGCCCCGAGCTTAAGAAAAAATTGAAGAAAGACAAATTCATGTTCAAGAAAGCCAAAGCAATGTTGGCTTCATGGAGCGATGAAGATGAGGACAGTCAAGCCACCTCGGAAGATGAAGAGATTCAGTGTCTCATGGCGAAGAGTGACGATTCAACCGAGGTAAACTCTTCCTTCGAGAATTTTTCTATTGATGAATGGGAAGAGGCTTATACTGTACTATTTGAAAAATTTTGTGAATTTAAGTCTGAAAACAAAGCACTTAAGAAGAAAATGAATTTCCTTGTTCATGAATCAAACAACAATGAAGAAATTGAGTCTCTGAACAAGGTAATTGATTTGATGAAAATTGATGAACAAACCCACAGTGATGAATTGGATAGCATGAAACTTAAGTATCAAGAAGTTCAAAAGGAAAGAGATGATCTAATAAACTCTCTTGAAATTCTTAAAGGTGAGCATGCTAATCTGAAAGAGAAATTTGAAAAAGCTGAAACAGAACTAAAAGGCAAATCAAAAGATCTATCAAGTTTTGTAAAAAGCAAACAGAACTTGGATGCAATCTTAGGTTCAAATGTTTTTGTTGCAAGACATGGGATTGGATTTCAAAATCCAAAGCCAAAGGTAATTGGCAAAAATCTGATGACTGATTTCATTGATCCAACCCCAAGCTCTAGCAAATCAAACCCTTCAAAGAAAAGGAAAAATCAACACAAGGGTAAAAAATAGGAAACTAAAGTCACCAAATTTGTTCCTAGTCAACATGAGGAATTGCTACAAGCTCTAAACAGGGCCGTCCACAAGACAAACAGCAAGTTCCCAAAGCTAGACTTACAAGGGAACAAAAGGGTAAGATGCCTATGGATGCTTCTAAAATGTCAAACCCAATGTGTTCCTAAATCATCATGCAAAATCTGTAAAAAGATTGGGCACACTAAAAAACAATGCTGGAATAGCCAAAATCAAATGAAAATAAAACAAGTTTGGATTCCTAAGCATTTCTTATTTGGCATGAATGATACAATGGGACCCAAAGTAATTTGGGTACCAAAACCTCGTCTGATCCACATGTGCAGGAATGCCTAGTAGCCCACAATCAAAACAAATGGTACCTGGACAGTGGCTGCTCGAGGATATGACGGGCGACAAAGCTAAATTCAGTTTGCTCGTGGAAAAAGACGGAGGTCAAGTGATCTTTGGAGGTAACAACAAAGGCCAGATCATCGGCTCAGGTAAAGTTGGTAAGTTTGCCTCTAACTCTATAGACAATGTGCTACTAGTTGATGGCCTTCATCACAATTTGCTCAGCATAAGTCAATTGTGTGATAAAGGTCATAAAATTGTCTTTGAATCCAATTCATGTCACATTCTTGATAAGGAAACAGGAAGCCTAAAATTTTCTGGAAAAAGAATGAATAACATCTACATGGTTGACTTAGATGATCCAGAAAATAACAATTTGTGTCTTGTAGCAAACAAACAGGACGAGCTTACATTGTGGCATCGTAGGCTCGGTCATGCTAGTTACAATGTTTTGCACAAGATCATGAGGCTTAAGTTGGTAAGTGGTCTTCCTGAAATCTCCTTTAACAAAAATGAAAATTTTTGTGATGCATGTGCACAGGGAAAACAAACCCGAAAATCCTTCAAATCAAAGGCACCGGTAAGTACTTCCAAAGCCTATGAACTCTTGCACATGGACTTATTTGGACCTACGAGAACACTCAGTCTCAATGGCAAGCGTTATGGTTTGTCATTGTGGATGATTTCTCTATGTTCACTTGGGTAAAATTCCTGGCTCACAAGAATGAAGCATTAAAGTTTTTGAAGAATTCTTCAACAAAATTGAGCATGAGAATGTCAATAAAATCTGCTCCATCGCACTGATCACGGGGGAGAATTTGACAATCATTCTTTCTCCGACTTTTGCAGGAACCAAGGTATAGTCCACCTGTTTCCTCCCCAAGAACTCCCGAGCAAAATGGAGTTGTGGAGAGGAAGAATAGAACCTTGGTGGAGATGGCTCGTACGCTCTGGTCGAGAATCAATTAGCACGAACCTTTTGGGCAGAAGCGGTAAACACATCTTGCTACATCCTTAACCGAGCCATGGTAAGACCTGTATTCAAGAAAACTCCTTACGAATTTCTGAAAGGTAAAAAACCCACCATGGGTACTTTAAAGTTTTTGGTTCAAGGTGTTTTATCCATAACAATGATAAAAATGACTTGGACAAGTTTGAAGCCAAAGAGCGAACAAGGTTTTTCTTGGATACTCTGAACATTCTAGAGCATATAGGGTGTTCAATCTGAAATCTAGAACTGTGGAAGAAACTCCACATGTGATTTTGATGAATCTCAAATCAAACCTAACATTGTAAATTCCTACAGGTTTGATGACATGGAAGGACAACACTTGAGGAACTTCAAAGAAAAGAAAAAGGAAAAACTCAAGAAGTTTCAAAAGGAAAGAGTGGATTCTTCGCAGGTACGATGATGAAGATGACGGTTGCTTCATCAGAAATATGATGAAGTTCCTGCTGAAGATCCACAACAAGAAGAACAACCTCAAATGAAAGTCCTCCAGCCACCCCTCCTCCAGAACATTCTCCTCAATTGCAAGATCAACCCGGACCTTCAACAATCACTAATGTGAGGTACTCTAAAGCTCATACACTTGAGAATGTCATAGGTAACATAAATGATTCAGTTCAAACTAGGTCTCAGGTAAATCAAATAGTTGAACAGGATCATTTAGCTTTGTATCTCAAGTGGAACCCAAATCTGTTGAAGAAGCTCTAAAAGAAAATTCTTGGATTGATGCCATGCATGAGGAGCTTGGGCAGTTTCAAAGAAATAATGTCTGGAGTTTAGTTCCTAGAACCCCTGAAATTTCTGTCATAGGAACAAGATGGGTCTTTAGGAATAAACTAAATGAAGAGGGTAAGGTGGTTAGAAACAAGGCTAGACTAGTTGCAAAAGGATACAATCAGGAATTTGGTATAGATTTTGAAGAATCCTTTGCACCTGTAGCTAGGCTAGAAGCAGTTAGGATCTTGTTAGCATATGCATGTTCTAACAAGTTCAAACTATATCAAATGGATGTTAAAACTACTTTCTTAATGGCTACATAAAAGAGGAAGTCTATGTTCTCAATCACCCGACTTTGAGGATCATGATAAACCAAACCATGTATTTAAATTGCACAAAGCTCTCTATGGTTTGAAACAGGCACCCCGAGCTTGGTACGACCGACTCAGCTCATTTCTGGTAAGCAAAAACTACTCAAGAGGTAAAGTGGACCAAACACTCTTTATAAAGAAAGTCCGCAATCATATCATAGTTGTTCAAGTTTATGTGGATGACATTATATTGGTTCCACTAACCGTTCACTGTGTGAAGAATTTTCTAAACACATGCACAGTGAATTTGAGATGAGCTTAATGGGGGAGCTACATTTTTTTCTGGTTTGCAGGTCAAGTAGCTTGAAGATGGATTCTTTATAAACCAAGAGAAATATGTAAAAGAACTACTCAAAAGGTTTCAGTTCGAACAAGCCAAGCCCGCTTCAACACCAATGAGCACAAGCATTAATCTAGAATGTGATGAGAAAGGTAAACCGGTAGATGCCAAACAATTTCGAGGTATGATTGGCTCACTCCTTTATCTTACTGCAAGTAGACGGATATACAATTCAGTGTTTGCCTTTGTTCTAGATACCAATCTAGTCCAAAGGAAAGCCATTTAATTGCAGTCAAGAGAATCTTCAGATATCTCTCAGGTACGCATGCCTTGGGTCTTTGGTATCCAGCTGGTAGTAGTTTTGAATTGATTTCTTATTCTGATGCAGACTACGCTGGTTGTAAAATTGACAGGAAAAGCATTACTGGCTATTGCCAAATGCTTGGTGGTTGCATGGTTTCGTGGGCATCCAAGAAGCAACACTCGTTGCACTCTCTACTGCAGAGGCAGAATATGTTGCTGCAGGGAGTTGTGCAACACAAGTGTTGTGGATAAAGAGTCAGTTGTGTGACTATAACATTGATATTGGATGCACACCTATCCTGTGTGACAACACTAGTGCAATCAATCTATCAAAGAATCCCATTCAACATTCCAGAAGAAACACATAGAAATTCGTCATCATTCTTGAGATGAAGTAGCCAATAAGTCACTGCAAATCAGTTTCATACCCACAGAGAAACAGTTGGCTGATATCTTTACCAAACCTCTAGCTGAAGATAGATTCACCACATTACGAAGAGAGTTGGGGTTGTGCAAATTGCAATGAAACTTAACTCAAATTTGGATTTCCGGATTGGGTCGGGCGTCAATTGATGGATCTAAAAAATACCCAAGTATATATAAAGGGTCAAAACCACACAACCCGGGGTCCAAAATCCCAAATAGGGATCGGATCGGCGTGCGTTTTCTCCGACACGACCGGGTGGGTTAAAGTGAACGTGGGAACTGACGGAATCCAATTGGGATCTCCGGATTGGGTTGGGCATTGAAATGACGGATCTAAAAAACACCCAAGTATATATAAAGGGTCAAAACACACAACCGGGGGTCCAAAATCCCAAATAGGGATCGGATCGGCGTGCCGTTTTCTCCGACACGACCGGGTGGGTTAAAGTGACGTGTGGGAACTGACGGAATCCAATTTGGATCTCCGGATTGGGTTGGGCATTGAAATGACGGATCTAAAAACACGGTCAAGGCATATATAAATGGTTAAAACACGCAACCCGGGGGTCTAAAATCCCAAATAGGGATCCAATCGACGTGCCGTTTTCTCCGACACGACCGAGTGGGTTAAAGTGACGTGTAGAAACTGACGGAATCCAATTTGGATCTCCCGATTGGGTTGGACATTCAAAGGACGGATCTAAAACAGGCAAGTATATTAAAGGTTAAAACACACAACCCGGGGTCCAAAATCCCAAATAGGGATCCGATCGACGTGCCGTTTTCTCCGACACGACCGGGTGGGTGTTAAAGTGATGTGTAGAAACTGACGGAATCTAATTGGATCCCCAGAATGGGTTGGGCATTCAAAGGACGGATCTAAAAACACGGTCAAGCATATATAAATGGTTAAAACACACAACCTGGGGGTCCAAAATCCCAAATAGGGATCCCATCGACGTGTCGTTTTCTCCGACACGACCGGGTGGGTTAAAGTGACGTGTAGAAACTGACGGAATCCAATTTAGATCTCCGGATTGGGTTGGGCTTTCAATGGTCGGATCTAAAAATGGGCAAGTATATATAAAAGGTTTTAAAACACAAACCCGGGGGTCCAAAATTCCAAATAGGGATCCGATCGACGTGCCGTTTTCTCCGACACGACCGGATGGGTTAAAGTGGTGTGTAGAAACTGACGGAATCCAATTTGGATCCTCGGATGGGTGTGCATTCAAAGGACGGATCTAAAAACACGGCCAAGCATATATAAATGGTTAAAACACGCAACCCGGGGGTCTAAAATCTCAAATAGGGATCCGATCGACGTGCCGTTTTCTCCGACACGACCGGGTGGGTTAAAGTGACGTGTGGAACTTACGGAATCTAATTTGGATCTCTGGATTGGGTTGGGCTTCAAAGGACGGATCTAAAAAACACCCATGAAAATGATGGATCTAAAAATAGTATTGTATTAAGCTTGAGAAATAATCACATGTTTTAAATTTCATTTTTAAAAATAATGTATGTCTTTTATTTATTATTAATGTTTCTCATTTTAATTTATTTTAATATAGGATCCAGCTCCAGACGATGACGAGGCATGGATAGCAGACGATCCAGCAGATCTATCTTGATTTTGTATTCATTATTCTATATGATTTATATTTATTGTATTTTATGATTTTATGTTAATTGTGAGTATTTGTTAAATTATGAATATTGTAGCAGGTTTGACATTGTAGCAATGTTGACAAATCATTTTATTTGCCTATTTTTTTAAAAAAATATGGTATATTTTCCGACGGATTTACCGACGGTTAAGTATCCGTCGGAACTGATAAATTATCGACGGAAAAACACCGTCGGTAATTCCGTCGGAATATACTGACGGATATTTTCCGACTGAAAATGTGTAAGTATTTGCAGACCGAAATACCGACTTATTACGATGGAATTACCGTCGGTAAATACTGACGGCTTTTCCGACGGATTTATCTGTCGGAGCTTTCGACCGAATTCCGACGGAATTTTCATCCGTCGGAAATTCTGACCAAGTATTTCCGACGGACAGTTCCAACGAGCTTTGGACGGAAAGCGGTCGGAAGGTGCTTTTCCGGCGGAATACCGTCGGATTTCCGACGGATTCGGTCCGTCGGAAATAGCGCATTTTTTGTAGTGGGGTTTGTAGATTATCGTCGAATCTCAGCGGGATCACAAAGAGTATACATGGGAAATGGTTCCAGCGAGGAAGTCCTTGGAGTTGGTGTGTATCAACTCAAGTTAAAGACTGGACGAGTCTTAACTCTCCATGAAGTACTCTATGTGCCTAGAGTTCAGCATAATCTACTATCAGTCTCATCATTATTAGCATTAGACTTCTCTTTTTCTTTTGCTAGCAACCAAGTTGACATTTGTTTGAACAATGTTATATATGGTCATGCTTTATTCATGGATTGTTTGTTTAAATTAGATTTGGATTATCATAATTTTCCTGTGTCTTATGTGGTGAATACTGATAATAACCTTGATTCAAAAATGGCATGCTCGGCTAGGACACATAGGACAAGATAGAATGACAAGGTTAGCTCGAGAAGGCTTACTAGGCTCACTCGCTAAAGTCAATCTTCCTGTGTGTGAATCATGTTTAGCTGGTAAGGCATGTCGTAAGCCTTTCGGAAAGGCTAAGAGAGCCACTGAACTCTTACAATTGATCCACTCCGACATTTGCGGACCCATGAGTGTGAAGACCCGTCAAGGGGCTTCCTATTTCCTCACATTTATAGATGATTATTCACGATATGGATATGTCTATTTGATCGCTCACCGCTATGAAGCGTTAGATTGCTTCAAACACTTCCTGGCAGAGGTTGAGAATCAATTAGGGAAAACCATAAATGTTCTTTGGACGGATCGAGGACGTGAATATCTTTCGGATGAGTTCCGAACTTTATGTGAAGAAAAAGGAATACGCAGACAATTAACTATTCCATATACACCACAACAATATGGTGTTGCTGAGAGACGGAATAGAACACTGTTAGATATGGTTAGGTCAATGATGGCGCATGCAACCTTCCAATATCTTTGGGGGGATGCTATAATGACTGCGGCCTACATCCTTAACCGCGTACCTTCACAGTCAGTTCCTTCCACCCCTTATGAGTTATGGTGTGGTGAAAAAACAAATTAAGAAAATCTACGCCCATGGGGTTCAGCGGGATATGTCCATGACACTTCTCACAAGTTTGGAAAACTTGGCCCTAAAGCTAGAAAGTTTATCTTTATAAGATATCCTGAAGGCTCTAAGGGTTATGTCATGTTCGGACAACATCCGAATGAAGGAATGACAAAAAATGACGTCCGAGATGTTGTTTTCTTAGACACGGAATTTCCTAGTATCGGTGACACTGGAAACAGTCTTGATCTCCATGAGTTGGATGACCCTAATGATGTTCTACCATCTTCTAGCGATGGGAGGGAATTAGTTCCTAACCAGGAAGCCGCCGGAGATAGTAGAGATAATCATGATAGTGGGAGCTTTGTGCCTAGTGGGAGCACACCTATAGAAGAACAAGACGATCAGATACGCCGTAGCAAACGTGGACACATGCCTCGTCGTTGATTTGAGATGAAGAGGAAGCTCTTGTGTGCCAGCTTACTGATGATGATGAGCCTACTTCTGTTAAAAAAGTATTAACTTCATCTACTAGTAAAGAGTGGAAGGAAGCAATGCAAGATGAGATGGACTCCATGAGTAAGAATCAGGTTTGGGAACTGTCGACCTCCCTCCAGGGCGTAAGGCTATTGGAAATAAAAAAAATTTCAAAGTCAAATGCAAGGCAGATGGATCAATCGACAAATATAAAGCAAAACTTGTGGCGAAAGGATATACTCAAAAGGAGGGTATATATTTCGATGAGACATTCTCCCCTGTGGTGAGATTCACATCAGTTTGCCTTATTCTAGCCATTGTTGCACATTTAGACTTAGAACTTTTTCAGATGGACGTTAAAACAACATTCTAATGGAGAACTAGACGAAGAAATTTATATGGTACAACCAGAAGGTTTGAGGCAAAGGGACAAGAGTGCAAAGTTTGTCGTCTCAAAATTCCATTTATGGCCTCAAACATCGTCTAGACAGTGGTATTTAAGATTTCATAAATCTATTATCTCATTTGGTTTTGAGATGATTGAAGAAGACCACTGTGTGTATGTTAAACGTACGGCGGAAAATATTCTTATTTGTCATTATATGTGATGACATTCTATTGGCTGGAAATGACATGGAATCTATCGAAGCCACTCGAAAATGGTTGTCTTCTATCTTTGAGATAAAAGACATGGGTGAAGCAAATTATGTGCTAGGAATAAAAATCACGAGAGATCGCTCGAATAAACTTCTGTGTTTGTCGCAGGAGACTTATATAAATAAGATTCTTGAGCGATTCCGGATGCATTATTCCAAACCCATCGATACTCAATTGATAAGAGTTGTGTTTATGTATCAGTCAATGTCCACAAACTGATAAGGAAAAGAATGAAATGTCTAAAGCTGCTGCAATTGGAAGCCTAATGTATGCCATGTTATTTACACGTCCAGACATTAGCTTTGCGGTGGGCCTTGTTAGTCGTTATCAAAGTAATCCGGTCTCGTTCACTGGAAAGCAGTTAAGAGGATTTTTCGATATCTCCATGGTACTTCGGACCTTGCCTTATGGTACAAAGGAGGTGACTTAAGATTGAGTGGTTACAACGATGCTGATTGGGCTGGTGATAAAGATGAGCACAAATCCACCTCAGGCTATGTGTTTATGTTAGGTGGAGCGGCCTTTCTTGGTGTCGCAAGAAACAAACGTGCATCGCTTTATCCACCATGGAATCAGAATATGTGGCTTGTTTGCTGCATGTCAAGAGGTTGTTTGGTTGCAGTGTTTCCTACAGCGATTGGCCATGACACAATTGTCAAGGGAGGCGGTGGTGTTGTATGTTGATAGCACATCGGCCTTGGCCTATGCTAAGGACCCTAAATACCATGGACGAACCAAACACATTGACATTCATTATCACTATATTTGGGATTTAGTTGCAAAGGAGTTGGTGGTTCTCCGACACATTTCAACATGCCATATGTTGGCCGATCACTAACTAAACAAATCCCGAGGGAGGCATTTGTAACCCATATTAGAAATATGGGATTGTGTAAATTGTAATGTGCACAATATTCATTGACAATTAAGTTATTGTGTTTCCTTCCTTATGTGTGTCTATGGTTGGAATACTTTACACATCAAGAAAAGTGTCACTAGGCTCTGAATGGATCCCCTCACACGGGTCATTCGCCTTGGCGCTAAGAAAGCGAGCAAGATGAGACAATTTTTATCTATGGCGCTATGAGAGCGAGCAAGATAAATGTATATCTATGGCGCTATGAGAGCGAGCAAGATATTTCTTTTTATTGTCGCCATAAACTGAATTAAGATGAGATCCCTTGGATCGATCACAGGATATGAGAATCAATTCGTGAAGCCTCCATTAAGCCGGTTGTGAGTTTTATGATAAGACGTCGTGAGACTGGGGTTAGCCACAGTGGGAGTGGCTAGACTATGAAACCGTATGGTGTTTTTTATGTTGTATGTGACATGCCATAATGATGGAAGAACACCGTAACATGTGATCATACCACATATGTATAAAATGACCATTGAAGAGAATGATGAATGAGATCCCTGTTTCATCATTGTGTGAGCTCTTGGATCATAATTTGTTGATCTATATGTACCCTTAGGACTTGAGATCTATGTTATGAAAAGAAAGCTTGATGTCGCTACTTTAGCATGCTCCTTAGGGCTATGGCTGATACAGTCCAGCGGGACATGACTAGGAAAGCGGTCAATACCAATTGAATTGACATGAGAACTCAAGAAAGACATCTAAATATTGCACCATGTTTTGTGGCTCATACCTCGAGAGACTATGTCGACTAAGTGGAGATAAAGTCGTGAGCACAAACGTTCGAGTTTTGGCATCCCTAGTTTTAAGAGATCTAGGATGTCAAAGCTGGTGAATATTGAAGATATCTAGGGTACTACGGGAATCCTTTAGAGTATTGTGATCTGTTAGTTTTTGGTGATAACTTAATAGATCATACTCATTGTTGTGCCGACTCTCGTAAGGTCGCTCACTCCATTTGTCGTATGTAAGATTGAGAAGTAAGTGTAGAGAGATGAATTGCTCTTTGTGAGCAACTGACATTTTATTATGCCCTTTGTGGGAAAGTGAGAGATGTTAAACGGTGGCAGTTGGGTGCCCACCGTCCAAAGGTTGCCAAAGCAACCTTTGGGCAGGAGACCAAACCACTGGGCGGTTGGCTCCCGGGTGCAGGAGGGCTCTCCTCTCCCATGCACATGAGAGAAGTAGAGTTCTCTCTCTGGTCTCTCTCCTGTGCAAGACTCCCATGCGCATGCAGAAACCGTCCCGAGGATTTTCTCTCTTGGACAGAACTGCGCAAGACTCTCCCTCTCATTCTCTCTCTCACACACACTCTTGTACGATACTTCTCTCACGGGACATCACCACCGGATCCCGAGAATGTTGGAGCGAGGAAACAACGAAGAAGACTCTTGTAGACTTCTTCTCGATCCTACGAGATTCCGCAACGCACGAGATAAAACCCCGTTCAAGATCGAACATACATGAAATTATTTGCAAGATAAATAATGTAAGTATCACCTAGTGTTGTTGGTTGGAGATTCTCACACACAATACCTGTCTGTTTTATTTAAGCACAAGTTTGTGGAAACGTCGTGGTGGGTAAGAGAGGAATATGCTTGGTTTGTCAGGGGCTAATCAGCTTTCGAGGTTGCCCGAGCTACTGCCACAATAACATTTCTAAAGTCCATGATATTGAAAACTATATTAGAAGAATACCTGAAGATGGCGGCAGAGAGAGTTAAGAGGTAAAGGAAGATGAAAGGGAGGTTGAGGCTCTCCGAGATAATTGCCAATAATAATAATAATGAGCTAGATGTGTAGCATATGTTTTGACAGTACTAATACTTATGTGTAAAAAATAAAATCGATATGGGTTTTAACTAGATACTTATCCTTAATTAGCATATCTGGAATGATTTCACGGGTACGGCAAGGATTCCTCATTAAAATAGAAGCAACAGATATCATAAAAGCTAAGATACGCCAACACATTAAGAAGATGAACACATTAAGCAACACATATCATGTGTCGTTGGGCATATGATTAAGTACACATATCTGGAAATATTTAACGGGTTCGGCAAGGATTCCTCATTAAAATAGAAGCAACACTTTAGATAAAAGAAAAAAAAGTTAAGACATAAAATAACAAATGAAATGTGTGTGAATCATCCATCATTAAGAAGACGAACAATAATATCTAAAAAAATCCATCTAGTCTGGTAGGCCAAGACAACCCACCTAAAGCTAAGATACGCCAACACATGCGGTTGGCCTGATCAGATAGATGGATGGACCCAACCGTGATAAGGTAGCATGCCCATCTATCAGGCCCTAGTCTGCTTTGTACTTTTCCCCCACCTCTTTTCTCCCACTTATATAATTCAAAACACTCTTAACTGCTTGGTGAAGGTAGTGGCCCTCTCACATCATATTGGGATGTCCCTACCATCTCCTTTTAATTAGGCTATATTAAAAAAAATTTAATGCAACAAAGGGGTGTTTTTATTGTTTCTTAAACGGCCTCACATGCAGGTTTGGCCTGGTTAGATAGATGGATGGACCCAATTAATGCAACAGTTTGGCCAACATAGCAGCGTACCTAGCCTGTCTTTTTTTTTCTTAAACTCCCCCCACCCCACCGAAGCAGAAGCTTCCACGTAGGCATATATATTTTATCTTAAACTCCCCCCCCCCCCCCACATCCACATCTAGAGTAGCCTGCTTACTTAGTTTTTATTTTTTATTTTTTCCTCTTAAACTCCCGCCCCCCCCCCCTCACAGCCGTTCCATTATATGTAAAAAACAATGCAGTGGCCAACATATGAATGTAAAATCTAATATAATCCCATTCTTATTCTTACTCATAGTATATCATCTTACCTTTTTGTGTTTCTATCGAATATTTAATAAGCTCTCAACAACATATTATAACTATCAACGAGGTGAAGGATCAAGAAATTAATTCTAAAAATAATAATAAAATAATGCAACAGAAAGTAAACTAATTACCTAATATTACAAATCGTCGTATCTCCTATCAATGTCTGTTCTTAACCATGTTACATCATTCTTTTAGTTTGGATGAAATTTTCAAATACTTCACCTGAAGGTGGCTCAGTATCAAAATTCCTTTGACCTTCTTCTGATGAAAATGTCTGATTATCATTATATTCAATCAAATCTCTTGGTGGAGCTTTTACAACAACATGCCATTCCTTGTCAATAGGATCATTTGAATAGAACACTTGCTCAGCTTGAGATGCCAAGATATATGGCTCATCTGAAACTCTATGACTGTTTAATATTCTATCAAGATTCACAATTGTTAACAAAATTCATCTATCTTCACTTCGGAACCAGACAAAACATCAACCCAATCACATTTAAATAGTACAATCGTGAATTTTGGTCCATATTCTAACTCTATTATGTCTTTTAGTATACCATAATAAGATACATCTCATGTGATAGGATTTCTATCTTTGGCACTTGAAAAGCTTGATGTTTTAGCTTCAACAATAACTCCACTATTCTACTTTTCTTTCGATTTCAACATCCTTGATATGAAACCTAAATCCATTGATGATAATCCTTTATACCTCCAAGCCAAACAATTGGGCCAAGCGCCAAGCATTCAAGTTGTTGATATTGAAGTGCATCCCTTCCTACAGACAATTCTTTTACCTATAATTTTTCAATGTTTAGAAGCATATAATGTAAGCTAATTTTAATGTTGTATGTAATATTACAACAAATGTGTTACTTATCCACTTACATTATCTCTAAACCATATATGAAACTGTTCATTATGCTTTCTTTCAATACCCTGGCCCGACGATATTGCGTTGATAATGCATTGAGATGAATCCTGCAAATTTGAATTCATTAGATTATATAACACAAATAAACATAATATCATAACTTCATATTTAATAAGTTACTTACTGAATAAAAGGGTTGATTGCATTACAATTGAAGAGCACATATCGATGATCTTGTACTAATGTGGTATGATCTAATAAAACCACATCAAAGCTACCTAGACCACGACCAGATCTTGAAAAAATAGAGAACTCCTCTGATTCAACATCCATTATTTCATCAAAATTCTTTGATGGTCGTGTTAATTTGCTCTCTATGTTATGCAAGTACCTTGAACAAAATGTTAAGCATTCTTCTGCCTAGTAACCTTGAGCAATTTAACCCTCTGGATGACTTTTATGCGTACACATGATTTTAATGTCATCAAGTACATATAAATGAGAACTTGATTAAATGAATATAGCTCACTAAATATTAGAATCAAATAAGCAATTTGAATATACATACCTTTCAATAGGATACATCCAACGATATTTGACTGGTCCAGCTAGTCTTGCCTCTTTAGCCAATAATTGTAAAAAATGATGGTAGAAAAATCCTTTCCATTTGGCAAAGAGTCAAAGCAATACGAGATTCCAATAATTGAAGATCACTTATATGAAGTGTCTTTGAACAAATTGCCTTGTAAAAGTTACATAGTTCAATCAATATAATTGTTACCTTCTTAGGCAAAGATCTCTGCAAAGCTAGTGGAAGTAGTTGTTGCATCAAACATGACAATCATAACTTTTAAGCTCAATAGCTTATCCCTTTAACACGTTTAGAAATGTTTGAAGCATAACCATCTAGAACTTTAATCTCTTTCAACACTCTACATAATATCTCTTTTTCTTTATCATCCATATTGAAACATGCAGGAGGAAGGAATACCCTTGTTCCACAATGCTGCGGGTGTAGTTCCTTCCTTATGCCCATGTCCATTAAGTCATATCGAGACTTAATATTGTCTTTATCTTTACCTTCTAGATCCAATAATATCCCAAGTATATTATCACATATATTTTTTTCAATGTGCATGACATCCAAGTTATGTCGAATAAGATTATCCTTCAAATATGGTAAGTCAAAAAAGATGCTTCTTTTTTCCAATTGTATGGTGATTGTTGGGAAAGATCCTTTTTTCTTTCTTTGTAGATCCTTTGACTGTGTACTTTTCCAAATATACATTCATATATTTTGTTCATCCAACACAATATCACCTGATAAAGGACGTGGTGCATCTCGATGTTCTTCGCTACCATCAAATGAAGCCTTTTCTTTTCTGAATTTATGATCATGTGGGAGAAATCTTCGATGCCCTAAATAACATTGTTTATGTCCATGCTTCAATTGCCTTGGCATGTGTCTTTGTGACATTTAGGACATGCTAGCATCCCTTTAGTGCTCCATCTTGATAAATCAGCATAACCAGAAAAGTCATTGATGGTCCACATCAATGTAGCACGCATTCGAAATATTTCATTTTTCGATGAATCATATGTATCTACACACCACTATTCCATAGCTCTTTCAACTCATCTATCAATGGTTGCAAATATATATCAACATCATTCCAGGACTATGAGGGCCTTCAATAAGTAATGACATGATGATAGAAGGTGTTTCATACACATCCACGGAGGAAAATTATAGATCATCAATAACACGGACCATGTACTATGCATAGTATTCATAGTTCTAAATGGATTAAAGCCATCACTAGCTGATAATTGCAGAATTTTTTGTTTTAAATTTCATTCATAGAGTTGATTTTAGACATCTTTTGTCTATAAATAATGTGCATTTGATTTTAATTTTATTTCATCCATGTATAAGTTTTTGAGCATAGTAGTTAAATTTTTGGGTAGAACATATAGTTAGATTCTCATTTAATAAGATCAATGCCTTTTTCATAGTTTGACTAATAAAAGTATTTTCTTTTTACATCTACATGTACATAAATAATCTTGGTAAATATTCTCATAAACATCTTCTAATTCTTCCAAATATTAGTTTGAAAATAAATAGATTTTAAATAAATTTAATCACCCTCATGCCATTTACCACTCTCATCTACCTAAATGGGCCACGCACACCACTTCTTACTGTTCTTCTTTCCCACTAGGTCAAAGGCGGCAAGCAGCAGGAAACCAAGAAAAGCTGGTGCGGCTGGAGGCGATGGAACTAGGCAGCTGGCGCTGCATGGCTCGAGCTCATGTGGAGCTGGGCTGACGGTTCGTGCAGAGGCTGGGGCGGCCAGCGCCCAGGTGTGCAGCGGCTGGAGCTGGGGCATTCGGCTGGAGTGTGTGCAGCTGGAGGCGGGAAGAGGAGTCCTGGAGCTCGTAAGGAGCTAGGCGTGCGAAGCATGAGGGATGGCTGCAGAGGCGGTGCACTGGAGCTCAAGCATGCTTAGTTTGTGCGAGGTGGATCTGGCTGTGGGATGGTGCTGTGCGTGAGGAGATGCAGAAGCTCGTGCAGATCTGAGCATGTGAAGCATCCTGCGGAGGCGGGAAGAGGAGCCTGCACCTGGAAGGTTCGATTGTGCTTATAAAAGGACCCCAAGGTCCTCAGAGCAAGGGGGTTGGAGAGTTTGGTGAGAGGTAGATGTTTTATTTTTTCTGTGAGAGATTCCAGAGAGCTGCTGGGCTGGAGAGTTCCGAGTGCTTCTTCCTCTCTTCTGGGGGATCATTTCCATTTTCTTCTGTGTTTCTTTTCTTACTGCTGGGAGGGGGTTTTAGCATTTGAGATTTTCTTCTTCATTTCTGAGAGGGGAATAGTAAGATCAATCTAGTGGCATTTATTTCATTTCCTATGATTTCATTTCTTCTGTGTTGAAGAGTGCGATCCTGTAGATTTGATTTTTCCATTTCTTCGTGTGGATTTTGCCATTTCTTCTATGTTCTGTGAAGGCATCCGGAGGGCGATTGCAATTGTTTTGGTTTTTCTTCTTCTTTCTTGTTGTAAGGGATTCGGCTACAGAGGATGGGAAATTAGTTCGACTGCATTTGTTCTTCATTCTTCTGTGTTTAGGGGAGATCGACCCAGTGAAATTTCTTCTTGTTTTCTTCTGTATTTAGTGAAAGTGATCCAGGGACATTTTATTTTCTATTTTCTTTTGTGTTTAGAGGAGGGCGATCCAAGGAGATCGAGGATTTCAACATCTGAAGGGTTCGAGTGCTATTTCTTCTTCTTCTTTTGTGTTTGATTGCTGAGAGATTGGAGGCGTGTGTAGCAGAGACGACACAGAACAACCAAGAACACTTCATTTCTTGGCTTGTTCTGGAGTTGTCTGGTGTCTGGGAGGTTGACGGCGTCCAGAAGGCTTTCAGAAATCGACGGCTTCATCCTCTTTCTTCTGCACCTAGGAGGGTGATGGCGTCCAGATGACTTCATGAGGTTTACCCAATCCATATCAAGAGTTGAGTTCGTGAGTTCAGGTTCTTGTTGCAGCAGAGATTAGATTTGAGTTTATGAGGGATTTTAGAGTTTATTATTGTTATTCTTGTATTCCTATTCTATTCTGTAGTGGTAGCATTTAGAATTTGCTTTAGCAACATTAAGTTCTTGTTCAAAATTTTCTGTTCATCCCTCGAGCTGTGAGGGTATAGTGATCTGACATTTCATTGTTCATGTTGATCTCATTTTAATTCTTGGTTGAGTCTCTTCGATTATTCACTATCTCATTCTGATCTTTGAGTTGTAATAGAATTGTGATTCTGGTTTAGTAATAATAAATTTTGTTTTGTTTTGTTCAATACCTCGAGCTGTAAGTATAGTTGGTTGATGTTTGTGGAGAGCTACTCTTGTTGAACGTTCATTCCTGAGCTGTAGGGGTAGCTGGGTTGTTAGTTTCTGGTTAAGCTTTCTGTCTACCTGTTTGATCCCTCAATTGAGAGGGTACAGTGATACCATTTTCTTTTAATTTCAATTCTGCATGTTCTTTCATTATGTTTGACCTGTCGAATTGTGAGGGGTTTGATTCATGCCGTTTATAGAATGGAATCTACTGCAATGTTATCTCAGGGTTATAGTGTTTGTTAGAATAGTTTCAAAAAGTAGTTTCTTAAGTCAAACTTTATTCAGTCTCCTTGTGGAAATGACCTGTTCTCACCACTTTGCTAGTTCATCTTTGCTATTTTAAATTTGTGAGACAGTTTATAGAAGGTGAGCATTTTGACATGTGCAACGAACTTTAGACAACGAAAGTGTACAGTCAACAATGCTGCGTTCACTAGCCAAACCAAGTCTAATATTGCGAGCATCTCTAGAGAACAAAGGATGATGATAATCAAAATTTCCATGCCAGTGAATCTGTAGGACAACGAAGCAAGCCATCTTTAATTCAATGTTCATCATGCCATCTAAGAAAAGAAGTTGTCTTCGAAGATATGAACAATCATTGAAGCCCCAAATCAAAGGAAAATGGTGAAGAACTTTTGCAGGAGATTTTCCTTTCTTAGATCTAAAATCCTTTCTTGTGTAGACTCAGGATTTTTCCATCTTGAACTTTTACATATACGACATGAATCATCATTAGTAGACTCTTTCCAATATAACTGACAATCATTAGGGCAAGCATGAATCTTCTTGAAATCAAGTCCCAATCTTTAATTATTTTTCTCATCTCATAATAAGAACTTCGCAGTGTTTTATCATCTGGAAGTACTTTCCTTAGTATTTCAAGAGCATATCGAAAGACTTATCAATCCACCCATTAAGACACCTGACATGAAATAATGCAATTTGGAATGAAAGTTAGTGTAAGTCTCACAACCAGGATACAACTCTTGTCAACATCTTTTAGCAGAGTCAAGAGCTTATCTGTCTCCAAGTGAATGCATATGTTTTAACATGTTGAGTTCTATCATCATTTTACGATGTATTTGCACATATATCTTCTGATATTCCATACATGGCCTCATGATCTTCATTGTATTTGCCATGCCCTTGATTTTGAGTATTGATTTACATAAAGTGTTCATTCTTTCACCATGGAAGTACCAACAAGTGTAATTTTGAGTAAAACCTTCACGTATAAGATGATCAAAAACATCTTCACGGAATATGAGAAGACAATTGTTGCATTGTTACAAGGACATAATATTTTATCTCCAATAGTTGTCCTCTGAAATGCATAGTCTAAGAACTTGTTAATTCCCATCTTGTACTCATCACTTGCCCTATTTCAACCAAGTGCAAAAAAGTGGTAAATGTTTAAAGTATTTAATACTAAAGTTACAAAACATAATGGGAGAATAATTATACCTTGGTTTATGAATCCAACTTTTATCTATAGCACCATCTGATTGGTTCTTCTCTACTTCTATATATCAAACACTTATTGATTACAAATGACTATACAATGTGAGAAAATAATCAAATGAATGTAAACTACTTATCTGCCTCATCTTTTTAAAATAATAAATTGAAACCCAAAAATATAAAACGTGACACGATACTTTAAATAAAAATGTATAATGATAGAATTAAAGCAAGTATATTTATTTATATAAATATATATACCTCCTCAATATGAACATCTTCATTCTCAGCTAGCATATTTCTTGTTGCATTCTCAATTTTCTCTTGGTAATAATCCTATAGTCCAATACAAACATAATATCACTAGGTTGGAGAACAACTTGAAACTCATGCTCATTAGATATAATAGTTAATCATATAAAAGTGTACTTGTAGACAAAAAAGTAACGAAGCATCTATCTTGAATTTAATAAAACCAAAATATTATTTGCATCATGTTCTAATCTTAGAAGAACGGAGATATAAACTTGCTGCATGAATAGATGTCCTTGCTTTTCCTGAAGGATGACTTTCTATCTATGTTATTCCTCAAGCCAAAATCACAATAATGCCAAACCATATATATGTCTTACACCATCTGATATAGGTTAAGTTGATTCTAAAGATGCATGTGTTACATATAAATCTTATTCCTATTTTCATAGTACTATAGACTCAAAAATGTTCCCGGCCATTCTTATGCTAGTTAATTTAAAATTTCAACCACCATTGTGTTAACTTTTTTATTTTGAAAACAGTAAATAAGGATTCATGTCCAACTTAATTGCGCCTAAATAAATTATAAACACGACAATTTATCCATCTATTGATAAAATAGAAAATATTTGAATTAGAGTAAATACCGATTGAGTTCGAATCGATGGCACTGGTTGGACTCGGGCAGATGTTGTCGACGGTTGTAACCTCCTCTTCCCACATGTTTACTTTGGACAAAAGTTCCATCCCCACGTTTGTTGTTTCAACTTGATATATTATCTCTATAGTTAGAGCCGCCACCAGTAGGAGGTCTCATGTTGTAGGCGATTCACCGATGGAGACAAGCGAGACGGTGCTGCAGATGTCGTGTATGTGCAAGTGGGCCTAGAAGGCATGCGGCGATGACAAACTTCAGTTGACGATCGAGAAACTGCAGGACAACACCAACGTAGAGAGTTTCTGCGGTGAGGATCGCCACACGTCGAACGTGCGGGCGTGTCAACAGGGGTTCGAACAATGGACCTGTACGGCCTGTGCACAGGTTGCAATGCAAGTCTATCGCATGGGCATATGTCTCCAACATCCATGTAGAGGAATCGGCCACCTTACGTCGAGATGGATCTTCCATGGCAATCAATAAGAACGCCGAAGGAGCAGATGCCAACGGTTGCTCGTGCGCGCAAGGGAGTAACGTCGATGCACAAGCGATCACGAAGGACGCCGACGGCTGCTGCATGCAAAGGCTTGCGAAGCGTGAGGCAAGGCAATAGTCCACGAGGAATACCAACTGTTTATTAACAGCTAATTATTATTGCTACTAAATGTAATAGTCACTGTAACTATCGACTTGTTTTATTAGAAGCTATTTTGTAAAAAATGCTATTAATTAACAGTAAATATAAATTGGTGTTAGTAAAATTGCTGCTAAAAATCAAATTTGGCTTAGTGATCAAATTCTCTGTTGATGTCCTTTAGCATTCAAAACTCTTATATAATCCCTACAAAAGAAATTTTCGAAAGAGTAAAATAGACCACATACAAATGAAAAATTTATACTTCAATTAAAATATTACTTTAGATTAAGTTCCTTCTTCCAAGTGAACCTGCAAAAACAATGAAGTTCATATAAGAAAACTAAAGAATTCAGTAGCACACATTATCATAATGAACATATAATATCAACAGTTACAAAGTTTCTAAAGCAAATGATATGGCTACCAACGACATCTTTGATTGTTTCTCTATCTCTATCTCTCACGAAAAGAGGTGCATCTGGATCATACACTATGAGAATAGAAATCTCCAAGTACTCCTCACTTAATGTCTTGCCATGACAATCTTACTCTTCTCCTCAGCCATGACTATACCACCGGCAACAGGTCGTCTATACATATCACACAATTTCACCTTCCTTCCGAGCATTGAAATCTGTTATAAAATGTGTACATAAAACATTAAATATAATACATTGACTCAAAAAAAAAGAGAACATAAGAAAATTTTAACAAATTTCACCATTTTTGTTTTAGGCTCAAATGCACTTGTAGAGGGTTGTACACATTTTTCCGAATCAGCAACATAATCAACTAGTTTGACTGTCAATGAGGGATGTTAACAATAACAATATAAATAGGTAATTAAAACATAAATTAACAAATATTTATTGAATTACCTCATTAGCAATAGATTCCAATTTTTTCAATCTTTCTTGCACGTCTGTAAGAGTGTTATGCAACATAAGATTTTGTTCCCTCAAGCTTCCTCTTTACTTCCCCACATACTTTTTGGGGTGGGACCTGTCCCAACTCCTCATACCCTACCAGGCCTATCCTTCCCAAAACCTGCTCATATGCATCATTAACGCTAGCAAATGAACTTTTGGAAGATGAAAGTTGAGTGAGCTTCACATTTTGAAATTTTTCCTGCAAATAAATTCATAAAATATGAATGTTATAAAAAATACAAATATATGTCATAATATGAGTAGGATAGAAATAAGAATTTCAAAATAAATACAATCACTGCAGCATTATCTTCATTCACTGGGAGTCATTTTTCTTCACAGGGTCTTTAAAAACAAGTCCCCTCGATCAAGTGTTGAACCATTATTTTTGAACTACAACATTTAAATGAGTTATGCTTAGATTAATTATTATAAAGTTAACTATTAATCGATGATTAGAATAATATATATTACCTCCTCCAATCCAATGTCTGCAGAACTCTTGGTTCCTGCACAATGGTAATACTTGTAAAGACTTATTCCTCTTGTTGATTTCACTGTGTTTCTATTGAACACAAAAATAGGAACAGTAGATGATTGAAATGAGTGTATGATGCTTCTAGAAAGAAATTTAAAAAATATAATACCTTCCATCAGTCAAGGTCCATGTTTGAATTACTTTCTTCCATTGCTCTTGATCCACTCTTGCATCTGTTGGAGTTACTTGTTGATTTGGTTTTAAGGAGGGGTCGAAATATTTATACATGTGTGCATACTTCAATGATCTCTATTTTTGGTCTAAATCTTTCATAACCCACTCTCTAAAATATGATGGAACATCAAATTTTTTCTTCATGAGTAGAATATGCACAGTTAGAATAGATTATTATAGTAAAATAATACTATATGTTATGAATTGATTTAACTCACCAGCACATACTCCTAGACATCATCCTTCTGCACAGTTGGCATTGCTCTCCATGTTGGGACATCAATGGGCAATTTGTCAGACAATCGAGCAATTGTTGCTAAAATTTTTTTAAGTTTGTGCCGACCTTTCCAATTGGTTGTCCTAGCTCATTAATGTCCACAACGATCCATTTTTCATTATCCAACCGATGAATAGATGCCACCAATGTAGGGCCTCTCATTTTCACTCTCTGGGGCTGCACATTTATGACTTCAACTTGCAATTTATTCAGAATCAAATCATCTACAAACTTTTCAAACTCTTCTCTAGAGAACCAATCCTTTGTGAGCTATCAAAGTAGTAATAGTAGTTAATTATCTCCACACAACTAAAATAATAAGCTATATAAAGTACCATGGAAAGGTTCAAGTTCATATGCAACATACAAAAGAGGGATAATCAACTAAAGAAAATGACAATGGAGCAGCCTGCATAATCTATATATGTAATATAGCGCAAAAAATCCACACTCGATTCCATTGTTCTGTTGTGGTACCTACAAAAAGAATATGGTCATGGTATGTTAACAACACAAATCATAAATATTTTACATGGAGAAAACAATTAATGTGATAAGTATATATAATAACAGTATCGATGGACTTTGATCTCAATAGAGGAAATTTTATCTGCAAGGTCCTTGTTCTTTAAAGTACGCATATCCTTTAAGAAGCTAAGACAAATAAAAAATCATTAAAATGACAAATGAATATAAGTAGAATATGATAATTTGATAATATCCAAAAAAAATTACCTTCTAAGTGGTTCAAAAGTTTTACTCGAATCCATAGATTGAAGAGAATCAAGAAGTATGAGGTATGGTGGATTATCATTGCCATGCTAACAAAGAATTGCAATACTCCAATGAACCCTTCAAAACATAAGACATAATTAGAAGTAATAAAATTATGAACTTCTTAAAATTGAAGTGTCCAACGATGCTTACCGTATACAAATGGGAACGAATGAGTACATTTTCTCCAATATATCTTTTGCATTAGCCACCCAAGCATTGTCTTTTAGTAATATTGGTGAAGTTATGGTATGATAACCATATACAATCCAACATTCAAAATGTTCTAAAGTCAGATGGGATCACACTCCACATATAACTACAAATTTAAAATAATCATTAAAACATCATGACTAAATTTAGATAATGGTAATGATTTATTTAATGAAAACATACTCCACATGTTCTTGAAACTCTTCGGTATTCAACTTCTGATGTGATTTTGTGTGTACATCTTGTCCATACTCCTCTGTTAAATTTCTTCTTGGCTTTGTCTACATCCGCATTAGCATTAGTATGAACATATTTTTTCCGTGTACTATCTCTGTTGTTCTTGACATCATCAACATCCACAATGTCTAATTTTCTTTTACGGCCCCTTTTAATTGTAAAAATACAAAATCATTAAACCATCAATGTCTACAAGAAATGCAGCATAAAATTGGAAGTTTTGTTATTCCTTTTGCAAGAAATATAACAAATTTTCTCCTTACATGTTTCTTGACCCTAGATACCTGAAAAAGTTACGAAAATTGAATAGATGTTAGACTTCCATAATGAATATTTGAATCATAATTATACAAGATGAATAATAATAACACTTTTACCTAAGAAAAACTAAAATGTAATGCATAAGATAAATCATTAAATTAACATACATGAGATTTCAAATTGGAATCTCTACACCATCAATGTCCACCCTCTCCCATGTAACATTATTATCATCAAAATAATTCATGTCACAATCATCAAAGTATTGTTTAACATGGTTGAGTTGTCATCGTTTTCAATACTTTCTACACTTTCAATATCAAAATAGTACCTTGGCTTTGACTACCTCACCACACAGCACCCTTCATTTCTTGGATCATCCATATACCAAACTTGTTCCACCTGTGAGGCTACAACATAAGGCTCGTTTGTTCATAATTTATATGCGATGTTGACTAATGTGAACCCTTCTTCCACTTTCAAGCCTCGTTAGACATCAACCCACTCACATTTGAAAAGTATAACATTTCCTCCACCATAATAGTTTACCTCCAAGATTTCATTACAACACCATAATATGTAACATCTCCTCGAATTGAACATTTATCTTTAGAGCTTGAAAATCTTGAAGTCTTTGCAGGCATGACAACTCCACTATTTTGTGTCCTTGTATGTTGTTCTACATGTTGAGTTTGGAAACGAACTCCATTTATCAAGCAAGTATCAAACTTCTTCAAAAAAGGCAATGGCCGATCTTTTAACAATCTAATGTTTCGATGCAATCCTTCTCCATACTCATCCTACAATGTCTCAATCTATAAATATAAAGCACACGAGTTATTGTCAAATAAAATATGACATATCAGTAAAAATTTTGAAAAACTTTAGCACTCACTTTGTGTTTAAGCCAAAATGGAAACTGTATTGTATGATGTCTCTCGATCTCCATTTCTGTGGATCGTGGTTTTGCCTTACGTATAATGTCAAGATGCTTACTGCATAAAACACATATAATAAAAATACAAAAAAATTTGTTTATACTTGAAATATGAAAATATGAATTATCTGTTCACTTACTCTTTTTATGGAGATAAGATCTCACGATTAAAAAGTATATAGCGATGAACCTCACTAAACTCTTCATCGTTAAGATAACAATTAGTCCCACCACCTAACGGTCGGCCACCTTCAGAAAAGATCTCCCATCCTTTTCAGTTTGAAGTTGATGATCATCTTCATTCCTTAATGGTTGGTTAAGCTATGTTTGAACATCATCATCTAGATATCTCGCTGAGAATATCAATGTCTCCTTGGCTATGTAACTTTTAGCCATATTGACCCTTTTGGACGTGCCCTATTTCAAACATAGGACTTTATCTCACCAAGAACCTACATAATACAAATAAGGGCTGATTTATTTTCAAAACTTAACATATATGTTTACAGAAACCTTATATATATAAGTCACAAACATACCTCTCAATCAGGTACATCCACCTTATTGCATTGGGCCAGCAACCCTAGCTTCATCAGGTAAGTGGATGAGAAGATGTACCATTATATCAAAAAGCATGGGAGAAAAATCATCTCTAAGCGAGACAAGATGATTGCAATTTGTTCTCGAAGAGCGAAAAAATCACTGGACGATGAGGTCCTTGAAACATTTGTGAAAAGAAGTTGCAAACATCAATAATCACAGATCAACTCCTTTTGTGTCACTGCCCTCATGCTATTGGAAGAAGTAATTGTTGCATAAGCACATGACAATTATGACTTTTTAAACCCCAATTTTTTTTTTTTCCGATCATTGGGATTAACATGCCTTGATATATTTGATGCATAACTGTAACACCCCAAAAGTTTTATGTATTTGAAAATTAGAAAATTGTGAAGATTTTTTTTGTTAAACATTATAACTACTATCATGAGATGTAATTAACTTTAATTTATGATTTATTTGTATTAGTAAATGTTATTCCAATGTCATACTTAGAGGTGAGCACTCTGACAGGGTGACAACCGAATTTTGTAATGAAATTGAAATCTGTGAACACCACAATTTCTAAAAAAAATGTGTTGATATCAGAAATGTAAATATCCAGAATTGTTGACGTGCAGATTTCAAGATTAAGTCGACACACAACTATTTTCCGGGCAATTTTTGTTGGGTGAAAATAAATTCTAAAAATTAAACTAAAATTACCATAATTTGTAAAACCTTTTAACTATCCTATGGTTGAAATTTCAACATGAATGGACACCATTCTGGTATAAAAAACTAGGGTCAAATGGGCTAGTTGAATTTCCATCTATTTACGATAACCATTTATTTTAAATAGTTGCTATGTAGCTGTGGCTATGTAAGGCTCACTTCACAGGGGTTAAGATGCCCACACGTCTCACCTTAGGTGTAAGCCATGGGAACCATGCATGGCAAATGTGGCTTGGCATGGTAAAAGGGAGTCTTATGGCTCCACATGTATGGCCTACATGCCTTACATGCATAGAGTGTGAGAGTTTATAAAAACTCTCTCTTCACCCATCGTACAAATCTTTCCACCACTTCCTGCTCCTGCTACTCCTGCCTCTTGCTCCTGCCCTTGCTCGTGCTTCTTTCTGTTGCTGCTGCTTCTTGTCATTGCTGCTGGAGTTGTAGCTGTTGGTGTTGTTACTTCATTTCTTGTACTGGACAGGGGATATCACTGCAAATTCCCTTCTCTTGTCTCTGTTGATTTCCTCATTGAGAAGAAGAAGGATCTTCACCCTCTCCCAATCAGGTAGAATTCCTTCTTCCTTCTTTCTTATTCTTGCTCAAGAGCTTCATGTCTAGGTGTTTACCATGTACACACACTTGACTCTAATTCTAGAAACACCCATAGAAGTGTTTGTTATATCCACTGTAAGCACGTTCTGCTAGTTATAGTAATCATAACCAAGCTTACTGGTGGAGAATTTCCTACCATATACAAAGGAGTGTTGTTAGGTGAATTGTACTTCCAGTATTGGTTTTCCTAAATTTATGGCCACTCCTTTGTAAGTGTATTTTTCTATGTTCTATTGCTATCCTTCATGAAAAGTAGTGTTTAGAAGTGTAAACCAGATCCACTAAATATTGTCAACCATGCTTATAATCATAGGAACACTTAGATGGGTATTTTGAGTTGTTGAACAATCATTTCTGGGAGTTTAGACTGTACCTGTCGACAGCCAGAACGCACCTGTCGATAGGGTTCATGCTTCCAGAACCCAGATAATGCAGAATCACCAGTAGTGGTCGATAGATAACCTTCATCTATCGACAGATAGCCTTCACCTGTCGACAGCCGACCTTGGCCTATTGACATGTAGTGTTCAGGTCCCAGAAATTAGTTCTGGGAGGACAGTAGCTGTCGACAGCAACTTCCTAGCTGTCGACATACACCTGTCTGAGGTGTTCAACTGATTGTTTCATATCTAACTAAAGGTGAGACACTTTGGTATTAACCCAACTAGTTATTTCCTTATTTCCTTGGATTCCAACTATTATATCCCTGAGAAAGATTATTCAAATGTCATCCATATTCCACCATGGATTGTCTTTGAACACCTCAAGTATGATTGATTCCTACATGTCTATAACCTTCTGTAGATTTTGGCATTGAATCCTGAACCTTTGTTCTATGAGAGATCTTGAGTACTTGTGTACCCCCACTTGAATTTTTTTACAAGAATAAATTATGATAACAATTTGTGGATCTTCATTTTCTTGGATTCCAATTACTTTATCACTAAGAGGAATCATTCATTTGTCTTTCATATCCTACTTTGGATTATTCATGAACCTTTGTTACATGTGAGATTCAAACTTTCCAAGTATAATTGATTCTTATGTGGTTTCAAACTTCTGAAATTACTGGGTTTGGACCATAAGCCTTTGTTACATGTGAGATTCGGAGTACTTGTGTACCACACTTGAATATTACTAGAAATAATTTATGACGACAATTGTGGGTGTTTGGACTCATTTGAGTTATATGCCTGTGCAAATGGGGCTGATCCAGTCCCAGGAGGAGCACCGAATTCGTTTAGTGGCCGTACGGAACGATAAAGGATCTGTGGATGTTTGGCATTGCATCAAACAATCTTGATTAGTCATCATGTTATTTTATCATGAGTTGGATATGTATTTGAACCAGAACGTGAATTGTTGTCCTGAATACTTGACCGTGCAATCTTGTTCAGTATTCTCGTTCTACAATTGTTATCTATTGACATGGTCATTCAATCGTCTTTGATATCCAGCAGTGCTAACAGTTAAATTCATGTTTACTTGATTATATAGTCCTTTTGATTAGAAGATTGAATCCTACTGGGCTAGTTAGCTCATCAAATCCTATTTCTCAGGTATCTACAGTTATAGAAGGCCGGATATCGGGATTTGTGGGTTGAGAGATCAACCTTTGTGGCGTTTACTTTGAATTGTAAATTGAGAATCATGTACTACATGTAGAACGATAGTAATAAATTTTTATTTAGCGAAGTCCTCGAGCAATTTTCTGCTCGAATAGTTAATTTTTTACTTGTGATTTCTTATTCATTCACGTGCCAACATTTATAGATATATTAAATGTCAGGATGTGACAATAACAATCTGGAACTCACATCTTTGAGAACTTTGCATATTATTTGTCTCTCAATTTTGCTCAAAGTAAATGTAGTAGTGGTGAAAGAGCAATGTATTAACACCAGAATTTTGTGGTTGAAGTGAAATTCTTATCCCTAAATGTTGGAGATCTTACGTGCTTTTAAACCATCTTTATTTTTTCAACAATATTTAACAAAGTACCAATAATTCTATCATAAACGTTCTTTTCAATATGCATCACATCAAGATTATGTCTTAAAAGTAAAAACTTCCTGTATGGTAACTCAAAGAAAATACCTTTTTTCTTCCAATTTGTATGACTATCAATAGTAGATGATGATGTGTCAACACTCTTTTGTTTCTTTTGTAATAACAGGTACGTCGGATCGAGGTTTATCGGGTTTGGGAACCAATATGTGGCCCATTTGGTAGACCATGTGGGTCTATGAATGTTTTAAGGTTTTTTTTTGGCAATAGGTGGGAGGCTGGGGTTTGGGCATCCCAGCCCAAAGCAGCCTCTGGCGGGTTGTTGAGAACACGTCGCATACAGACGATGTGATTTCTTTGTTAAACGTGTCCACCTAGCCGACGCGACTTGAATAAGGTTGCGTCTATCTGTCTGGATGCATTTCTCCACCACTTTTACGTGGGCGTCACTGCATGCGCACTGTATGGCGCATGCAGGGACCTCGGGGTTTAAAGGCGTCGCCTAGGTCGAACGAGTTTCTAAACGCGGCAGGAAGACCTGACGCGATTTAGACCCTATGTATTGTGAGCTCTTGGCCTTGGCCAAACAGTGCATTCACACTATTCAGCTGGGGGAGATGCTCTTGGGGTTTTGAAGGTGGATTTGGGCGATTCTGGAGAATTCAGAGTCCGATCGGCGTGATTCCGACGCGAGGACGAGCTTCGGAGTGTGAGGAATCCCTTGGTGTTGTCGGATTTGCGTCTCCTTTGTGGGTAGGGATACTCTACCCTATTCATACCTGTTTCTATTGTATGGAGTGTGTGGGTAAGAAGGGTAGGTTTCTTTATGAGAATAGCATGTGCATGGTAGAGAGCATGAATAGGAACTCATTTGTACTATTATTTCCAGCTTTACATGTCTATGGGACTAGGTGGTGTGATTTCTAGAATGGGTTTCAAGTTGTGCTCCTGGAGGTTGAAAGGCGTCCGATACAGCTGACGCATTTCATGAGAACGCGTCGGCCATTGTCGATGCGATTCAGCCTTTAAGGTGTCAGGTAAGTTAGATGCGTTTTAGTCTTATGAAGACGTCTACTATGTTGGAAGGGTTTTAGAAAGTGGCCACCCGAGCTCTGAGGTTCTCTGGCCAGTCTGTTTAGTTTCCATCTCACATTGCCTGGGCTGAGTTGGCAAGGCAATGTAGGGTCTGTGTGGGTCATGTCGACTCATGTAGTGAACATTATCGAGGTGTTTTATGTGGAATTGTGTGCATAGCAAGTTGGGTGTCACGCCTTCCGTAGTTGCCGCTCTAGTTGGTTACCCTAGCACCGGGTGCTTAGGGCTTGTCCCAATATGGGAGTACTATTAGGGTTTGTGTCATCTTCCTGGACACCCTCACTCCTGAGTTTGAGTTGTACATCCGGCTGAGAGAAAGACGATAGGGGATAGCGGCTTGTGTTTGTGGGTGTGCGGCCATTTGTAGTGCGCTCTGGTTGGGGGATGGACACCGGTAGACATACTTGTCCCCACCTAGTCCTGTTTCTAGTGCCTCACTTTAGGGTTCTCGGCCAGAGTCCCTAAAGGTGTCAGGCTTGGGCTTGCGGTAGTGGTAGTCTGCAAGTGTGGTGTTGGTTTGTCTCCACGGTTCTTATCTTGTTAAGGTGGAGCGGCAGTTGGACCTTTCGTCCGTGGCTGCAAGGCTGAGAGGTGTATTTGTGTTGTTTGTCCGGGTTTGCGGCTGGTGTCGCGAACAATTCTCGTCACCCATGTGCGGCGTGTCCTTCCGTAGCTTGTACACGTGTGCGTGATTTGTCATTTACTTACTTAGAGCTGTAGCATCATGTGTAGGTGTTTATATCCTTTAAATGCTTTACAGCTTTGATATAAATTGTGTTTCTCGGCTTTGGGGGAGTTGCACTACGACACAGACCGGTGAAGGAGAACAGGAGGATTCTCGTCCCTCCTCTAGTTCCGGTCAGTGTCGTAGTGGAGTCTAGCCCTCGCCACCAGCAGAGTAAAGTCTTTACTTGTGGAGCCTTGGGGGTTTGTCCTGGGCTGTTGTACCTGTTAATGACTATGTATGGAATAAAGTATGTACATTTCATGTGGATATGTGTGAGAAATAAAAGCTTATATATGTTCAGCGTGTTCTTCTATATTTTCACGAACATATGTGATTGATATCCTTGCGAGGCTTCGGCCCGATCGTGGGAGGCGGTGTCATGTCGGGTACGTTATTAGGTTAATCGAGCTGAACGGCATGGACCGTCACACTTTTTGCCCCAACTTTGGATTTAGGTACTTTTCCAAAAGTAAAAGAAAGTCCATGCAACTGCTCAATTACATCAACCCCAGATAATGCATTTGGCCTTCTTTTCATTTCTCCTTTTCCATCAAATCGTCATTTCAATGAACGAAATTTGTGGTCCTCACTTAACCATTGACAATGATTGTTGTAACAGAACTTCCCACTTGCCTTTAACCACTATGAAGAGGTGTGCACATTACATATAGGACAAGCTAGTTTACCTTTAGTACTCCAACCAGATAGATAAGCTTAAGTAGGAAAATCATTGATGGTCCACAATAATGCAACACGTATAGAAAAAAATTCACCTTTATATGCATCATAAGTTTCAACACCCTGCCATAGAATTTGCAATTCCTCTATTAGTGGCTGAAGATAGATGTCAATGTCGTTGCAAGGACCATTAGGACTAGGAATAAGTAATGATACAAAAATATTTTGTGGCTTCATACACTGCGATGGAGGTAAATTGTAAGGTGTCAAAAATACAAGTCATGTACTCATTACCCCAAATGGATTAAATCCATCATTTTCCAAACCTAGACGTACATTATGAAGTTCTGAACCAAAATTATCAATGGCGTCTAATGTTTTCCAACATGGAGAATCTGTTGGATGTCTCAATATACCATCCTCTTGGTGCTCATCACTATGCCACCTCATAAGTGCTGAAATTTCACTACAACTGTATAACCGCTGTAACCTTGGAATTAATGGAAAGTGGCGAAGAACCTTCTTGGGCAACTGTTTCTTTTATGCAAACTCATTTGCCCTGCAATCCATCTAGATTCTCCACATTTTGGACATTGATCATAGGACTCATACTCATTCCGATATAAAATGCAATCATTAGGACATACATGTATCTTATGATAACCATATCCCAACTGAGTAATAATCTTTTTCACTTCATGGAATGTACCTGGCAGTAGCTCGCCTTCAGGCAAAGCTTCTTTCAACAACATTAACAATGTATTGAATGATTTATTCCTCATCTTACCCGTGCTTTTAATGTTGAACAACCGTATTAAAAATGATAGTTTGCTAAACATCATGCAACCTGGGTACAATGGCTACTCAACATCTTCAAGCAACTTTTTAAATACATCATATTCTCCTTTATTCTCATTTAGAGTGTTAGCTTCAGCATCATTGCAGAAGACATCTTGCAACATTGAATGCAAACCATGATCTTTTCAAAGATCTTGTCGTGTTGAATGATGAGATCTTTGCTTAGAAGAAGAACAAGTCCCATGAAACTCCCATAATTGTTTATCCTTTATCACTCTATTGAAATACAAGTGTTCTATGATTGTTTCCTTTTCCAATGTGCACATGCATGCACACTTGATGAAAGGGCACTTAATTTTTGTTGATGGAATCGAGTGTGTTGAGGCAAAATCAATGAACATGTAACACCATCTAGATATTCCTTTGATTGTTGGGCTTATCCATCCAATTCCAATCCATTTTCACAATATGCTATCAAAGGAATGTAAACAAATATTAGAAAATATTATGGGGATATATTAGAGGTGCAATCAAGAGAGATCAATTGTCATCATGTCATCATTCATTTTTAACAAACTAAAACTATGACTACTAATGCAACCATCACCTTATAACAATAACATGTTGAATAACTAAAATAAAAATTTCTTATAAAATGCAAGCATAAAAAATTTCTCAATTGCAAAAAAACCATGACTTTTAGACAATACAACCAATAGCATAAAAACTACAAGTACATATCAGATAATATGTATCTAGCTCACCACAATATCATTATGGTTAATTAACTTGTAAGGGCAAGATCCAATAAGGGGAACAAGAGTTAAAATGCAAGGGATCATGATCATTGGGAGTTATCATTATGGTTATAACTTTTAATTATGAATATCATGTTATAAAGGTTTTATTTTACTATATTAGACAGGATTTAGGTTAATCGAAAAACCAACCCAGCATACATTTATTACAGCTTAAGTATTCCATAAAACATATAATAGATTATTAAAGCTTAACGGCCCTCCATCATATATAAAACCAATTATTAAAGATGAACCTGAAACCAGACTAGCTAGCAGGAATATGACTGATTAATAAAACTTAATCAGAAATCACCAGCTAACATGTGATAGTTTATTAGTATTTAATGATCAAACCAGCATATGTAATCACATAAATATTTAAAGCCTAACAGAAAATCAAGCCATATAACTAATCTATTCTTGTTTAAAAACTTGGTAAGAAATCCATGCATGCATGTTACTATCTATTAGAGTTTAGCCCCAGCATATATATATATTAGTTTATTCTTGTTAAAACTTAATAAGAAACTAACATGTATGTCCCATAATCACGGCATAATACTAGCAAATTTTATATTTAAAATATTATTAACAACTGAGCATGCATGTCCCATAATCACACAACATAACATTAATCAATTCCTTTTTTTTAATTAAAATTTATCCAAAATCCAACATGCATGTCCTCATAATCACAATATAATATTAACTGCTTTTTTTCTTGAGAAAAATCTTAATCAACATATATGCATGTCCCCTTGCAGCATATATAATCCATTTATTTTATTCTTAGAAACATCCCACAACCAGCAAGTGTGTCACTATTTATCTAAACCACCTTTGATAAATCTATTACTGTTTAAATCTTAAGCAGGAACCTTACTGTTTCGTTTAATCAAATAAAAACAATTTTCCCGTACATGTATAACTAAACCTAACCATCATGCATGAATCCGTCTAGATCTATCTAATACATACAACTGAGTTTTAATAAAACTTTAACCAGAATACTGCATGTTTTTCACTGTTTATTAGAGTATAATCATACATACCAAAATTGATTGTTTATACAAATCTTAGCATAAAATCAATCCAACATACATAAAATCGTCTATTTGACAATAATCTAATCAGTAGGATTTTTAAAGCTTAACCAGAAAGCCATTGCATAAAAAAAATACCGTTATTTCAATGCTTAACTTAACCAACATGCATATAAATGATTAATAAACCACATCAAACATGCTCTATCTACGGTGGTGTTTAATTTAATTAAGTCTTGAGTAAATATCTATAGAGCAATTAATTTAGTTAAACCTGGATTAGATATTACATACCTTAGGTTTAAGAGAAAGGAACAAGAAGAAGAAGTCTTGGATGATTCTCCCCAAGCATGCCGTGAAAGTCTCACGCAACAAGAAGTCTTCATGGAGAAAACCCAAACATACCGTGAAAGTTCACACAGCAAACCCAAGCGCACCAAACAAGGAAGAACGTTGATCGGCCGGCTTCGCATGTTGCCCTCCTAGCCTCTTTAGAGATCGCGGTGCACATCCGATCTTCTCTTGGAACTGCGAGCCGCCACAGCCCCCTCTTCTCTACTATCTTTCCTTCCAAAATTCTAAACCCCGTTGGAGGAGGGAGGGTTAATTAGAGGCCCTCGGACGCGGGATCGCTAGTTTGGCCTTTCAGGTTTTTAAGAAAGAGTTAAATTTTGATTAAATTGAGTTACAGTTTACACTGTAAGTATATTAATTTTACGGAGTTTTTTCATACTTATGGTTTTAAAACTATCTCTACACAATGAAGGCCCTTATATTTTCAAATTTCGTAAGTAAATAAATCTCTACTTACGGTTTTTTCTTACGAAAATTATAACCGTAAGTAAGAATTGTAGGTATAGACCGATTTTGTTGTAGTAATGTGTGATTGTTCGCTAGAAACTTATTTGCCGACTGTTCACGTCTCAACGTTGAAATAAAATTCTTCCGCTGCCATACTTTAGGACGTGACAGAGACATGACAAACAGGACGGCAGAGATATCGTTGCGTAACTAGCTAAAGAGAAAAGCATCTCACCAAGCAGGACGGACACTTCCACCATTGTGACATTACACTTACTATAACACTGCCCCCAACACCCCTGGAGGAAGCTGCAAAGTACTGGAGATGATGACATCCACTTATGTACAGCAGAGAAATATTTGGTGCACAACAAGTTTTTAATATGTAATGAAGTGAGCACATTTAACGGGGGGGGGGGGTGTCACGTCAACTTTGTGATATTTAATATATCTCTTATTCTTATTTTTTAAGATTTTAAAAGTGAAATAACACATTTTTATTAGATGCGCTCATTTAATGCACTCTAAAAATATGTACTAAATATTTATCTATATAACCTGAACGACGGAAGCGTTGACACAGTGAAGGAGGGTCTGAGAGGCAGATAAAGAATGAGAAGTAGATCACATCTGTGAAGTAGCGGAGCATCAGTACATATATAGGTGATTTGCGAACTCGGTGCACCAGGCGTTTTAACTTCACATTTCCTTATCAGGTCGGAGTACTAATGTTCAATCATCTTTAGCACCTTGCAGACGCAGTGGTTCTGAACACCCTGTGAGCGCTGGACACATTGTGGAGCATCTCCGTAGGGCATCACATGAGTCCAAGCCCTGCGACTGAAAGGGACACGAGGCATAAATGCTAGGGAATGTTTATAGTCTGTCTGAGCATCTGGTCGATTCGGTGAAGTGGGCCACATGTGGGGGTTTGAGGAGTCCTGAATGCATGCACTTTTTTTTTTGACAAGGAAACAATATCTGTATTCATTCATTTACGCAACAAAAGGAGTACAACCCACACAGAGGGCGACGGCATGCGATGCGGCGAAACAAACGAACAGACCCAACCCTATAACAACTTGATTTTTTTAAATATTAAATAATAATAATAATAATAATAATAATTTGTGGAGATGTTTGATTAAAGGCTGCACACCAAATGATAGGAGCAATGGATAAAATAGTCAACAATCATTATGGGTTGGTTTGTAATCGATGTTAAGGACAATCGATGTTAGTTTGCAATCGATATTTAAGGACAATCGATGTTGGTCTGCAATCGACGTTTAAGGACAATCGATGTTGATATGCAATCGATGTTTAGAGGAGCAATCGATGTTTAATGAATCGATGTTGATCTACAATCGATGTTTAAGGACAATCAATGTTGGTCTGCAATTGATGTTTAAGGGCAATCGATGTGAGTCCGCAATCGATGTTTAAGGACAATCGATATTTGTTCGCAATCGTTGTTTAAGGGCATTCGATGTTGATCTGTAATCGATGTTTAAGGACAATGGATATTGGTCTGCAATTGATGTTTAAGGGCAATCGATGTGAGTCCGCAATCGATGTTTAAGGACAATCGATATTTGTTCGCAATCGTTGTTAAGGGCATTCGATGTTGTTCTGCAATCGATAATTAAGGACAATCGATGTTGGTCCACAATCGATGTTTAAGGACAATCGATGTGGGTCCGCAATTGATGTTAAGGGCAATCGATGTGAGTCCGCAATCGATGTTTAAGGACAATCGATATTTGTTCGCAATCGTTGTTTAAGGGCATTCGATGTTGTTCTGCAATCGATAATTAAGGACAATCGATGTTGGTCCACAATCGATGTTTAAGGACAATCGATGTTGGTCCGCAATTGATGTTTAAGGACAATCGACGTTGATCTGCAATCGATGTTTAAGGACAATCGATGTTGGTTCATAATCGATGATTAAGGGCAATCGATGTTGATCCGCAATCGATGTTTAAGGACAATCGATGTTTAAGGGCAATCAATGTTGGTCCGCAATCGATGTTTAAGGGCAATCGATGTTGTTGCACAATCGATGTTGGTGCGCAATCGATGTTTAAGGGCAATCGATGCATCAAATCGACTGACCAAGATATAACGTTCACAGTCGAAGTGGGACTTCGTGTATGATGAAGTTGGACTTCGGATATGACGAAGTTAGCTTCGACTGATCACGATCAAATCGTTCATGATGAAGTGAAACTTCATATATGACGAAGTGGACTTCATATATGACAAAGTTAGATTTTCAATATGACAAAGTTAGCTTCGACTGATCAAGATCAAATCGTATATAACTTCGTACATGACGAAGTTGACTTCATATATGATAAAGGTAAGCTTCCACTGAGTATAATCAAATCGTATATAACTTCGTATATGACAAAGTTGGACTTCATATATGACGAAGTTAAGCTTTGATTGATCAAGATCAAATCATGTATGTCTTCGTACATAACGAAGTCACCGATCATTGCCAAACTATTAAATTCTTGTTAATTATATACCCAATAATTAAAGGGGGATAGTTAAGATAAACGTGGAAGGTATGGACCATAAATCGTGACCGAATCCAACAGAGGATTCCGAACCTGCACCCTAGCACTAATCCAAATTGGAACAGACCAGTTACGGAAACGACTCCTATGGAAGTTCTAAAACATAATAAGACTCTTACTAAGAGTTTAAGAAACTACAAAGTCAGAAAAATTCACCGTCACGACACTATAAAACCATCATAAGACCCTCATAGCCAACCCTAGACTTCTCTTCATTGCTGAACTTGGGGGGAATTTTTAGGAGCAAGGAGGAAGAGGTAGTAGTAAGGTTTCGAGGATCCTTCATCCCTTAGTGTCTGTTTCGACCTGTTAGAACCCTAAGTTAGAAGCAACCAAACGTAGATAATCTTGGGCACCAACTTAACATAGAGTATATCATCTGAAAGTCCTTTAAGTATGTTCTTATGTATCCCTATTCTTCCTGATTTCAATTCATGTAAAAAGTATCAAGTATTTTTCCTAAACTTCGCATAAGATCTAAACTTTTCTTGTTCTTCTCAGGTTTCATGTAGCCGAAACCAACTGGGTCAAACCAAAGCCATAGATCTATTTACTTTATGTTTCCAGCAACCTTTTCATTTATAGTTTCATCCCAAGAACCCTAATTTGGAGTTGTGGATCAAACAAGTGAGTTCTACGTCATTTTCTTAGTCTTGCCAACATGTTGATTAGTCTACGTCTGTACTTAAAAAGCCATCAACCACATGTTAACAACATTAATTACATGATTATGATTCTAATGTTCTATATGGAAGTTATTGATCATACTCTCCACTTACTATGCCTCTTCGCCCTTATGTTTCAACACAAAGCTATATATATATAAAATGAGAAACAACGTCTTTCTATAATAGGTACCATAACTTGTTAGGTCCGTGTGGGTCTATTTCGTTAAGTTTCTTTCCATGATTCTTACGATCTCGTGATTGATTCGTTATGAACTTTCCATATCGGACATGTTTTTCGATTACCACTCGGATTACCTTCTTCATGTACATCTTGGTCAAGATATGTAAAGTCCATGGAACTTAAAGACAACTCGATATGCTATCCGAATTGATCTCCTGATCTATTGTCATATTTTTGAAACTCCATGAAAGATCATTGCCTTTATTACTATATGCTTGTCCTTGGAAATCTATGGCCATAATATGTATATGTATTTGATCAGCACAACATAAGACTTCGATCCATTTGACTAATGCTTGTGTAAATAAGGGTCCTATCTGGTCCTAGGGAGGAGCGCACCAACGTACTTATTAACCGCGGGAGTATCCACTTGTGGTGCATGACATTGCACCAGAATGTGTGCAATATTCGTGAATGTGCCTTCGTTTGATATGATACGTCTGATTATGTGAATGTGTTATTTGTGAATATGGCCAGTCTTATTTATACGATACGATCTCATTCTTGAGTTGTTGTGTACTACTTCTGAAAGTCATTACATGATTCGTTATGCAATTCATTCTACTATGATGTCCATTGAACTTGTAAGTAGTGCCATGCATGTTTGGTCATCTTTTTCATTGTAGAAATTCTAGTATTTTAAAATGTTAATCACGTTATCATTGTCTGCACATTGAGATATAAATCTTACTGGACGTTAGCGCTCTCACACATTTTGCAAACATTTTTAGTTAGTGATGATGAGCCTGCGGAAATTGAAGGGGAAGGGCAAGAGTGAAGAGCACGCGTATTGTCATGAAACCACAGTTTAGAGTCTAGCTGTCTAAAGTATAGCAACTATAATAGTATACTTTTCCTTGAGTCTGTCATGTAATTTGAACAACGGGTCCTACAGTTGTCTCTGACATTTTATGGATGTAGTAAGAAGTTGTTATTAGAATTTATAATGAGATTTACTTATTGAGGATGTCATTTCCTTATATATTGCTCTGTTTATGATCCGAGTACAACTACGAGTTCCGATATTCCGTGTCAAGGCGTGGCAAGCCCCATTCTTTCGGTACAACAAATTGTTGGCCCTTTCGGTATGGCAGCAAACTAGCCTAAAGGGGGGGGGGGGAATAGGCTTTTCTATTTCTGTAATAGAAGGAAACTTAAAACAGAAATTAACACTTGAAGGTTGGTTAGTTGAGTGTGATAAAGAGTAGCAGTGCGGAAGCAAATAAACAATCATACAAAGGACACAAGGAATTTATCCTGGTTCGACTCTTCCCACATAGAAGTCCTACGTCCAGTCCCCAAGCAACCTCATGGAATTTCACTAACCAGGGTACAGTCCCTCTCAAGGACACTACAACACCCAGCACCCCAGCTGGTCTTCTTCTCTTTCCGGGCAAGAAGGCAGCCACTTCTTTTCTAGGCTCAGAAGCAAACCTACTTCTTTTACAGGTTCAGAAGTAAACCTCCTGGAACAAACCTCAGTGCGGTTCTTCTAGACACAACCCCTAGCTGGGTACATACTGTATACAGTCCTACAGCTGGACAAAAATCTTTCTTAGAAAAAAAGATCTGACTGAGAGCTATTACAAGATGAACATTCAGGACTTAGCTCACAGTCACAGACTCTCCCATGATTACAATGAGCACAGGGAGAAAATGAAGAGAGAAGGAAGGAAGCTTGAAAGCTCGAATGCTTCAAATGCTTGAACACTTCTTCTTGGGCTCAGGCTCTTTCTCTCTTTTTCTGAGTGTTTGTGGCGTGAAGGTTCTTCTCACAGTTGTACACTCCTTCAAAGATCTTCAGGAAAGCTCTCTCTTTGTTCTTCAGCAATGCTCCATCTTTTATATGAGCAGCTTTAGAATAGATCCGTTGAAGGGATCCGTTGGAGTCCTAGCCGTTGCTCATCTTCTCTTCATTTGTCTTAATCAGACTCTGGTGGTCTTCGAGGTCTGTAAGCATAGAAGAGAGTGTTAGCATAAAAGAGTGTTTACCAGATAACAGTGCATGCTACTGTGTTTCTGCTATCATGACAGAAATCAGTTCATATCTTTCTGACAAGTCTCTGAAATACGCATGCAGCTTTTTCTGTCAGAAGATATTTGACTTCTCTTTAGGCGCCAAAAAGCACTTTAAGAATAAGAGAAATCGATGTGAATATGACTTATAAAATCGTTGTGCACAATGAGTCGTTATCCAAGTCAATCGTTGTGCACTTATGAACAACTCGATGTGATCATTTATGAAATCGTTATGCAAGCAAATCGTTATGATTCTCCTGAAGAAATCGTTGCGATCAATAAAGAAATCGATGTTCACTTATGAAATCGTTATGAGATCAATTTCTTATCAAATCGTTGCGAAGACAAATCGATGTGAGGGTAAATCGTTGCACTCACTTATCAAATTGTTATGAGACCGATTTCTTATCAAATCTTGCGTCACTTAAGAAATCGTTATGAGACTGATTTCTTGGCACATTGTTCTTTACTTAAAGAATCGTTATGGCTTCTAAAAAATCGTTATAGCTCTATAAAATCAATTAAAAAAAACCAATCGATGTAGCGCTATTAATTTGGCACTAAAACTGAAATCGATGTATATTGATTAAACATCGATTTTATCATTTTAGTGCGCCATATTGCATCAATGAGAGACTTAGCATTTTGCTATGAGATTGATGCGACAGACACAAAAAAAATTAAACAATACTCATAACATTTAATCAACAAAGATATACTTGAAATCATCATAAGTTTTGTTATCACCCAAATACAAAGACAACCATAAAGTGGTTCAACAATCTCCCCATTTTTGTTGCATTTACTTAAAGAATCGTTTTGGCTTCTAAAGAAATCGTTATAGCGCTTATAAAATCAATTAAAACCAAATCGATGTAGCGCTTATTAATTTGGCACTTAAACTGAAATCGATGTATATTGATTAAACACGATTTTATCATTTTAGTGCACCATATTGCATCAATGAGAGACTTAGCATTTTGCTATGAATTGATGCGACACAGATGAAACAAATATTCAATAACATTTAATCAACAAAGATATACTTGAAATCATCATAAGTTTTGTTATCACAAAATACAAGGACAACCATAAAGTGTTCACGTTTTGATTTCAGATTTCAGAAAAACCTATTCAGGTTTAGGATCAAGCCCCTACCGTTGCACCAAAAGCTCGAGCTAATAGTGAAGGCGAACAGTATTTCCTTTATGGCAGAGCAGAACCTCACACTAAGCGGTGGGCGGACATGAGGGGCTTCGCACAGGGCGGTTAGTCCCTGCGGCAGGATGGGTTGTCAGACCCGATTCCACTACATACACCCGATCCTGGGCCAGCATGTAGTAACAACGATTCCCTAAGGGAGTTGATGGACCCCATAATCCAACAAACTCCCCCCCAGCGACACCCCGGATATCGAACCCGCAACCTCTCTCTGATACCAGGTTTAGGATCAAGCTCCTACCGTTGCACCAGAAGCTCGAGCTAATAGTGAAGGCGAACCGTATTTCCTTATCGCAGCGTAGAACCCTACACTAAGCGGTGGGCGGACATGAGGGGCTTCGCACAAGGCGGTTAGTCCCTACGGCGGGATGGGTTGTCAGACCCGATGCCACTACACACACCCGATCCCGAGCCAGCAGTAGTAACAGCGATTCCCTAAGGGAGTTGATGGACCCCATAATCCAACAGAAATCAATGGAAAATTTGACAGCTATGAAACAGTAGGGACCAAGGGTCCCAAGAATAGATAGGGCAAACCCCTGTGCATCAGGTTGCGAAGCCCAAGACCCACCATCGCACAAGGCGACATAAGCCGATGCTAACATTACAGACAGCATCATGACTGGAGAAAGCACCCTCATACATCTCGAATGTCGGGGAGGAGCTCGACAGGAGGGGGACGATACCAATAACTAGGACCAAAGGGACAAGAATGGGGAGCTTGAAAGATGGGCGTCATCATCAACCGGAGATACAGATTGGAGTTGGGGGCGGACGTTGTCGCTTTGAACTTCGCCCCATACAAGCCAAACAGTGGAAGAAACACAGGGATGTTTCCGAATCTTGAGGCTGGAGTAGGAATGATAGACTTTGTCTTCCATCAAAATAGATCGAAGTCTCCTCTAGACCACGGGGGCGGTGGTGGAACGCCACACCCCAACACCAACAGGATACATATCTGCATAGTAGATACAAGAGGAATAACATGAGGAATTCAGCCAATACGCCGTTGCTGGACTAGTCGCTAGCGATGCCTAAAAACACCCCCTGAGGGGGAACCAAAAGCTCCTATGGGAAGATTATCTGGGAGAGCCCATCCAAAACCTTCGGAGGGAATATTTCCTCCGACTACGATCGAAGACGAAGACGGGCGATCGGAGATGAAGACGACGGGGGGAGGGGCCCCTCCCCACCGGATGGGAGCTGCGGTGGAGAACTCTAGGGCGACTGGGCAGTGGAGGGTTGGGGAGAGAAAACCAGAGCTTCTCTCTGTAAAGTCTAGAGAGAGATGCCAATGCATGTATGAACTTGTGCTTGTATGCATGTATATGTGTACATGCCTAGCTATTTGGGGATGTACGTGCGTATGGGACGTAGTGAACACACACTCGATCGGGCATATATGTATGTGCTTTTGCTGTGTGGGTGTACTTCGGGCGTTTGTATATTTGCATGTATGAGAGGGGATGGAAACTTGAGCATGAGTTTGCGCTTATATGGAATCAAGCCCAATTATTTTGGAGGATCTAATTCTGGAAGTCTCCAATCAAAGGCGATTACTTCTTCCATAACCTTCCTGACAGTGGAGGCACATAAGCTGATGAGTCAGTATTGCATATCATGTTTCCATCGAAATGTATGGTCTGCACTTTAATGATAAGACTAGCTAATTTCATATAATTAGCACAGTGAATAGTAAGACGATAATTATTTCAGAAGTAATTGGTTGTTTCATGGCTTATGTAAACGTAAATATTGGCAAACATCGAATCAAACAAATGATCAGCTACCCTGATGATCGAGTTGAAATATCGATCAAAACATGCCATGGAGGTGTGTCTCGACATCATTGGGACAAATTGGACTTGAGTCCTTTAAAGTAGGCTTTTTCGCTGCTCAGCTGCGCCTTATAAACTAGATCTTTTACGCCCCGAAAATCATTGCAACAGCTTTTAAAAAAAATGGCAACGGAAAGACTTTAATATTAAAGAGCAGACTAGAACATATAGGAGCTCCGAACAAACACCCACTTGGGTTAAAACAAAGAAAAGTGCTTGAACCAGACTGCGACACAGAGACATCCCACATGGTACCGGAGATAAAGAATCACTACTTCAAGCCAATATCACGATATTTCAATAAATAAAATATTTTTTTAAAGAAAAAAAAAGGCTAGGTGACTCTTGAGAACAGCTGGGCTGCAATCGGGGTGAGGGCATATTCTAACAGATAGGGTTGCATCTATCTGTACAGCAGAATGAAGGTAGTTCGGAAGGAAGGCGCATTTAAAGGAGAAATGAGTACTCTACGATCATCATGAGCGAAATTGTCAACTTCCTAACCAGAATTTTGAGGGAGCAAAAGACTTAAGCGGCCACAAGCTAAAGCACAGCAAGAGTCTGGACAGCACACAAAGCAAACTGGATGAACCTAAAAAAAAAAAACAGTGGTAACAGAAGAAAACAACACTTAAACTACAGTACATGCTGAACACCTGGAGGTTGCAAAACAGAAAAAGGACTTGCAGGGTGGAGGGGACACAGTGGCCTGACACTGGGGAAAGGGGGACAAAATGTATGCACTAAATTAGACACACCTTACACTACTAGGAAAATGACTTTTACCTACGTCCTATACCTACACGTTAGATAGTTGTAGGTATGGGAAGGATTTATCTACGTTAAAATAAATAAACAAACTATTATATTTATTAAGTGGTAGGTATACATAAATATCACTACAGGAAACCAAGTTTTACTTACATCCAAACACTGTAGGTAGAGAACCAAAAATCGTAAGCATAACCTTTGCTTACGGTGTTACCTACGATAGGGTTCGTCAGCTAAAGTCCAACGGCAAAGGCCTAAGGCTACGGTGTTTTAAACTTCGTAAGTATATAGCTATAGTGACGGTGTTGGTAGCCGTAAGTAACACCATAAGGATATTCTTTTTTGGCTACGGCGATGTTAACCGTAGTCATTTTTTTGTAAGGATACTCAGTTACAGCTACGAACATCCCTATGGTATTTTAAACCGTAAGCATTTCCCCTACGGCCACGTACACCGTAAGCAAGTATGTGTGCCTACAGCCGTGTACACCATAGTAGTTTTGTTTCAGCAAAAAAAAAAAATAATATATTCAGATGGATTCACATTCACCTACAGTTAGAGATCCACATTCACAAGAAATTGGATCAACACATACACATTCACATTTAGATCCACACATTCACATTTGGATCAACACATATACATCCACATTAGTTCCACACATACACATCCACATTTAGATCCATAATCACATTTAGATCAACATATACACATCCACATTTAGATCCACACACTTCACACCCACTCATTCACAATGCACAACACATTAATATATAAGAACATTAAGTTTAACAAATAATAATGTTAATGAAAGATTACATCAAAATCATTATTCACATTCACATACTATTCAGAAGAGGAAGTTAATTGTTAGTAAAGAAAGAGTAAGACAGGTTGTCACATTCATCATTGTTTACATTCACATGCTTTCTCCTTCGACCAAGACAAGTTGCAGCAGACAAACTTCAAGAGCAACAATATGTGGTCAATAAATACTGTGTGAGAATATGTAATAACAAAAGAAACAATATGCTTAATAAACAGTAATGCAGGGAAATACGTCATCAACCGTTACAGTTATAGGACACAAGTTAATTCAGATGTGAAGTGATATGTAACATTATAGGACACAAGTTAATTCAGATGTGAAGTGACTAGGTTACTTCAAATGGGTTACTTCAAATGGTTTACATGACAGGGTTACTTCAGATGTGAAGTGACTGGCAAGCGAAATTAAAGATTTAAGTAGTAGCTTGTGAGTTTGGAGGATGACATCTCTAATCTCTGCTTGAGGTAACTTGATGAGTTGATGGTTATCTCCCTGTAACCAGATATAACCGACACCCCCTTCTATTTTCCCCTCCCTCTATCTGTTGTTGTCACGTCTGTTCCATCACGTATGGTTGGGCGATAACTGTAACGGGGCCTATTTAAAGGCAGCTACTATTAGTGTATCTGCTCACTCTTACAAGTCAAACACAGTTTGAAGGGAGCAGTTGTGGAAGTAACATTATGTTTGTGAGGAAAAAATAAGAATAGAAAGGAAAGCTTACCCAACCTGATGAAGTTTCAAAATCCACCTTGAAATGTGCGATAACCTTCTGTGGTGGCCATTAAAATGAAATAAAAAAGCCCATAGGATGGAGTTAAACGAGACAGAAGTATAATCTAGAATGTAGATTAAGGTGACACATTAGTGTCCATAGGATGGAGCAAGATCACAATTTAATTTATTCACAGCCACCCAGAAAAATCTGGTGCAAAGACTAGTGCATCCTACAAAACTCAAGGCACCATGGAGAGAGAGACAGAGATATCCAGTGTATGGATTATTAGGTGTATATTTGCCATGATGAATGTTTACGATGTCAAAGGCCAACTTATCAGACATGGAGATACGATGGAGGACAATGTCAGCATGTGTGATGTTAAAATCTGACTTTTTTTGAAATATTGCATGAAAATAGAATTATAGAAAATCAAACAAGTGGAAGGGAGATTCTTCTTCACCTCAGCTCTAAACAACAGGTGGGGGAAGATCATAATAGTTTTTATGATAAATTTCCATTAACTCCAGGATGTACTTAATGCAGATAGGAGTTCTGAAGACTTGAAGGGAGACATAGAAGTGTGAGGTACACATGATGTGATTTATTTCTTCTGGGTGAACGTAATAATCATTAAGAGTTCCCATTCCACTTGTACTTGAAAATTCTACTAATATATGCTAACATAATAATAAATTTTTGTTGATTCAACATAGCCTTATCAACCATGGTTTGCAGGATTACCCAGTCCCTATCTGGGTAGGGAATCAGCCAATGTGGAACAATTTCAATGGAAGGACCCAATCCCAATTTCAATTCAGAAATGAAGGAAGAAAAAAAATAGTTGAGCTGGCAGTCTGAAAACGGCTATGCTCCCTTGTTCTGTTGCCTTTTAGATGTCCATTTACTTCTCATTTTTGATGGAAAGTACTTTATCTTCCAATTTTCCATCTTTTTTGGTCAAAATTTCCAATATTGACCAATGGGCGCCAGAAGATTAGAATGGTGCGAACAATTGTTGGGCACCAAAACTGTAGAATACATTTTAGTGGGTAAAGAAAAGATGTACCATGGTAAACTAATGTAACCTAGACCCTAGAGCAAAATGGGAATTGTGGGGAAATCATGCCCTGCCTGAAATTAAGGAAAGTGCGAATAAGAGGTTTTTTTTCAAACTGCAATTCACAAGAGATTCTATTCATTCTGCAAATAAAGGGAAGGAAAGAGAGCTCCTAGGCCAAGACCTCCCAAAAGTAGTACCCAGATTTGAGTTATAACCTGAAATAAAAGTTTCAAAGAGCTGTAAATACCAGTTAACTCTGAACTTTGACATGCAAGCTACATAATGTTGAAAACTATATTGAAATTTATGGATCAGATTTAGCAAAAATTGCAAAATATTCCACCAGTCCCAGCTCCCATACTTACATTACCTTATCAACTTGATTGGACCGCTTCTAAAACGATTTAGTTCTAAAGTGACATGGCACTTGAATTAGTTTTTCATAGGGAAAGGGCACGATTTAGTTCTAAACGATTGACTTTACAATCTATTCTATTCAAAGTTTGACGTTATTGAAATATATTATGATGTACATATGACAACCAAGTAAAACATAACCATGTGGATCATTAAATAACAGCAAGTGTAAAAATTTCAGACATATCTCACTCTCTGATATAGCACCAGATGGGATTGGACGATAAGGCTCATTTATTGCATCAATTTCCCGATCGTACCAATCATTATTTTTCTTGAGAAAAAAAATGAAAATAAATGTCAATTAATTTCATTTCAGACTTGCATTTCAATAAACATTACATTATATTTACTACCTGAGGTAACCAGTGAGGAATGGGCCCGACATCAGCATATAGACAATTGACTTGGCTGCATCTTCAATATTCCATTCAAAGTTTCTAAATAGGAAAACAGTTCAAAGTTACTAAATGGTCCCAATAGGGTTATCCTTGTTTCTCTGTAAATATTGCTCTGTATAGTCTAGTTATACAGTAAGTGCTCAACAAATACTGTTGCTCTGTAAAGCATTTCTCAGGATTTTAGGATTTCTAGTTAAACTCTTAAGTCTGGTTTGTAGTCCATAAAATTTATTTGGATCATATAAGATTCATTTGTGCACCCTGTTAGACAAGTAAATAGTCACTGCAGATGCATAGTTAGACAAGTAGAGAGGAAGTGCAGACGCATAGCATTGTCTGATAACTTATCCTTTATTTAGATAATTTTTAAAGGATAAAGATAAGAATAAGGAACACATGGATAACCAATTTTAAGGTTAAGGATATAACTTCTATATGACTTGATACCAATCCATTGTCATCTGCAAACCAAGAACTTATCCAATGTATAACTCTATTGGGAATAGTTTAATATGTTGCAAATTTAAAATTACAAAGTTGTGATAGTTTGCATGTTTCTTCACTACTGGGCATTAAAAACCATATGAGAAATCAAATACCAGAAGTAGCAGCACCACAGACAAACCCCCAATTCAAAGAGTATGTTAGTTGCTATATACCTACAATACTACATCAAACAGATCATTCCCAACATTTTGATATGTCAAAAGGAACAGATAAAGGAATAACTTACCAATTGAAGCACCATGGGTATGCTCATATGTGAATGCTCCCAATTGATAGGTTTTCTCCAGTCCAAGTAGCGGCATACTGTTGGCTACCTATAAAGCAGCTCTGGTAATAACAAATGGACGTCTTTCTCAGAAGCTAGCTTTTCAGTCTTTCATAAGTTGACTTAGACATTAGCATGCCATAACCTAACATGAAAGTGAAATTAGGGTAGGGATTGAGAATATGAACTCTGAATCATATTATAAATAAAAAAGAAACACACTTGTCCCTGTTTGCATGGGCTTTCTGTCTAACTTCCTGTATTCTTCCTTGTCATTTACCAGTGCAACAAGATATTGAGATTTTTTTTCTGACATTGCTTCCTTGGTCCCTCCCACTTGAGTC
>CM024756.1:33480712-33698289 GCA_014218235.1 Colocasia esculenta
TTGATTATTCGCATCTCTTACCTATTTAATAGGCTTAGCCCTTGACAAATTGCTAAAGTCGCTCACTCGTCGTGTGTTTAAAGCAAGGGGCTAAGCCTAAGAACAGATCTGACTTGTTTCGTGGTTGTGTGCAGGACGGAAAAGAAAGCGGCACTCATATCTCACTCGTCACTCTCACTCAGTCACAAACCATAAAAGCAAAAGCGTTCTATTCCATTCCATTCATATCATGTACAAAAGAGGGGGGGAAGACCCAAAAAGTACAAACCCTCAGCCGCTCTCCCCTGTGCCCTCAGGCGGGCGGGGAGACGGAGGGGCCATCGCTCTCGGCCCTGTCTCACTCCCCTCGGGCGCTCTCTCGCGCCGTCGCCGCTCCTCCTCCTCGTTCCTCCGCCGTCCGGAGGAACCCGTCAGATAGTGCCCGGCGGACCCACTCGGGATGCCGCTCCGGCTGGTCACTGATCGGCTACGCCCGACCAGCGCCAGGGCTCTCTCTAGCCCCCTCATCTCGGACCGCAGCAGTTCGCCGCGATGCCGCTCCTCTCCTAGCTGCGTGCGGAGGTCCCCAGCCTCGGCGCGCAGTCGCGCCGCCTCCTCCGCCTCCTGGCGCCATCGCGCCACCTCCGCTGCCTCGGGACGCAGGCGCAGCTCCGCCATCTCTGTCTCCAGCGTCGTCGTCTGCGCCAGGGCGGTCCTCAGCTCCTGCTCCTGCAATGCCAAACATCTTGTCAGGTTTTCACTAAAAGAACAAAACTAAAGGGGCATCTAGAGTAAGAAACCTACCCGCTCCCGCAGCTGGGCGAGGGCGTCTTCCGCTCGGGCCGTCGCCGCCGCTAGCTGGCCCTCCAAGACGGAACGGCCAGGGTCCTCCCGAGAGGAGGAGGTACCGCCCACCATCTGCTGGGCCCTCTCCAACTCCCCCCTCTGCAAAAGAAGCACCACAGGGTCAATCAATAAAAATCAGGATTAGAAAGAAGGATGCAAAATAAAACTCACCAACTGATCCACCACGGTCTGGAGATCGTCCCGCTGCTGGATGGTAGAGTGGAGGACGCCCTCGAGCGAGGCAATCCGTCCCTCGGGGTCAAGCTGCAAAACACAAGTCAAAATCAGTCACATAATTAATCAGAGAATTTAAAACAAACTGAAAGCAGTAAAACTCACCGGTCGTCGGGTCCCCCTGTACACCTGGGCCCCGTACCGCCGGGCGTAGGCCCGGTAGTAATCCTCATCACTGGTAGCCTCAGAGACCACCTCCTTCCCTCGCCGCTCCCAATCGTCCAGCTGCTCCCGGACCCGGACTGTCCAGTCCGTGACCTGCTGGATTCCTCGGAAGCTCCGGCCCGGCCTCTCCCAGAGCCTCTGTCTGGTCGGGAACTCCACCACTGCCTGGTGGAGTCCCAGCGTCCGCGCCACTAACCGGTGGTGGAGCGGGACCACTGTGTTATAACAGTGGAGCCAGATGTCCCTACCGAAGTAAGGTCGGCCCCGCTCCACCCACGGCTGGGTGGCGTCATCCTCCCCGACGTAAGGGGTCCACTGCACCTGCATACCACAAGCAAAACGCGTCAGTCAACTACCAGAAGAGCAATCAAAGAAAGATGGTTAAGGCTTGAAGTACTCACATGCCCGAAGGGAATGGTGTCCATCGCATCATGGATCAGCGTCACCTGCCGCCGCAAGGATCGCTCGTCGCGGCAGAACCGCCAGCGCTGGAGAAGGGGCACGGCGCCTCGTCGCCTCGCCGCCCCGCGGCGAAGAGAGGGGAGGTGGTAGTACGCCCACACCTGCAGGAGCAACACAGTCAGTACCACGATTAATAAAATAAAAGCAGCAAAAATAACAAAGGCTGAGGTGAGAAGAGTACCTGTAACAGAGGGAAGAACCCGGCCACCCCTGTCTCCCTACTGGAGGTGCCCAGGCTGTCGAAAAGGTGGGCCAGAAGGGCCGCACCCCACGCGTAGCTCCCCACCTGGGTCAGGTCCTCCAGTAGGGGCAGACACAGGCAGCTCACCGGGTCTCCTCGCGTACCCAAGATCAACTTCCCGATCACAAGGATCAGGAAGCGCCTCAAGTCGCGGTCCGCTGCCGCTCCCTCCTCCTCTGCCAGCACGGCTCGGGCGTCCTCCGTCAGCCGCGCCAAGTACTCCGCCTGCTCCTCCCCCGTCCGGTGGCGCGCGCTCGCTACCCCCAGGCTCGCCTGCAGCGCTGTCCTCCCGACCAACGAGGACCTCTCTCCCCTCACCTCCAGCTCGAGAAGCCTCTCCACTGGCTCCTGATAACTGGTGTAGGTGGTCCCGGTCACCGCCTGGCCGTCCACTCTCAGGCCAGTGATCCGTACCACGTCCTCTAACGTGGGGACCATGTGCCCCCACGGAAAGAGGAACGCGTGGCACCCCGGGTCCCACCGCTCCTTTAGAGCCTGGATAAGCGCCACGTCTGGCGTCAGCTCCTCCAACCTCAAAAAAGGGCCGAAGCCCATCCCCTCCAATCGGCGTACCTGGAAGTCCGGCAAGCCGTCGTATATTGCTCGGATCACCGCCCACCCAAGTCGGGACCGCAACTCACTCTGCAAGACAAACACCAAAAGGGTCAGAATTCGGAAAGAAAAGCGCAAACCTCTCTCTGTCCTGATAAGGCGACAAGGGTCCCGTCGCCTTCCTAAAGGCGACATCCACCTCGTCGCATTCCCAGATTAAGGTAGCGACGGTTACCCTGTCGCCTTTTAAAAGGCGACAGTGGGGTCGTCGCCTTCCTACTGGTAAAGCGACGGGTCATACGTCGCATTACCAGTGCCGGACCGAGACGGAATTTCCTCCGTTTTTCGGCCGTTTCCTCGGGCAAACCGCCCTACAATCGGGTGCTCCGCACCCCCCACATCCCGCATTCAAGGTAAAGGGTTCGGAGACCTACCTTCTTGGGCCCGACCGGTTCGTCGTCGTCGCCCGGCATCGCCACGGGCTCTTCCTCCATCGGCACGGCCGGGGAAGCCTCCGTGGCCGCCGTCAAGCTTCCCTCGCCCGGTGGTCGACGCCGGATCGATTTCTTGCGTCGCCGCCCCCCACCATCGCCGCCTTGGCCGCCTTCTCCGCCGCCCTCCATCGCACCACCGAAGGGAGAGAAAGGAAGTTTAGAAAGAGAGGAAGTGTGGAGAGAGAGGGAGATAGGAGGGAGGGTAGGAAGGAAAGAGAGAGAGAGAAAGAGGACGAAGGCCGGAAACTCCCGGATCGCCGGAGAGGAGAGTGAGAGAGGAAGAGGAAAGAAAGAGGGAAGAAGGAGAGAGAGGGCGCTCGGCCGGAATTCAAACTGCCTCGGTTCCTGTGAACGCGACATGTGGTCGGTCGCCTTCACTTTAGTGGTCGCGACAGCACCCTTGTCGCCTTCACTTTAGTGGTCGCGACAGCAACCTTGTCGCCTTCTTGATTGCGACACCCCCTATGTCGCCTTATCAGTTCTGTGCACAATTTCTAAAAAAATCAATCTTCATTACAATAATTCCATGATCACATCAAATAAAAGGCTCTGAAAAGTCAAAGAATCAACATGTTCCCCTTACATCAAGCATCAAATCCACCAAGTCCCATCAAAACATCAAAAGAATAATCAAGTCTATCTCTAGCTCACGGTCCCCTCAGTGGCCGAAGCTTCTCGTGCTCCAGGAGGTACGCCTGGTATGTCTCCCGGTCCTCGTCAAGTCTCGGCGGGAGTGCATGGGTAGCGCACGCCCTCCACAAGGCCAGCGCGCTCCGCACGGCCTGTTCGTCCTCCGGGTTCTCCAAGCGTCGTTTCTTCACAGGAGGTAAGTGTGATAGTGGAAGTACTCTCGTCCTTGGTTTACCGATCTGTAGGTAGCACCGCTGCGGGTTGTAGAGCACGGTCGCCATGTTCCCGATGAGTTGCAAATCCAAGCCGCGTCCGAGTGGTAGTCGGATCTCCACTCCACGAAGTGCCGCTATGCCCAAAGCGAAGTGCTCCACTGGTAGGGTGCTGAAGTAAAGGCGCCATGCACTCCTCGTCTTCTTGTCGGCCGTCCTGCATAAAACTTTGTCCGAAAACTTGGCCGCGCCGCCAATGAAGTTCAATGGATGGCACCCAAAGATCCTACTATCGGTGGTGGGGTTGTCGACCGGTTTAAACTTTATCCTCACACCCAACCAACACTCCACCAGGATCATAGAGCCATAGAGGAAACCTCCCGTGGAAGCCGAGGTAAGACCCGAGTAAAGGTACGCCAAGACGGCGTGAGAGAGTGAAAGCCCCCGCCATGCCCCACTAATCGCACTAAGGCTAGCATAGTCTATGAGGTGATCCCCGGACGGGAAGAGCACCACCCCGCATAAGCATATGGCCACGGCCTTTGCGATTTCCCGGTGGTCCACGCTCTTATCCTTGCACTTGGATATGACCCACTTAGACAATGGTACTAGATGGATGAATTGTGGGCTAATTATGGTGTAGACATCTCCCGGATCAGTCATAAACTCTCCAAGGATAAGCTTCGGGTTGATGGGCTCAATCGTATAGCTTATATTTTGCTCATCCCCCGGTTTCGTCTTGGGAAGAGCAAGGAAGGCTTCGACCTCCTCTAGAAGGATGGTCGCCTCAAATTTAGGGAAGATGAAGGTATGGGTTTGTGGGTGCCATAATTCTATGAGGGCTGTGATACTATGCCAATCAAATGAAATCTTATGGTAGTTGTGAGCCGCTATTAAAACACCACCCAAACCCCACTCTCTCAAGAACCTAATGACATACATGGGTAAGGCTTTGATCATTGGGACAATCCAAGTGAGCTTCGAGTAACGGCGAGAGCCGGGGAAGAGCTAGAGAAGAAAGGAAAATGAAAGAAGAAGGAGAAGAAGAACAGGAAATTTGATGAGCAAATTCGGAGTTAAAATCATTGAAAATTAAAAACATCACAAACTTACCTCTCTCACTTCCTCGCTCCGGCTCAGATGATTGGGGACGTCCGTCACCCTCATGAGAGCTTCATACACCGTCCGAGCACGCTTTGGGCCTTCATAAGCCACCTCCCCATCCATGGAAGCAAGAGGAGCTCTCTTCATGGCCATGAGAGCTTGCAAGGCTTGAAGGAGAGAAGGGAGAGGTGAGGGCTCCGAATTTGGCCTCTCATCCCCTCTATTTATAGAGCCTTAGTACTCCTATTCATGCTAGGAAAGGGTGGGGGAGACCCATTAGGAGTAGGACTTTGAGTGGGAAGCCCTAGGAGTCCAAGTAGGAGTCAAGTCCTAATCCCATGCTGAAGGTTTTTGAGCTCGGGCTGCAGAACCTGTGAACGCGACATATCGACCTGTCGCCTTCAAGGTGGCGACAGATCTTATGTCGTCTTCTTCAGTGGAGCATAGCGACAAGCCCTGTGTCGCCTTCTGACCAGTCTGTGCTGTCTTGCTTATTTTTCTGTGACTGTTCGTAGTATTTACACATATGCTTTGATGACATTATTTGGTGTATTATGTCATATTTATTTTATTGCTTTGATTATCGAAAATCCATAAAAATCAGAAAATGCAGGAAAATCCATAAAAAAATAGAAAATCCAGAAAATCAGAAAGACGTCCGTCAGGTAAGTCAGGTAAGTACCTCTAACCCTAATCCCTTCGCATTACTATATGGTATCTACACTATTATATCAGCTCAAGGACCGGCTGGTTCCCAGTGTGTTTCGGGATCTGAGTTCCCCTTCATCAAAAACAAGGATGATCTAGATGCACGCTGCTAATCGCTGGATAGGCCGTTGGGTGGTATGACTCGGGGACGACGGATTCTCTCGCACGTCGGGGATGCGAAGTGTCTTGATCCTTGCTCGTATTATCTAGCAATATTATCCTTGAATATTAGTTATTTTCTCCTTTCTTTGCATTCGTTTTTATGATTTCCTTTTATTTTAACCCAGCATGCATCATGTAGGGATTTTGGAGCTTCATGAATCATGATTTGTCAAAGTCAGCTTCTCAATGATGTCCCAACAACAGATTCTCATCTTCTAGACAAGAATTCCATTCCAAATTTGAAAGCTTTCCTCGAACTTGCTACTCGGTTTAGTCCGCCAGTGATGGTTCCTATGCAGGATTTCTCTCATCCCCATTCATTATGACAGTCATCCCTTTATCCTCGATCTGCTCATTAGTCGTGACCCGCTCGAAGGCCAGAGTCGAATCGACCCGCCGGGCAGCACCTATCCCCTAATGAACGAAACCTGCACGCTAAAGATAGCCAGGGTACCTCTTGCACCAGGAGGTTGATCATTCTTTTCTTTTGACTTTTATTCGTCCCTAGTAGGAGCCATCCTTGCGTTCTGTTCCCAGCCATGTTGGAGGCCAGCCGGATAATTCTTGCTGCTTATTCGTCAAGAATGGGTGTCTCTTTACCTTGATGCCCGCTTTTCAGCTCAATCCGCTTCACTCCGCTACATCGCCGTTTCACGCCATTTTCGCTCCATTTCCGCTCCACTCCCTTGCAAAGCAGGCATCAAGGAGGGGCAATCTGTAGACACCCATTTCTGACCTATAAGTCGAGCAAAGTCCCTTGTCGTATCATTGACGCCCCACGTTGGCTCATCATCGTCAAGCTGACTTTCTCCGATCATAACATCATTCCCATTAGTTCATCGCCCTGGAGGACCCTTCTTGGTCCAACCAATCTCTTGCTATAACTCTCTGAGTACAAGTCCGATATTTCATCTTGAAGCCTGTGCATGGCTGTTTGACGACCAAACGTAGCAAAGGCCAGAAGGCGACAGGCCTTAAGTCGCCTTCCTGAAGACGACAGCCCCTATGTCGCGATCATAATTCTATATTTTAAATCCCTCAGAAAATCGAAAATGACTTGAAGTACCTTCTATATGAGGAAGGCGACATATCGAGCAGTCGCATTCAGAAGGCGACACACAAGCCGTCGCGTTCATGGCCTTAAACAGGAAACTCAATCCGAGGCTGATTTGGACCCATGCTATTGATGGTAATTGCTTCTTTTGGGCGTCCAAATCAAGTCCAAATCCTTTCAAATCCGGAGCAGACCTTCCCAACATACTCCTTTCCGAGTTCCAATGGCCCTTGCACAGCCATACTTGCCCAGAGTCGGACTCTTGCCCATTATTCCTCTCAGACCCGAGTTGGGAATAATCACCCATAAAAACCTTATTTCTCCATCTTTTTGGGCAAGGCCGGAGCCATTAGTTCGGGAATCCAGAGAGCTTCGTCTTCCAAGAAGAGAGCTTCCTCTCCAGACGACTCAGAAGAGCCCTCCAGGGCGTTTTCCCACCGGCTATCCAATCTCCTCTCCCTTTTTCTTCCTTCTTTCATCAATTTCATGCATACATAGTTCGTTTTTCTTCTAGTTTAGCATTAGAACACGAAACACACACCCATCTTTAGCACCCATAGGGGTCCAAAGCCCCAATCCTGTGAGTTCCCCCCATAATAGTTCATGCACATGCACTTTTTATTGAATAGATCCATTGCACACGAGTTCTAATGGGTTTTATTGGTGTTTGAATCATCTTGGCAGGTCTTGAAGGTTAGAACGAAGTGAGGCTCCTGTCCCTTGGCCGGCTGAGGAGCAGGAAGACGAGAACCCACAATTCTGTCCCTCTGAAGGGAAGGCGACACGGCCCCTGTCGCGTTCAAGAAGGCGCCTTTGCCTCTGTCGCGTTCAGGAGAAAGGAAGGCGACGCTGCTTCTGTCGCTTTACCAGGTACACCTTTCCTTCACCCTTTCTTTTCCAAGGTAGTCAGCCCTCCACGTCTACATCTCCGAGGCGATTACCCTGGTGGCGATCACGGTCAGTTCTCAATCCCTATACTCATAATTTTCAAATCAAAAGGGGATACCAATCCCGTGATTACAGTGGCCATTGGGAGAGGTAGAGGGTAAGAAAAGAAAAGGGAGAATAAGAAAGGAAGAGCATCAAATAAAATGTTAAAAGCTTGTCACAACCAAAACCAAAACCAAAAGAAATCAAAGTTTACTTACCATTTTGGCTTGTACAAGTTTGCAAACATGCCCTTCCACTTGACTAAGCCTTTGAAACCTCTCTCCACTTGCTCCCTTGGAAGAAGAAGACCCACCAAACTCCATCTCTTCCAAGCTTCCTTTCCTTCTCTCCTCCAACTCTTCTCCTCCTTCTCCTTCCTCTCTTCCAAAGATTCTTCTCCTTCCCTCTCCTCCAAGCCTTCTCCTTCTCTTCTCAAGCCTTCTCCCCCTTCTCTTCCTCCTCAAGAGAGAACTTTTGCAACTTTAGGAGGGAAGAGAAATGCATGAAAAGGAGAGAATGCATTGAAAGGAGTGTGCATGCATGAAAAGAAATGTGAGAGGGTGTCTTGTGACCCCTTGACCCGGAGGTGGCTCTCATACACACAGCAAAGGGGGGAAAAAGAAAAACTGTCAAATCTTGATTGACAGCTTGAATCGCGTCCAGTGCAGCAGACGCGACTTTGGACAAGCCTCTATAATTGCATCTTGTTGGGACGTCGTGATTCAGAAAGGCCAAATAGACAGATCATGTGGAGATGGCGACAGGAGATGCAAGAGTGCACTGAAACAAGCTATTCAGTTGAAGCGAGGGCAGCGCATCGCCATGGCTGAGGACCAATACGTCTGCCCTCGCAAGTTCAAGTTCTTCAGTGTAACGTCGCGTGCTTTTCGGATCCATGCGGATCATGTGTGTTGTGGTTGTGGCGGCCGTTGTGAGGCCAATGTGAGTTGGTTGTGTGGAATGCATGGTGTGGATGTGTGGCTTGAGCAGGTGAAGTGCAGGTTTGGTTCTGAAATGAAATAGGACCTGCTGCAGTTCAGTTGGAGTTGGCGGCCAGGGGTGGCCGTTGACCTGTTGGCGTCCAGGTATGTGGCCGTTGACTGCATGATCTTGGCGGCATAGGATGTGGACGTTTAGGGTGGCGGTTGCTATTGGCGGCAGAGGGGTTGACGCCAACCTGAGAATTCTGCAGGTTATAGGGTCACCCGAGAGCAGGTTCTGCACCTGGTTCTCTTTCTCTCTTGCCCCAGCTTCACGCCCTTGCATTCCTAAAGCTTCCAACAGGTACTAAAGGGTGCTTGGAGGATCGTGAGACGCGTGGCGTTGCTGAATTGCGCGAGGAAATGTTGTGGCGTGGTGCAATTCCCGTGGGAGCTCGCAGAGGGTTCGGTGTGAACCGGGAGATTTCGGGAGGTTTTAGCGCGTTCTGAGGTAGGGACGAACCCAGTTAGCTCCGTAGAAACATTAAAACACGACGTAACCACCTGAATCAGCATGTTAATGCATTTTCGGATTAACTTACACCATGCGGGGTTAATGGGTGGTTTGAGTAATTTAGCGAACGAAGCATGCTGTATGGGGTTGTTTAGGATTCATGCATGGTAAAAGAACTGTTTCAGTATGTTTTATCGTGGTTTAAATGGTTGGAAAACCTGTAGAATCGGTTTAGGGTTTCTGCAGGGTTAGAGGCCGAAGAACTTGGCGTCAACATCGTTTGTCGCCAAGCTCATCAGCTGGGATAGAGACGGCCAGATCCTTTGCCGTCGACTTCCTGTAAGCGGCAATCGATGTTGCCGCCAGCATGTATAGAAGCAGAAATGATAGTTTATGGTATTTATTGATAATGAATGGTGCATTGGCACCTGTGGTGCACTGAGTGCACGTAGTTTCTGTGTTTAGCATACAAAGTATGCAGTTAGTTGCTACTTTTGTGACTGCGTGTTGTTCACGCGAGTCCAGTTGGGTTCACGTGTAGTGGACCGTTGTTACTTGAGGTTTACGTGAGGTTTCACGTGGTTTGTGTGTGACGTGTACGTGGTTTTGTGTACGTGGCGAGTAGTACGACGCCTACCGTGGTTACCTCTCCAGTTGGGTGCCCCAGGTTCTTTGTGAGCCAGGCTGTTAGCTCGGGGCTTTGTCCTGGTACTTGTGTTGTACCGTCGAGGTCTGTGTCGTCTGACCTGGACACCCTCACTCCTTTGTTTGAGTTGTACGTCCGGCTGAGGGAAAGACGATAGTGGGACAGTGACACTTGTGTTTGTCTTTAGTCACTTGTAGCGCGCTCGTAGTTGGGGGTACGGACACCAGTAGACGTACTGGACCCCAGCTAGTCCTTTTCCAGTGCCTCACTCTAGAGAGTTCCGGGCCAGGATCTCCAGAGGTGCCAGGCATGGGCCTGTGACCGTGTGGTTCGCAGGTGGTGGTGTTTAGTTGGTCTCCACAGTTGCTTGACCTTTTCACGTGGAGTGGCAGCTGGACCTTTCGTCCGTGGCTGCGAGACTGAGAGGTAGACCTGTGTTAGCTTGTCCGAGTCAGTTTCTGGTGTCGCGAACCAATTCACGTGGCTCGTGTTTGGCTGTCTCTACTTTAGCTTGTACACCTGTACTGGTTTGCCGTTTAATTATTACAGTTGTTTTTCGTAGTCGGCAGACGATGAGTACTTTTACATCTTTTATATCCTGCTTAGCTGTTATATAAATTGTTGGTATTGTTACTGCTTTCGTACTTGTGGTTTGGTTTTGCTCGATGTTGGGGGAGTTCCCTACTGAGCCAGTGACTAGCGAGGCTCATCCCTACCCCCACAGGTGAGAGCGAGGAGGACGTTTCTCGACCATCGTCCGGTTCAGAGCCGCGCCGTAGAGGTACAGGGTCGGTACCTCCAGCTGTGTAGTAGCAGCTCCAACAGTGTACTGTAGTTAGTTGTTTATTTTCTTCAGTTGTACCTCGGGGTATGCCCCAGGCTCTTGTACTTCTTTTCAGTTTTGTGGAAATTATGGATATGTAAACTTGTGAAATATGTATATAAATGGTGTGTTCCTTTGTGTTTACACGGACTGTGGTTTGGTATCCCTTGCGAGGCTTCGACCCGTTCGCGGGAGGCGGACTCGGATCAAGTACATTATCGGTTTAACGGGCTTGGCCGAGGCGTTCCATCACATTCAGGGTCTTGCTTCCTGGCTTCGCCACCAAATTGGCCATGCCACAGAGGCTCACCAAGTACTTCATCAGAGGGAATTTGACACGTGTCACACTCTTGAGCCCTCTTTTGAAAAACTTGGAACGTCAGGATTAGCAGTAATAGCAAAGGTTTGCACTTTGTTGAAGGTTGGGAGAGGTTTGTGGCCGCTCACGAGTTGGGCTTTAGGGACCTCTCGATGCTCAAGAATGTGGGCGGCCTGGGTTTTCATGTAACCATCTTTATCAAAAGTACATGCGAGAGAGATTACAATTCATGGTAATGATGATTGTAATGGCCCTGGATATTCATACCCAATAGGGGTCCATATCCAAATCCATCTCCCGCGAACGGACCGAAGTCTCGCAAGGGATAGCTCGTACACGTGTCCAGGAAGAATATAAAAGACAAACCACAACCGTAAGAGACATAAGAAAGTACATGTGCTCATTCTGCATATAACAATTTACAACTATCCCATTACATTAATACATGTCCAAATTAAGAAAAGTACAACTACCTGGGACATACCCCGAGGGAGCACAAGCTCACACAACTGTACTAACACTACTGCTGGTGGTACAAGTCTGTCACGACACCTTCACAAGCCACACCATCGGTAAACTCTGAAAAGAACAAGGGAGTGAGCCTCAACAAGCCACTGGCTCAGTAGGGGACTACCCAAAACCACACGCAACATAGGAGAACCTCAACCCCAACGGGTCTCACTGGCAATACCGGTAGCCAAACCATTTCATGCTCACAACAAAGCATAATTATATCAATTTACACAAATCTTGGAAAGAAGAAGAGGCAGCAGAACTAGCATCATGCTACTAGTCTACCCAATAACTGTAAAGCCTAGGCCATAAGCCTCACGGGCACACCACTTCAACAGTTGGTCGCCTAAGCTGTAAGCTACACAGGCAAAGCATTGCCTAAGCTACTAGCTTCACTGGCAAGCCTCCAACACATGGGTAACAAGACTGCTAACCAAGAGATAATCCTTTATACCCTTAAACCACGATGTATCGAATGTCACACTTAAGTAACAGGACTGGCTACCACGATGCCAATCCATCACACACTAAACCATATTCGGAAACCTACCCAAGGAAGGGTAAAACACAACAAGTGGAAGGTCTCACCGCATGACCTCCACTTCACCACCTAAAAAGGCTAGTACTCAACGTACTACGAGAAACCAGTACCCACAAAGGATACAGGTACTTACCACCACGAGGTACCACCACCGAAATGCAAACACAATTGTGCCACCACCAGGGCACACCACAACCAGTCAAACCACAACCAGTGAGTCTCCGCTCACCAACCACAACGACAACCGTGCCAACACCATGGCACACCTCGACGGGTAAAACCATAGCTAACACACGCTACAACCAATAGCAAAGCACGAGCCGGAAAGCACGATGCCACCACACGGGACAGACTACTAGTTCATGACGCCAGTATCCAACCCGAACAGCACAACACAAGAACTACCTCTCAATCTCGTAGTCACGGACGTAAGGTCCAACTACCGCTCCACAACACAAGTTAGGCCAAGGAAGTATAGAGACCAACCAAACCACCACAACCTACAGGTCACACACCCTGTAGGCCCATGCCTGGCACCTTTAGAGACTCTAGCCCGAGCTCTCTAAAGTGCGGCACTGGTAACAGGACTAGCTGAGGCCCAGTGTTGGGTTTACATGGATTTATATTTCAGATGTTTATTTTTGATGATGAGCAATCAATGAGCATTTCATGAACAATACAATTTAATGTGATATGTAAGTGTGAAACATGATAAAAATGACAAGTCAAGCAAATGTTATTCAAGAAACACATGTTTAAATTGATCATCTAAATGTTCACATTATCTTACTAACAATGCTCTTAAATGTAGGTGAGATTGCATGCAAGACAATGTACCAAAACAAGAGCAAAAAGGTCAAGAAAAGCACTAAAGACAAGTACCTATCGATAGCCCCAAAGATGCCTATCGACAACCCTGCACAGACAGATCTTATAGGGTACTGGAAGGATGTTCCTGTCGATAGCCCTCTGATGCCTGTCGATAGATCTGCACAGACAGAACAAACAGGCTCCTGGCAAGGTGTGCCTGTCGACAGACTCAAGTCGCCTGTCGACAGATCCACACAGGGAACTGCCTCCCGGAAAGCCCAATCTTCTGCCTTTGCAAGTCTGTCTACATCTGTCGACAATGCAATTCTTGCTGTCGACAGACGAAGAGAAAATCTCAATACGAGATCTCCATATGTTTCCGACTTGGGTGTTTCCTTTTCCCACGACTCTCTATACTTGAACACCCATATAAAAGGAACTCTTTGGAGTTATTTTCGTACAGAAGCAGCCACAACACAAAACCCTAAGCAAAGTCTCAAGAGAGAAGATCTTTCTGCTGCTCTGCTTCAACTGTTCGTCCAGGCAACCAAAGAGAAATCTTCCGAACGGGATTGAAGCCAGATTGTCCATCTCTCAAGATTCTCCATCAACTGATACCTGTCAAGACGAAGCTTGAAGCACATCAGGACGATCATCTGAAGAGTTCCACATTAGGATTTGAAATCTCAACTCTGAACTCTTCTCTATCTCTGTTTTTCATATCTGGTGTGTGTGTGTTGTTGAGTCAAGCGTCCTTGTGCTTGATTCAAGTTTGTCATGTTGTTCTAAATGTGGTTTACATCAGACGACGTAAGTGTGTGTGTGTTGTAGCGAGTGAACTTGCTGATAAGCAGTCCTTCTACGTGTGTGTGTGGACAGTGGACGTAGGATACACAAGTTGTGTATTCCGAACCACCTTAAATCATCGTGTCTGTGGTTTGAACATTTCACGCTAGATGTTTGGTAGGCACATTGATCTTTCACACGCTAGATAAATTGCTATTCTATCTACTTACAACTAACACACATCTTAGTTTGATTTAAACTCTGTTTGAAATATCAAAAGTCTGTGTTTCCATCGAAAAGAAGGTCATTATATTTTTAATTGATAGTAATCTATTCAAACCCCCTTCTAGATTACCATATTGTATAATTCCGCACATCTTTCAATTGGTATTAGAGCGAGGTTTCTCTGATTTACTGTCTTAATTGGTTGATCTCACGATCAGGAGATTCTCAATCTCATGGAATCTAACAAGGGGTATATGGCCGAGGGACACTCTATGACCAGGCCACCCTTCTTTGATGGCACTGACTATCCTTATTGGAAAAATTGCATGCAGGTGTTTCTGAGAGCTCAAAATTTCGAGCTATGGAAAATTGTCAGCAAAGGAGCATACACCCTTCCCAAGGACGAAGATACCTAGACGAAGGACCAGATTGCAAAGGGAACTCTCAACTGGAGTGCCCTGCACATGATGCAGTGCGCTGTTCATCCCAAATAATATTCAAAAGTCTCCACATGCACTTCAGCAAAAGAGATGTGGGACAAACTTGAACTTATCTATGAAGGTACGTCCGAGGTAAGGGAAACCAAAGCAAGCATGCTAGTTTCTGAGTATGAAATGTTTAAGATGAATAATGATGAAACTATCTCATATATGTTTGCTAGATTCATGTTAATAATAAATGGATTGAAAGGTCTTAAGAAAGAATACTCAGAAAGTGACTTAGTGAGGAAGATACTTCGGTGTCTTCCATCCTCATGGAACACTAAGGCCACTGTCATTAAGGATTCAAAAGATCTCTCAAAGATGAAATTGGATGAACTAATTGGCTCCTTGATGACATATGAAATAAATGAGAAAAGGAAAGAAACTGAAGAAAAACCAAAATGGTCAATTGCCTTAAAAGCTTCAAGAAAAAGTTCCTCTAGATCCAAAAAGGATGTTCAACAGGAAAGTGATGAACCTGAAACGTCTAGTGATAGTGAAAATGATGAAATGGCCATGCTCACTAGACAATTCAAGAAATTCCTCAAATTCAAAGGAAAGGCTTAGGTAATTCCAAATCCTTCCAAAAGAAAGATTTTTCAAACAAATTTGAGTCTAACAAAAAATCTGACATTGTATGCTATGAGTGCAAGAAACAAGGGCATATGAGAGGAGAATGCACCGAACTCAAGAAAAAGTTGAAGAAAGAGAAATTCACCTTCAAGAAAGCCAAGGCAATGTTGGCAACTTGGAGTGATGAAGATGAAGATGAGGACACACAAGAAGCCTCTGAAGATGAAGAAATTCAGTGTCTAATGGCTAGAAGCGACGACTCCAATGAGGTAAACTCTTATTTTGAAACTTATACTGTTGATGAATGGGAAGAAGCATACACTGTCCTGTTTGAAAAATTATGTGAATTCAAATATGAAAACAAGGCATTGAAAAAGAAAATCAATTCTTTTGTTCATAACAAACACAATGATGAACAAGTTGTTGCCTTAACTAAAGAAATTGAAATGATGAGAATTGATAAGGAAGTTCATATTAAAGAAATGGACTGTTTGAAAACAAAATTGCAAGAAATTCAAAAGGAAAATTAAAGTCTGACTAACTCTCTTGAATCTCTTCAAAATGAACATAAAGAAACTAAGAACAAGTTGGAACAAGTTGAAAAAGACCTTAAAGGAAAATCTGAAGATTTAAGAAAGTTTGTAAAGGGAAAGCAAAATCTTGATGCTATTCTAGGGTCAAACATCTTTGTTGCAAAGCATGGAATTGGATATCAACCAGTGAAACAAAAGAAAATGGGAGAGACTTTGATAACTTCTTTTTTGATTCTAACCCAAGCACTAGAAAGCAAATCCCCTCCAAGAATAAGAAAGGTCAAGCCAAGGGTAAGAAACAGGAACCCAAGAAAATCAGTTCAGTTGTTAACACAACTAAGAAATCTGTCAACAGCCCCAAAAAGGGTTGTCGACAGGTCTGGAAACATGCTTCCAAAGAAAAGTTAACCAGACAACAAAAGAGTAAAATGCCCATGCATGTTCCTTAGAATAACAAACCCACTGTTTTGGAAAAAGTTTCATCATGCAATGTCTGTCAGAAAGTTGGGCACAATGCAAAATAATGCTGGAATAATCCCAATAAATAGAAAATCAAACAAGTTTGGATTCCGAAGCATTTACTTTTTGGCATGAATGATACATTAGTGTTGGGGATCGGATAGGTGACTTTGACAAAAGAACTAAGACATTGTGTGTATAGCAACGGAATTACAATAAGTAAAACACACAATTCGATCAGATCCAAGTGTGGTGTGTAAGAATAGTGAATAAGTACAGCAAACCACACATCAAACCACAGTGAACTGAAGATTTTTAAAGTGGTTCGGAGAACACAACTTGTGTCTCCTACGTCCACCTCCTCACTACGGAGGAACCACTAGCAAAGGTGCAGTACAAACTAGAGCACGATGACTCTGACCTCTTTGAGTGCACCAACTTAAAGAAACCCAGGAGATAGGCACGACAACCTACTCCACAGACCACTTGTGAATTCAGCAAATTCACAAGCCCTTGAGCACTACAGCTCAAGCACCAGAGCACAACGACTCCAAATCAGAGTACAAAGTACTCAAACCTCTGGATCACAATAGATCCAAGTTCTGCTAGAACAAGCACACTTAGAGAATAGATCCTCTAGCACGATCTATCTCAGTACAATAGAAATGGTAGAGACAAATAGAATGAGGAGATTTGTGTAGAACACATACATAGATTCCCCAGAGAAATTGACACTCTAACCAAGTACAGACTTGGCTGGGTCTCCTTCTTGATCAGCACTGCTGCAATCACGAGCTCCTCCTCTTCTTCTCCTTCTTCTTCCCTTGGCGGCGCTGCTCTGCTCCTCTGGGTGAAGATCCCTTTTTCCGCTCTCCTTCTCCTTCTTCCAGAATGCTCTGAGCTTTGTCTTGCGTGGGATTGCTTTGGAGTGCCAAACACATGGGTATTTATAGCCCCATATGTCCATAAGAAGCCTTAGGGTATGTGGGCACAAAAACCTAGGCAGATTCCCTTGATCCCCCAAGCTGCCACGTGTCCAGAAAATCATAAGTTGAAATTTCAGCTGGAGTGTGTCGACACTGCCACTGAGTGTGTCGACACACTGTCCCAATTGCGCAAAAAGGGTCTTCTGGAAACTGGGTCTAGTGTCGACACTGCCACTGGCTGTGTCGACACACTGTCCCAGTCAGGCAACTGGGTCTTCTGGAGACTGGGTCTAGTGTCGACACGACTATGGAATGTGTCGACACACTTGACCCTTTTCATGAAAAAGCTTCAGGGACTCTGACCCAGTGTCGACACCATCAATGGGTGTGTCGACACTACTATGACTAGATCTGGATATTCCTGAAAATTTAACACATAACCCATTAGTACAAGATGTTATCATTAAAATATGAGATATTAAACATCAAAAACATGTTGTTTAAGCATTATTGTGATATGTATAAAATGTATAACATGTTCAACATGTCATCATCAAAATCACAATATGTCATCATCAAAATCAAAGTATGAGTGATGTTCATTGGTTATCATTAAAATACAACTTTAGGAAATTCCAAAACACACTCAACCCAACAATCTCCCCTTTTTGATGATGACAAAACATATGCACAATCTCCCAATAGCTTGACTCCCTTGACTGCAATAACTCCCCTTGACCATATACACCCTTTGACCTTTCTCCCCATAAAGAACTTTCTCCCCCTAGAAACTTTACTTTCTCCTCCTTTAAGGAACTTTCTCTCCCTTTTGACAGCATCAAAAAGATAGATAAGAGAGAGAAACAAGATTGTAAGAGATCAAGAAATGAAATGTAGGAAATGAATGGTCAGAAATGATCAAAATAAATGAGCAAAGTGATATTTACATATGAGAGAAATTATTGTGTTCTTTGTATTGTGCAATAAAGTTTAATCGCAAAGACACACTCAACACAAAGTATAGCAAAATATAATGATCTGAATGTAGTTAAAATAATGATGCAAATGTGAAGAAAAGTGACCTATATGAATGAGCAGAAATATTTAACAAGGATGTTAGGAGCTTTAAGTTTAACACAATGTAAATAATAGGTCTAAACTCAGTATACATGAACTTTATGAAGGTCTTAAGCTTTTCCATCCTGTCAATTTGATTTTCTTTCATTTTTAACTGGGAAAGAATACAAGAATAAATTAGTTAAATCTCACTTTTCAGTGCAAGAGATCACATTGATTAGATGCAAGATCTCCTGATTACTCAGTGGTTTAACTTTCATTATCTTATACAGAGTTGAAAACTTGATTTCCACTTTTTGACGCGAAACAAATCACTTTTTAGGTGAAATGGCCGGTTACTCAGTGGTTCAAGAATTTGCATTGCTCTGTTTGTATCTTTCCAGATTGTTGATCATTTTCTTTTGATGTTTTGCAGGAATATGTTTGCTTTGACCAGAAAAGTCATGACTACGAATTTAGAAAAATTATTCTTAACATGTGGTAAAAATGAAGCTTAAACATACACATGTGAAATATAAAGCCACTCATGTGCCTATAATAGTGTTTTGCAAATCATTTTAAAAACATTCAGTATTAAGATTGCTTAACCTTGAAATGATAATGAATCTTTGAAATTAAACTAAATGCACAATGAGTTTAGTTACAATGTTTTAATTCTCTCATAAGAAAATAGCACAAGGACTCAAAAATTTGATGACTTTGGAGTTCAAAATAGACAAGTAAGTTCAAGAATTATGACAATGATTCCCCCTTTCATGTATCTCCCCCTCACAAGGTGAACATGAAGATTATTGGAGATATAGGAATGAAGTGAAAGCAGAATGAACAAGAATGTTTTATGAAAGACAAGGACTCCCCCTCAACAATTGCATATGAGGCTCTTGATACTTGGCGGAGACATATACTCATGAAAGTGTCCAGACAAGCCTAACTTGCCTTTCTTCAAATCACTATTTGATATACCAAGAATTTCAATACAACTGAGAAGTAGGAATTTATTTGCAAGAAAGAATGGCTTTTATTTGCACAAAGAAATGAGATGAAGATTTCAGACGTGAAAACTTGCATAAACCAAGTTCCCTTCTAAGAGAAGTGAATCTAGGTTCTGCAAGAGGCTTAGTGAAAATGTCTGCAATTTGTTTTTCTGTGTCAATGAAGTGGAGTTCAAAAGAATTCTTTGAGACTTCATCTCGAAGGAAATGATGCCGAATGTCAATGTGTTTTGTGCGGGAATGCTGAATAGGATTTTTGGACAGATTTATAGCACTTGTGTTGTCACAAAGAATGGGAATGCAACCTAATGTGTGATTATAATCTAGAAGTTGATGTTTGACCCAAAGGACTTGGGTACCACAGCTACCAGCGGCAACATACTCAGCTTCTGCAGTTGAAAGAGCTACAGAATGTTGCTTTTTGGAAGCCCAAGAAATAAGACACCCTCCTAGATATAAACACAACCCACTAGTGCTTTTTCTATCAAGTTTGCACCCGGCATAATCAGCATCACTATATGCAATCAAGTCCAATTTACATCCAGCAGGATACCAAAGACCCAAATCACATGAAGAAAGAAGATATTTGAAAATTCTTTTAACAGCAGACATGTGACTATCTTTAGGATTTGCTTGAAATCTTGCGCACATGCAGACACTGAATTGAATATCTGGCCTAGAGGTAGTTAAATAAAGAAGAGATCCAATCATACCTCTGTAAAGTGTAGCATTAACAGGCTTACCAGAAGTATCACTCTCAAGTCTTACACTTGTGGCCATTGGTGTGTTGGATGGCTTGATGTTTTGGAAGTCAAACCTCTTGAGCAACTCCTTGACATATTTTGTTTGACTCAGAAAAATTCCTTCAGCAGTTTGATGTACTTGCAGACCTAAAAAGAATGTAAGTTCACCCATGAGACTCATTTCAAATTCAGATTGCATAAGATGGGCAAACTCATTGCACAAAGTATTATCTGTTGATCCAAAAATGATATCATCAACATAAACTTGAACAGCAATGAAATGATTTTTTGCAGTTTTTGTAAACAAGGTTTGATCAATTTTCCTCTTATGTAACCTTTATTTACAAGAAAGGAGCTCAACCGGTCATACCAAGCTCTTGGAGCTTGTTTAAGACCATAAAGAGCCTTATTAAGTTTAAAAACATGATTGGGAAATTTTTCATTTTCAAAACCAGGGGTTGTTTGACAAAAATATTTTCTTTTATGTATCCATTCAAAAATGCACTCTTGACATCCATTTGAAAGACTTTGAATTTCAAAGAAGCAGCAAATGCAAGGAATATTCGAACAGCTTCAAGTCTTGCTACAGGGGCATAAGACTCTTCAAAATCAATACCAAGTTCTTGGTTATACCCTGAGCAACAAGTCTAGCTTTATTTCTAACAATTTGACCAGATTCATTCAATTTATTTCTGAAAATCCATCTAGTTCCAATGACAGAAGTTAAATCTGAAGGTTTTGGTACTAAATCCCAAACTTGATTTCTTTCAAATTGATGAAGCTCTTCATGCATAACATTTATCAAGTTTTCACAAGATAAAGCTTCATCAACATTTTGGGTTCAATTTGGGAAAGTAGTGCCAAAGAATCTTCATCTATGACAGAATGAAAAGATGATCTGGTTCTTATTCCATCTTGCAAATTACCAACAATGCTTTCAAGTGGATGGTCTCTTAAAAATCTGGGTTCAGAAATTACCTCAGGGTTTGCATGATTTTCAGGAACATGATTACCTGAATCACTTGAAGTTGGCAATTCAAGAACCTCATGTGCATTTGGTACTTCTTGCTCTTCAAGATTTGTAGATGGATGTTCAAGAAAATCATCCTCATCATCACATAATGGAGTTCTGCACAAAGTAGGAATGTCAATCTTTTGAAAGTTTTCATCAAAAATGACATGTGGAGATTCTTCCACAGTCTTATTTTTTAAAATATAAACTCTGTAAGCTCTTGAAGTTTCAGAATAACCTAAGAAGATTGATTCAAAACTTTTTGCATCAAATTTATCAAGATTTTCTTTGTTGTTATTGTGAACAAAACATTTGCAACCAAAATTTTTGAAATATGACACACTTGGCTTTTTATTTTTGAACAACTCATAAGGGGTTTTTCTGATCTTTGGTCTTACCAATGCTCTATTCAAAATGAAATTAGCTGTATTTACAGCTTCTGCCCAAAAAGATTTAGACATTTACTTTCAATGAGCATAGTTCTGGCCATTTCCACAAGAGTTCTATTTTTTCTTTCTACAACTCCATTTTGTTCTGGAGTTCTAGGGGAAGAAAACTTATGGAGAATTTTCAGTTCAGTACAGAGATCAGAAAATGATTTATTTTCAAATTCACCCCCATGATCTGTCAAAATGGAATTCAGTTTGAAAGATAAACCCACTAAGGCAGAATTGTAAAATCTCCTGAATTCTGAACATGCATCACTTTTATGGGATAAGAATAAGACCCAAGTATATCTTGTAAAGTCATCAATGATCACAAAGCCATATCTATTACCACTGAGACTTTGAGTTCTGGTTGGACCAAAAAGATCCATATGAAGCAACTCAAGTGGTTTAGATGTAAGTACTTCATTGAACACTTTAAAAGATTTTCTTGTTTGTTTTCCTTGAGCACATATCCCACAAACAGGATTGTCAATGACTGGGAAGATTCAGGAGACCTTTTACAAGATTCATTCTTATGAGTTTACTAATGGTTGTGAAACTTGCATGACCCAACCTTTTGTGCCACAACCAAGCAGTGTCATTTTTATTTGCAATCAAGCAAACATTTAAAGAGGAATTATCACACAAATCAATCATGTAGACATTATTTTCTCTTTTTCCAATCAATTTAATTTTCTCAGAAGAGGAGTCAATTATTTTGCATGAATCATGTTCAAAAAGAATCTTGTGACCATTGTCACACAATTGACTAATGCTAAGCAAGTTGTAATTCAAACCCTCAACTAAACAAACATCATCACTTAAGTAATGCAAGACTTACCAATTTTTCCTTTGCCAATTATTTTTCCTTTATTCTTACCTCCAAAGGTGACTGATCCACCTTCCTTTTCAATCAAGCATGAAAATTTATTTCTGTCTCCTGTCATGTGCCGTGAGCATCCACTGTCAAGAATCCAGATGTTGTTGGAATTGGATGCACGGCTTTCCTGCACATAACAAATTAGACAAGAAAAGTTTTTGGTACCCACATGAGATTGGTACCAACATCCTGAGTGAGAAGAGATAACAAATCCTTTCTAACCCAAATTTGTGTATTTTTCTTCACAGTGTTTTTTGAAACAAAAGATTCAACTTTTTGTTTTTCAATTTTCTGAACATTATGCCTCTTAGTTGGTTTGTTCCACTGTGAAAAACTTGGCATGTATTGCTGTTGATATGCAGGAAAAGATGAATGATAGAAATAAGGATTGAACCATTGGTTACCATTGTACCTTTGGTTCCAAGACTTATTCCATCTTGAATTGTAAGATGAGAAAACATTCCAATTTCCATGAGAAAGATGATTATTGATTGGTTTGAAGTTTTTGTGATTTTTATAAGAAGGGTAGGTCGACCTCTGACTGGGATAGGTCGACCTGTGCATAGTGTGTGTCGACCTCTGAGGTAGTGTCGACCTAGGTAGGGTATGTGTTGACCTCTCAGGTTCTTTTTGTTTTTGTATTTTCCTTTGTTTTCAGATGAGCTTGCCTTGACAAATTTTATTAAAGGAGTTTTTGATGATTTTATTTTCTTTGGAGATGATTCAGTTTTCTTTGAATTTTGTGGTTCAAAACCTAAACCAAATTTGTTTGAATTCATCTTAACTCCAAGTAGAGCATTCAGATTGTCTTTCCCTTGAGTGAAGTTCTTGATGATATCTTCTTTTTCTTTAATGCAAAGATTGAGTTTTTCAATTTGATTCAAATTTTCATGATTTTCCTTTTCTTTTTCTTCAAATTTCTTGATAGAATTGATGAGTTCTTTGTTCAATTTTTGAATTTTCAATTTCAGATCATCAACAAAAATCAACAGTTCATCATTTTCTTTGATTTGGTCTGAAATTTGAGCTTCCAATTCAGAAATCTTTACAGATGATGAAGTATCATGAAGAATGCTTTCAATTTTTCTTTTCAAGTATTTATTTTCTTTTCTAACATCAGAAAGATTTTCAACTAAATTACCATATGCTTCTTGCCAATCTTCAATGGTAAATAGTTCAAAGGATATATCTACCTGTTCTTCGCTGCTTCCAGCCATGAAGCAATTTCATTCCCTTCTGAACTTGAGGATTCTTCATTGCAGTCTGAGCTTTCATCATCTGACCATGTAGCCACCATGGCCTTGTTCTTCTTTTTGTGAACTCCTTCTTGTGGTTTATGTGCTTTTCCTTCTTACCTTCTGGACAATCAGCCTTCATATGTCCAGATTTGTTACACCTATAACACACAGGAATTTCATCAGTTTTCTTATGATCAACATGGGAAAATGTTTCTTTTTACTAGACATGGCATTTTGCTTATTACCAAAATTCTTCTTGTTTGATTTCAGAAATGCCTTAAATTGTCTAGTGATGAAAGCAAGATTATCATGATCAGATTCAGATTTTCAGACTCAGAATTTTCTTTAGATTTTCCTTTATTACTTGATGAAGCTTTAAGAGCAATGGTTTTTGTTTTTAGCATGTGTTCTTCTGATCTCTTAAGGTTTAACTCATATGTCATTAATGATCCAATGAGTTCATCCAATGTGATTTTGGATAAATCCTTTGAATCTTCAATGACAGTTGCTTTAGTGTGCCATACAGGAGATAAGGAACGCAAGATTTTTCTTACCAATTCTTCATTTGAGTATTCCTTACCCAAGGCTCGAAGTCCATTTATAATAACCATGAACCTAGCAAACATCTCAGATATAGTTTCATTAGATTTCATGATAAACAACTCATAATCAGAAACTAACATGTTAGCCTTAGTCTCCCTGACCTGAGATGTGCCCTCATAAAGCAATTCTAATTTATCCCACATCTCCTTGGCAGACTTACACATAGAGATTCTGGAATACTCCTTCGGATGGATGGCACATTGCAGCATGTTCATGGCTGTAGTTCAGGGTGACCCTTCTGATCTGCTCCCTGGTCCATTGATCTTCATCTCCAGTGACTTCAATTGGTCCTTTTTCAACAATTCTCCATACTTCATAGTTCTGTGCTCTAAGAAAAACCATCATCCTATTCTTCCAGTAAGGATAGTCAGTACCATCAAAAAATGGAGGCCTATTGATTGAATGACCTTCAGCAACAAAACCTCTAGAGTCCATGATAAAGACAATCAAACCAAAACACACAGCAATTTGAGCAAGTGATCAAAATCTGAAATACAGAAAATTCACCAAAGCACCTCAGAGTATAGAATTGACTCTGACCTGCTCTGATACCAGTTGTTGGGGATCAGATAGGTGACTTTGACAAAGAACTAAGACATTGTGTGTATAGCAGCGGAATTAAATAAGTAAAACACACAATTGATCAGATCCAAGTGTGGTGTGTGAGAATAGTGAATAAGTACAGCAAACCACACATCAAACCACAGTGCACTGAAGATTTTTAAGGTGGTTCGGAGAACACAACTTGTGTCTCCTACGTCCACCTCCTCACAAGAGGAACCACTAGCACAAGTGCAGTACAAACTAGAGCACGACGACTCTGACCTCTTTGAGTGCACCAACTCAAAGAAACCCAGGAGATAGGCATGACAACCTACTCCACAGACCACTTGTGAATTCAGCAAATTCACAAGCCCTTGAGCACTACAGCTCAAGCACCAGAGCACAATGGCTCCAAATCAGAGTACAAAGTACTCAAACCTCTGGATCACAATAGATCCAAGTTCTGCTAGAACAAGCACACTTAGAGAATAGATCCTCTAGCACGATCTATCTCAGTACAATAGAAATGGTAGAGACAAATAGAATTAGAGATCTGTGTAGAACACATACACAGATTCCCCAGAGAAATTGACACTCTAACCAGTACAAACTCGACTGGGTCTCCTTCTTGATTAGCACTGCTGCAATCACGAGCTCCTCCTCTTCTTCTCCTTCTTCTTCCCTTAGCGGCATTGCTCTGCTCCTCTGGATGCAGATCTTTTTCCCGCTCTCCTTCTCCTTCTTCCAGAATGCTCTGGGCTTTGTCTTGCGTGGGATTGCTTTGGAGTGCCAAACACATAGGTATTTATAGCCCCATATGTCCATAAGAAGCCTTAGGGTATGTGGGCACAAAAACCTAGGCAGATTCCCTTGATCCCCCAAGCGGCCACGTGTCCAAAAAAATCATAAGTTGAAATTTCAGCCGGAGTGTGTCGACACTGCCACTGTGTGTGTCGACACACTGTCCCAATTGCGCAAAAAAGGGTCTTCTGGAAACTGGGTCTAGTGTCGACACTGCCACTGGCTGTGTCGACACACTGTCCTAGTCAGGCAACTGGGTCTTCTAGAGACTGGGTCTAGTGTCGACACGACCATGGACTGTGTCGACACACTTGACCCTGTTTTCATGAAAAAGCTTCAGGGACTCTGACCCAGTGTCGACACCATCAATGGGTGTGTCGACACTACTATGACAAGATCTGGATATTCCTAAAAATTTAACACATAACCCATTAGTACAAGATGTTATCATTAAAATATGAGATATTAAACATCAAAAACATGTTGTTTAAGCATTATTGTGATATGTATAAAATGTATAACATGTTCAACATGTCATCATCAAAATCACAATGTGTCATCATCAAAATCAAAGTATGAGTGATGTTCATTGGTTATCATTAAAATACAACTTTAGGAAATTCCAAAACACACTAACCCAACAATTAGGACCCAAAGTAATTTGGGTACCAAAACCACTTGTCTGATCCACATATGCAGGAATGCCTAGCAGCTCAAAATCAAAACAAATGGTACCTGGATAGTGGCTGCTCGAGGCACATGACGGGCGACAAAGACAAATTCTGTTTGCTGGTGGAAAAGACGGATGTCAAGTTGTTTCTGGAGGTAACATTAAAGGCCAGACCATTGGTTCAGGCAAGGTTGGTAAGCATGCCTCCAACTCAATAGACAATGTACTGTTAGTTGATGGTCTTCGCCATAACTTGCTTAGCATAAGCCAACTATACGATAAAGGTCATAAAATTATCTTCGAATCTTATTCATGTCAAATTGTTGATAAGGAAACATGAAGTCTTAAGTTTTTGGAAAAAGAGTTAACAACATTTATTTGGTTGATCTAGATGATCCAGAAAATGAAAATTTGTGTCTTGTTGCAAGTAAACAGGATGAGCTTACCTTGTGGCATCGTAGGCTTGGGCATGCAAGCTACAATGTCTTTCACAAGATCATGAGGCTAAAACTGGTAAATGGACTTCCTGAAATTTCCTTCAATAAGAATGAAAACTTTTGTGATGCATGTGCACAGGGAAAACAAACCCAAAAATCCTTCAAATCAAAAGCACCGGTAAGTACCTCTAAACCTTATGAATTGTTGCACATGGACCTTTTTGGACCTACTAGAACACTGAGTTTCAATGGAAAACGATTTGGTTTTATCATTGTAGACGATTTTTCTAGGTTCACTTGGGTAAAATTTCTGGCTCACAAAAATGAAGCACTGAAATCTTTGAAGAATTCTTTAATAAGATTGAGCATGGAAATGTTAATAAGATATGCTCAATCCACACTGATTACGGGGGAGAGTTTGATAACTTCTCATTTTATGATTTATGCAGGCACCAAGGAATAGAACACCTGTTTTCCTCTCCAAGGACTCCGAAGCAGAATGGTGTAGTGGAGAGAAAGAACAGAACCCTGGTGGAAATGGCTTGTACTCTTCTGGTCGAAAGTCAACTCCCAAGGAGTTTTTGGGCAGAAGCGGTAAACACCTCATGCTACATTCTCAACAGAGCCATGGTAAGACCCGTGATAAAGAAAACCTCCTATGAACTGCTAAAAGGTAAGAAACCCAGTATTGGGTATTTCAGAGTTTTTGGCTCAAAAGTGTTTATTCATAACAATGACAAAGTTGATTTAGATAAATTTGAAGCCAAAAGTGATCAAGGTATTTTTCTTGGATACTCAGAACACTCTAGAGCATATAGGGTGTTTAACGTAAAGAATAAAACTGTGGAAGAAACTCCACATGTTGTTTTTGATGAGTATCATGTAAAAACTAACACTGAAAACCTTCACAGACTCAAGATGGAGATGCAGAAACAACACTTGAGGAACTACAAGCAAAAGCAAAAGCAAATTCTAAAGTAGTTTCCAAAATAAAAGTGGATATCTTCGCAGGTACAATGATGAAGATGACGAAAAACTGTTCAGAAAACAAGATGTTGAATCTGAAGAAGATCCACAAGAGGAAGAGCCTCAAGATGAAACTCCTCAAGCACACCCTCCTCCAGAACAACCTCCACAAGATCAACTTCCACAAGTCCAAGATCAACCCGGTCCTTCAACAATCACGAATGTGAGGTATTCCAAAGATCACCCACTTGAGAATGTGTTAGGGAATATAAATGATAAAGTTCAAACTAGGTCTCAGGTTAGACAAATAGTTGAACAAGATCATTTAGCTTTTGTCTCTCAAATGGAACCAAAAAATGTTGAAGAGGCCCTAAAAGAAAATTCTTGGATTGATGCTATGCATGAGGAACTTTGTCAATTTCAAAGAAACAATGTCTGGAGTTTAGTTCCCAAAACCCTGAGATTTCTGTCATAGGAACCAGATGGGTCTTTAGGAATAAACTAAATGAAGAGGGTAAAGTGGTGAGAAATAAGGCTAGACTGGTAGCAAAAGGATACAATCAAGAATTTGGTGTGGACTTTGAAGAATCCTTTGCCCCTGTAGCTAGACTTGAAGCAGTGAGAATCTTATTGGCATATGCATGCTCACATAAGTTCAAACTTTTTCAAATGGACGTTAAAACTGCTTTCTTGAATGGCTACATCAAAGAGGAAGTCTATGTCTCTCAACCACCCGGTTTTGAAAATTCTGAAATGTCTAACCATGTTTATAAACTGCACAAAGCTCTCTATGGTTTGAAATAGGCACCCCGAGCTTGGTACGACAGACTGAGCAACTTTTTGGTGAGTAAAAACTACTCAAGAGGTAAAGTGGACCAAACTCTATTTACTAAGAAAGTTCGCAATCACATAATTATTGTTCAAGTTTATGTGGACGACATTATATTTGGTTCCACTAACCCATCACTGTGTGAGGAGTTTTTCAAACATATGCACAGTGAATTTGAGATGAGTGTAATGGGGGAGCTTCAATTCTTTCTTGGTTTGCAGGTGAAGCAACATGAAGATGGATTCTTCATTAATCAAGAAAAATATGTAAAGGAGCTCTTGAAACGTTTTCAGTTTGAGCAAGCCAAACCTGCTTCAACACCAATGAGCACAAGCATAAAATTGGAAAATAATGAGAAAGGTAAACCGATAGATGCAAAGCAATTCCGAGGTATGATTGGCTCACTCCTTTATCTTACTGCAAGTCGACCTGATATACAATTCAGTGTTTGCCTTTGTGCTAGATATCAATCTAGTCCAAAGGAAAGCCATTTGGTTGCAGTTAAGAGAATATTCAGATATCTCTCAAGTACGTATGATTTGGGTCTTTGGTATCCAGCAGGAAGTAGTTTTGACTTGATATCATATTCTGATGTTGATTATGCTGGATGTAAAATAGACAGGAAAAGCACTAGTGGGTACTGCCAATTACTTGGTGGTTGCATGGTTTCGTGGGCATTCAAGAAGCAACACTCGGTTGCACTCTCCACTGCAGAGGCAGAGTATGTTGCTGCGGGGAGTTGTGCAGCTCAAGTGTTGTGGATAAAAAGTCAACTGTGTGACTACAATATTGACATTGGATGCACACCTATCTTATGTGACAACACTAGTGCCATCAATCTTTCAAAGAACCCAGTCCAACACTCTAGGACAAAACATATTGAGATTCGTCATCACTTCTTGAGAGATGAAGTAGCCAACAAATCCTTGGAGCTAAGCTTCATACCCACTGATAAGCAATTAGCTGATATCTTCACAAAACCATTGGCTGAGGATAGATTCACAACATTGAGAAGAGAATTAGGATTGTGCAAAATGCAATGAAGCCCATACCAAACTTTGAAGTATATGTTCTTTGTGTGCACCGACTATGAGGTATATCAAATGGTGATCTGTGGAAGAACAAGCTATGCTTGTTTGGAAACTCTCATTATGCATGAGAAAACATTCTCCACCACGTATCCATAGTCAAGTTGCAAATAAGGGTCATCTACTTTGAATTAGGTATGTGGATTCTTTTCAATTTGTCCATTCACTTTTGCACACAAATAGATTTTTGTTTGATGGTCTGTCCTTATTCATGAACTTGTCTACAATTGCTTGCTAAACTTGTGCAAATGTGTCTTGAATTGCTTGCTTGTTGAGTCTTCACATGCACACAATATGGGGGAGTAAGTTAAGGCTAGGTGAGTGAAATTCATAAGGGATACCTTCATATTCAATGTGTATTTATCCCTTAAACTTCTGGTTCACATCACTCTCAATTCAAGCCTTAAAGCTGAAGTTTTAAAGCCCCTGTCGACATCCCCAAATAGCCTGTCGACAGATATGCCTTCACAGAACCCAGAAAATGCACCCTGTGTGCATCTGTCGACAGTCACTTCTTCTGCTGTCAACAGCCAGGCACAGTTCCGAAACTCATCATTCTTCAGTCTATTCACATCTGTCGACAGACCACTCTGTACCTATTGACAAATTCCACCTACCTGAACTCAGTTATTTCACACTGTCTGAATCTGTCGACAAGCACCCAATGGCTGTCGATAGATGCACCTTTTACTGAGTTTTGATTGTCCCGTCTTAACATACTTCATGAGCATGCTTCACTAATGTATCTAAGGTGCAAATTGGTGACTTACTTACGTTATAATCTTTCATATCCACATAATATCAACGACATTGTCAAATCACAATGATTTTGTCATACTATTTTCTTGTGAGTCTAGGTTGCATCATTTTGAGTACATTTAACAAAATACATAAGTCTAACCTAACTCACTTGAATAACTCCCTTGTGGAATATCATGTTTTAAGTCATGTGTTAAGTCTAAAGGTTATTGAATGTTATGTCTTGCATTGGTTTTCTGCTTTATCTAACTCTTGACCTTGATTTTCAAAACAAACAATCAAATAGGAGAAAAGCTACCTATTTCACAAAAAAAAAAAAAAATCAAAGTCAATAAGGGAATAAAGGCAGAGCACTGTTGAGTATTGCTGAATAACCGGGGATATGGGCATCACAAATGTCTGTCTTCACGTCAAAAGGCTTACTCCTTATCTCTGTATAATGGTCTGATGGTCACTTCCACTGAGTAACTGGGGATACCGACATTACCCATGTCTATCTTCACGTAAAAAGGTCATAGTTATCCTAATTACCACTTTCTCTCTTACTGGTTGTTTAGATACAAATCACAAAAGAAGAAATAGAGTGAAGCCTCCTCAATTTTTCTTTTTCAAGGCCAAGCTGTTGTTACAAATTGTCCATATAGACATCCTTTTCATACACCTTTTGGCTATCACATACTAAGAATATGTTCTTTTGCAATGGTTTTATTCAAGCGGTCTATTTTATTCTCCTATGTCTTTTTGTTCAGTGTAGTCCTTATGTTGCAACTTGAGAGTCGGGGAATATTATTTCACAACCATTGTCGATAATTGACATGTCCTAATTATTAGTGGGTATGACATTTTATAATGTGTATTTACCTATTTTTCATCTTATATACACATTGGACGCTCATTGCCTTGAAAATTCTGTCAAAATACTTCACTAGCACATTTTCTGCAAGTGTCTGTCGACAGGGCACTGTTCACCTGTCGATAGCCGGCGGCAGACCTATTTTGGAAGCCCAATGGGCGGCCATCTAGGGTGGATTTTGTGGGTCCCAATCCTTTCAAATCCCTTCCCACTTTCTTTAAAAGGACCCCACGACCCTTCCTCCCTTTTCCACTTCCAAAACTTCCCTCCTCCTTCCATCTTCACCCAAACCCTTTTTCTCCAGGGCGCAGAGCAAGTCTGCCTCTCCGGATGTCTCCTCCTTCTCGTGCTTTGTTCCACCCTTCACATCCCTCTCTACTCTGAGATCCCTCTTTCTGATGGCTCCCAAGAGCAAGAAGCTTGTCTCCCGTCGCTGTCCTTGTTCTCCCAAGCCGGCGAGGGTTTCAGGGCTCACACCGAGCGCCGGACGAAGCATCGGGATGATCGGCTATTGGAACTCGTTATTCCTTCAGATCTGCAGCTTCTAATGTTCATGGCACCTTCAACAAGTTCGTGCAGCCTAGATATGTTGATTTTAGGTCTCTGGAAGACATGTTTCCCGGGTTGCTGCCACTTTTTGATACCCAGGGGTGGTCTCCCTTCTACTATTCTCATAAGCGGTACTCTCCAACCACTGTGACGGAGTTCTACAACAACCTCCGGGAAACCACTCACGGTGATCTTTATACCAAGGTGAAAGGCACCCCGTTTCTGCTCACTCCTAATCTTTTCTCCGTTGCACTTCAAATTTCGAATACTGGCATTGATATCATGCAACATCATCCTTTGGCATCTGAGTACTACACACTCATCACTCAGCAGCCATACGATTCATGTAAAGATCGTGTGCAACTGAATGCCACTCCTTCTCTCCTCTTCATCGTCTCATCCACCACATCTTCAACACAATCATAGTCCCCAAGGATGGTAGTCGAGAACTTATGACTGCCATTCACAATCCCTTTTCACGCCTTTCTTAACTGTGAAAAGTCAACCTCCCACTCCTTTTACTTTCTCACATCCGGGTATGCCTTCGTGTTGGGTTCATATTCTGGAAACTAAGTGAATTCACACTCTAAGTGATAAATGAAAGTCAAACATGTTTTTAATGATGAATGAGTTGAATTGAGGTTTCATACATGTCAATTAACATGATACAATATTTGGTTATCTATGTCTTCATTATACCTAACTATACATGTTTTATCATGTAGGTACAAATGCATATAACCAAGCCTTCTCAAATTATGAGAAAATGATCACAATCACAGTGTATACATGTACCTGTCGACAGACCCAAAGGCATATGTCGACAGATGCCACAGTTGTGATCAGACAGAAAAGTACTGAGAGCATCTGTCGACAGATGCTCAGAGACCTGTCGACAGATGTCACAGACAGAAATGCCAGAGTTCTGTGTTTTGGCAAAACTGACTCTGCCTGTCGACAGATAGGTGTCGCCTGTCGACAGATGCCACAGGCCAGAGCAACCTGAAGTCTGTCTATTGCAAATCTGTTGCAATCTGTCGACAGACACTCAGCACCTGTCGACAGACGCAGAGGATCTTCAAATACGGAAACCTTCCTTCATATCCAAGATTGTGTTTTCAAGTCCCACGACTCTCCACATGAAAACACAACTATATAAGCATCCTTTTGAAGAGAATCTCGTACAGAAGCAGCCACAACCAAAAACCCTAAAGCCAAGTCCAAGAGAAAGGAGTTGCTGCTGCTCTGCTTCAAGTCTGCAGTGCAGAGACCGAAAGATCTGTTGATCCTGCAGTACTGAAGATAGATCGTCGTGGATTCAACCTTCTCCATCAATCCAAAGCAGTCAAGTCGAAGTTTGAACTCCATCCAGGCGTTCTCAGAAGAGTTCCACATCAGGATTTACTCCTACACTCTGAACTCTTCCTGTTTCATAATTCTCATCAACCGTGTGTGTGTTTGTGTGATTCAAGCGTCTCTTGTGCTTGAGATCACGTGTGTGTGTTGTTCTGATCGTGGGTGCACATCAGAAAACACGTGTGTGTGTGAGTTGTAGTCACCGAACTCGCTCATAAGCAGTTTACTCTGTGTGTGTGTGTGCCGTGGACGTAGGATACACTGTTGTGTACTCCGAACCACGTAAATCTGCGTGTCTCGTGGTTTGATCGTTTCTACGATAGATGTTTGATAGACACGTTGCATATTCACACGCTAGATAGGTTTCTACATCATCTACACATAGTTTAGATCTTGATACTGTCTTGATAATCTGTGCTTTAAGAAAAAGAACGTGATAATAGTTTTTAAGAGACAGTAATCTATTCAACCCCCCTTCTAGATTACCATATTGGGAATTCCGCAACCCTTCAATTGGTATCAGAGCCGTGGTTTCTCCGATTTATTGCTTTATCTATTTGATCTTACGATCAGGAGATTCACGGTCAAATGGAATCTACCAAGGGGTATATGGCCGAGGGACACTCTGTGACCAGGCCACCCTTCTTTGATGGCACTGACTATCCATATTGGAAAAACCGCATGCAGGTGTTTCTACGAGCACAAAACTATGAATTGTGGAAGATAGTCAGAACAGGACCATATGGATTGCCTCAAGACGAAGATACATGGACCAAGGACCAGATTGCAAAAGGGACACTCAACTGGAGCGCCCTCAACATGATGCAGTGCGCGGTCCACCCAAAGGAGTACTCGAGAGTCTCCACATGCACCTCAGCTAAGGAGATGTGGGACAAGCTCGAGTTGATATATGAAGGTACGTCTGAGGTGAGAGAATCCAAGGTAAGCATGTTAGTCTCAGAATATGAAATGTTTAAGATGAACCGTGATGAGACAATTTCTGACATGTTTGCTAGATTCATGGTACTTATAAATGGATTGAAAGGTCTTAAGAAGGAATACTCAGAAAGTGATTTGGTGAGGAAGATACTTCGGTCTCTTCCATCCTCTTGGAACACCAAAGTCACTGTCATCGAGGATTCCAAGAATCTTTCAACAATGAAAGTGGATGAATTGATTGGATCTCTCATGACTTATGAACTAAATGTAAAAAGAAAAGAAACTGAAGAGAATCCAAGGAAGTCAATTGCCTTGAAGGCTTCCAACAGAGTATCTTCAGATTCCAAAAAGAGTGCCCAACAGGAAGGTTCTGAGTCTGAAACCTCTACTGATAGTGAGAATGACGAAATGGCCATGCTCACTAGACAGTTCAAGAAGTTCCTAAAATTCAAGAGAAGAGGTTCAGGAAACTCCAAACCTTTCCAAAAAGGCACCAACAGGTTTGACACGTCCAATAAAAAATCTGATGTTGTGTGCTATGAGTGCAAGAAGCAGGGACACATGAGAGGAGAGTGCCCCGAGCTCAAGAAGAAACTGAAAAAGGACAAGTTCGTCTTCAAGAAAGCCAAAGCAATGCTGGCTACATGGAGTGATGAAGACGATGACGGAAAAAGTCAAGCTACCTCAGGAGATGAAGAGATTCACTGTCTTATGGCAAGGAGTGATGACTCCTCTGAGGTAAATTCTTCCTTTGAATCATTTTCTACTACGAATGGGAAGAAGCTTACACTGTCCTTTTTGAAAAATTCTGTCAATTGAAATCAGAAAATAAAGCACTCAAGAAGAAAGTTAATTTCCTTGTTCATGAAACTGATAATAATGATGAAATTGAATCTCTGAATAAGGTAATTGACATGATGAAAATAGATGAACAAACACACAGTGAAGAGATGGATAGCATAAAAATTAAGCTTCAAGAAGTTCAAAAAGAGAAAGATGATCTAATGAACTTCCTTGAAACTCTAAACAATGAGCATACTGATCTAAAAGAGAAATTGGAAAAAGCTGAAAAGGAATTGAAAGACAAAACAAAAGATCTATCTAGTTTTGTCAAAAGCAAACAGAATTAGATGCAATCTTAGGATCCAATGTGTTTGTTGCTAGACATGGGATTGGGTTTCAAAATCCCAAGCCAAAGGAAACAGGAAAAAATCTGCTGACTGATTTCACTGATCCTATCCCAAGTTCTAGCAATCAAAATCCCTCAAGGAAAAGGAAAAATCAAACCAAGGGCAAAAACCAGGAACCTAAGGCTACCAAATTTGTTCCAACTAAGCTTAAGGAGTTTGCTACAAACCCCAAACAGGGATGTCCCAAGGCAAAACAGCAAGTTCCTAAGGCTAAGTTCACTAGGCAACAAAAGGGTAAGATGCCTATGCATGCAACTAAGAATCCAAAATCCACTGTTGTTCATAAGCCATCATCATGTAAGATCTGTAAAAAGATTGGGCACAATGAAAAACAATGCTGGAACAATCCACTAAAACAGAAACTTAAACAAATCTGGATTCCAAAGCATTTACTGTTTGGCATGAATGATAAAACGGCACCCAAAGTAATTTGGGTACCAAAACCTCTTGTCTGATCCACATGTGCAGGAATGCCTAGCAGCTCACAATCAAAACAAATGGTACCTGGATAGTGGCTGCTCGAGGCATATGACGGGCGATAAAGAAAAATTCAGTTTGCTCGTGGAAAAAGACGGAGGTCACGTTGTCTTTGGAGGTAACAACAAAGGCCAGATCATCGGCTCAGGTAAGGTTGGTAAGTTTGCCTCCAACTCAATAGATAATGTACTATTAGTTGATGGTCTTCATCACAATTTGCTTAGCATAAGTCAATTGTGTGATAAGGGCCATAAAATTGTTTTTGAATCAGATTCATGTCAAATCCTTGATAAGGAAACAGGAAGTCTCAAATTTTCTGGAAAAAGAATGAATAACATCTATATGGTTGATTTAGATGATCCAGAAAATAATGATTTATGTCTTGTAGCAAATAAACAGGATGAGCTTACATGGCATCGTAGGCTTGGACATGCGAGTTACAATGTTTTGCACAAGATAATGAGGCTCAAACTTGTAAGTGGACTTCCTGAAATTCCATTCAACAAAAATGAAAATTTCTGTGATGCATGTGCACAGGGAAAACAGACCCGAAAATCCTTCAAATCGAAAGCACCGGTAAGTACTTCCAAAGCATATGAACTGTTGCACATGGACCTATTTGGACCTACTAGAACATTGAGTCTCACTGGCAAACGGTATGGTTTTGTCATTGTAGATGACTTTTCTAGGTTCACTTGGGTGAAATTTCTGGCTCATAAGAATGATGCACTTAATGTTTTTGAAGAATTCTTCAATAAAATTGAGCATGGAAGTGTCCACAAGATATGCTCCATCCGCACTGATCACGGGGGAGAATTTGACAACCACTCCTTCACTGATTTCTGCAGGAACCAAGGAATAGAACACTGTTCTCCTCCCCAAGAACTCCAGAACAAAACGGGGTTGTGGAGAGGAAAAATAGAACCTTGGTGGAGATGGCTCGTACGCTTCTGATCGAAAATCAACTTTCCAGAACCTTTTGGGCAGAAGCAGTAAACACGTCATGCTACATTCTCAATCGAGCCATGGTAAGACCGGTATTCAAGAAAACTCCCTATGAGCTTCTGAAAGGTAAGAAACCATCCCTTGGATACTTCAGAGTTTTTGGTTCAAAGGTGTTCATACATAACAATGATAAAATTGATCTGGACAAATTTGAAGCCAAAAGCGACAAAGGTATTTTTCTTGGATACTCAGAACACTCTAGAGCTTATAGAGTGTTTAATCTTAAAACCAGAAAAGTGGAAGAAACTCCACATGTTGTATTTGATGAATCTCAAACCAAATCTAATAGTCCTAATCCTTACAGGTTTCAAGATGACACTGAAGATACAACACATGAAGTACCTGCACAAGATCCACAACACGAGGATGAACCACAACATGGAAGTCCTCCAGCCACCCCTCCTCCAGAACAGACTTCTGAAGTGCAAGATCAACCCGGTCCTTCAACAATCACAAATGTGAGGTACTCTAAAGCACATCCACTTGAGAATGTCATAGGTAACATAAATGATTCAGTTCAAACTAGGTCTCAAGTTCATCAAATAGTTGAACAGGATCATTTAGCCTTTGTCTCTCAAGTGGAGCCTAAAAATGTTGAAGAAGCCTTAAACGAAAATTCATGGATTGATGCTATGCATGAAGAGCTAGGTCAATTTCAAAGAAACAATGTCTGGAGTTTAGTTCCTAGAACCCCCGAAATTTCTGTAATTGGAACAAGATGGGTCTTTAGGAATAAACTAAATGAAGAGGGAAAGGTGGTGAGAAACAAGGCTAGACTGGTTGCAAAGGGTTATAATCAGGAATTTGGTGTGGATTTTGAAGAATCTTTTGCACCTGTAGCTAGACTAGAAGCAGTCAGAATCTTGTTAGCTTATGCATGCTCAAACAAGTTCAAACTATATCAAATGGATGTTAAAACTGCTTTCTTAAATGGCTACATCAAAGAGGAAGTTTATGTCTCTCAACCACCTGGCTTTGAACTTCATGACAAACCAAACCATGTATACAAATTGCACAAGGCTCTCTATGGTTTGAAACAGGCACCCCGAGCTTGGTACGACAGGCTAAGCCAATTTCTGGTAAGCAAAAACTACTCACGAGGTAAAGTAGACCAAACCCTCTTTACAAAGAAAGTTCGCACACACATCATTGTTGTTCAAGTGTATGTGGACGACATAATCTTTGGCTCTACTAACCCATCACTGTGTGAAGAATTCTCACATCATATGCACAGTGAATTTGAGATGAGTTTAATGGGGGAGCTTCAATTTTTTCTTGGTCTGCAGGTCAAGCAAATGGAAGATGGCTTCTTCATAAACCAAGAAAAATATGTCAAAGAGCTTCTCAAGAGATTTCAGTTTGAAACTGCAAAACCTGCCTCAACACCGATGAGCACAAGCATTAAGCTAGAAAGTGATGAGAAAGGTAAACCGGTAGATGCTAAACATTTCCGAGGTATGATTGGCTCACTCCTCTATCTTACTGCAAGTAGACCTGACATACAATTCAGTGTTTGCCTCTGTGCTAGATATCAATCTAGTCCAAAGGAAAGCCACCAAATTGCAGTTAAGAGAATATTCAGGTATCTCTCAGGCACACATGACATGGGTCTTTGGTATCCGGCAGGGAGTAGCTTTAACTTAATCTCATATTCTGATGCTGACTATGCTGGATGTAAAATTGACAGGAAGAGCACTAGTGGCTATTGTCAGATGCTTGGTGGTTGCATGGTTTCGTGGGCATCCAAGAAGCAACATTCGGTTGCACTCTCCACTGCAGAGGCAGAATATGTTGCTGCAGGGAGTTGTGCAACACAAGTGTTGTGGATAAAAAGTCAGTTGTGTGACTACGACATTGACCTTGGATGCACACCAATCCTATGTGACAACACTAGTGCAATCAATCTATCCAAAAATCCCATTCAACACTCTAGGACAAAACACATAGAAATTCGTCATCACTTCTTGAGAGATGAGGTAGCAAATAGAAATTTGGAAATTAGCTTCATACCAACAGAACAACAACTAGCTGATATCTTTACAAAACCATTGGCAGAGGATAGGTTCACATCTCTTAGAAGAGAATTAGGCTTATGTAAAATTCAGTGACACATATCCCAAGTCCTTGATGGATGTTCCTTGTAAGCAACAACTATGGGGTATATCAAATGGTGATTTGTGGAAAAACAAGTTCGGCTTGTTTGGAAACCTTCATTATGCGTGAGAAAATTTCTCCGCCAAGTACCCGTAGTTGGAGCCCATGAAGGGACATTCATGTTGGATAAAGGGGTAAGTCTCATTTCATTAGCCAAATTACTCCACATTCAAAAAAAAAATCATAAATTGGTAAATACCAAAAACAGTCTCAATTCCATGAATGATCTGCTGAATACTTGTGTGCATATCTTGCTTGAATTGGCTTGCATTGATCAAACTTTGTGTCTTTTCATGAGCACACATTATGGGGGAGCTAGTTCAAAAGTTGGGTGCTATTGTGAAGGAAATCATTTCTTATTGCTGTTCATTAACTCCTTCACATGGGATGATCTTTTCATATTCCCTTCTTTCTCGAAACTGGCTTTCAACAAGGATCTGTCGACAGCTCCTTCCCTTCCTGTCGACAGATAGGCATCCACAGACCACAGGTTCTGAACTCTGTGTGCATCTGTCGACAGTCGACCATGCATCTGTCGACAGATTTTCTCCTCCCCGAACAGCCAACACTCTGTCTGTGTGTAGCTGTCGACAGACACACCCTGGCTTGTCGACAGAGATCACAGTACTCACAACTAGCTGAACACCCATTTCTCTGTCTGAGTGTACCTGTCGACAGGCTCCACTTAGCTGTCGACAGACACCTTTCTACCTGGAATTCCAAGCCTATTCAATCCAAACCTCCTTGAGCTGGTTTCTTTAAAATGTCTAAGGTGTTTATATGATGTTAATTACATATCTGATCACATCATGTGCATAAGATATTAAAGCAATTTTCAACAATCTTGTGATTTTTACATAATACTCAAGTTAAGTCTAGGTTCCATCATTCTGAAAACATTTCACCATTTTCAAAAACTTAACACCTAACTCTTCTTCATTATTTACATATAGGCAAACATGATTCTTTTTGTCAAGGTATTATGATCATTGAGCTTAATGTTTACAATTGATAGATAATCAATCACTATATTAATCTTGGGTTATTAACACAATACTTGGAGAAAAGCTACCTATTTCTAAACAATTACATTCCATTAAACTAAAACTACAAAATTTGGAAAAATGCAGAGCAATGATGAGTCTTGCTAAGTAACCGGGGAGTGGGCATCACAAATGTTTGCCCTCGCGTCAAAAGGCTAATTCGTCAACTCTGTACAACGGTATGATGGACACTTTCACTGAGTAACTGGGGGTACGGGCACGAATAATGTCTACCCTCATGTTCAAAGGCGAGAAGTTATCTTAATTACCACTTTTTCCCATTGCATAAATGAATGGCAAATAAAGACAATAATGCAATAGTGTGAAGCCTCCACTGAGTGATAATTCCCATGAGTAATTGATGTTTTTGAATGTCTTGGCATTTAGATATTTCCCTCCTTGATCATTTGCACCTCCACACTGAGGATTGTGTTGTCCTATACTCTAATTAATAAAAAGAAGAGTAAAAGTGTTTCTTTTTGGATATCCGTAAGTGTTTTCTTCATGCTTCAACTTCAGGCTAATTCAGTATTATGTTTGAACCATTAAGATAGTTGAAGTGGCTTTACATCTACATGTATATGATAGGTTCTTATATATGTATTCTTCATCTATTCACCTTAGGTAATCAGTTAAAAACCACTGCTCAAGAGGTCCACTTCAAATTCCACACAAAAAATCCAACAAGGTCATATTCTGCAATAATCTGTCGACAGATACAAATCTGTCTGTCGACAGACGCCGGCTGTCCTGTTTGGAAGCTCAACGGACACGCCGTTTGGGGCAGATTTGGTGGGCCATTGCCTTTTAAACTTCCCCCTCCTCCTTTATATAGGCATCTCCGGCCCTTTCCACATCCAACACCACCCCAGCCATCCCTTCCCTCTCCCACATACATCCTCTCCCCTTTCTGGACGGGAAACCCTACCTCCATCTCCCTTCTTCTTTCCACTGTCTCCAGCACTTCTTCTCCTTCCTCCATCCGTGCCTCCTCCTTTCCATGGCACCCAAGGCAAAGAAGTTGGCCTCACGTCGTCGTCCCGCCTCCTCCTCGCCCGGCGAAGGATCCAGGGCTCACGATGAACGTCGGACCAAACACCGGGATGATCGCCTTCCAGAGTTGGTCGTACCTCCCCGTCTCAATCTCAAACGGGTTCACGGTACATTCACAAAGTTCGTTCCTCCACGTTTTGTGGATTTCCACTCCTTGGCCGATCTCTTTCCCAACCTCCAACCCCTGTTCGATACCCAGGGTTGGACAGTCTTTCTCTACGCTCATACGGCATACTCTCCCACTGCCGTAACTGAGTTCTTCAACAACCTCTCTTCCTCCGATCAAGGGTTCTACACCTCTGTGAAGGGCACTCCCTTTAAACTCACTGCTAACCTTTTTAGCACTGCCCTCCAGATTCCGAACACCGGGGCGGATATTCTTGCTCATAATCCAGACGCCTCTGTCTACTATCCCCTTCTTACTCTTCAACCTTATGATACAACAAAGGAGATTGCTAAGCTCAATGCCAACACCTTCCCTCCACTCAACCGCATGATTCACCAAATCTTCACCACATGCATTGCGCCAAAGCATGGCAGTCGTGAACTAGTCACAAATGTTCACAAATCCCTGTTTACCTTCTTCCTTAATTGTGAACCAATAAATCTTCCTCTCCTGATGCTTCACTTGATCACCAAGTGCTTCTACCAACCCAGGAGATCCATGCCCTTTGCTTGCCAAATTACTTCTCTTTTGAAGTTTATTGGCATTCCCATTCCAGAGAGTGAGTGTGTCTCACTTAACTCCCGCAACAGTTTTGATATCACCGCCGCCTCACGCATGGGCTACAAGCTAGTGGATGGGGTCGTCACCCGGGAACTCAAGGGCAAGGCACCTGCTGCTGCCGAGGATGAAGACTTCATTGGGGATGACGATCAAGCTGATGATGAAGAAGATGCTGAAGAAGGTGATGAAGACTCCCAGTCAGAGCCACTAGATGCTCCGGGAGATGCTGGTGTTGGTGTAGCTGTTCAGCCCTCCATTAGGGATTTGATAGCCCAGCTACAAGTCCAGATGACGCATGGCTTTGAGAGGCTGAATGAAAGAATGGATATCTTGGACACACGCATTGACAGACTTGCAACTGAGCGTCATGCCCCTCCTCAAGCTCCTGAAGATGATGCTGCTTAGATATACTAGATGTATAGGAGTGGGTCATGTCCTGTATTTTCATTTCAGTCTGAGCAATGTTGTTTCTGTCTCTTGTTATTTCATTTTCCTTATGTATTTTCACTTAATGTTACTTCAGTCACACTTTTGTCATGTGAATGCTTCACTTTCCTATGAATGAAATCACATGTTCTGTGCAAATCTACATATGTGATTGTTGTCTTTACTTTTGATGTTGTCAAAAGGGGGAGAAGAAACCTCAAGTTCATGAGCATTAATTGAATAATTTTGTCATCATCAAAAAGGGGGAGAATGTTGGGTTCATATTCTGGAAACTAAGTGAATTCACACTCTAAGTGATAAATGAAAGTCAAACAATGTTTTTAATGATGAATGAGTTGAATTGAGGTTTCATACATGTCAATTAACATGATACAATATTTGGTTATCTATGTCTTCATTATACCTAACTATACATGTTTTATCATGTAGGTACAAATGCATATAACCAAGCCTTCTCAAATTATGAGAAAATGATCACAATCACAGTGTATACATGTACCTGTCGACAGACCCAAAGGCATATGTCGACAGATGCCACAGTTGTGATCAGACAGAAAAGTACTGAGAGCATCTGTCGACAGATGCTCAGAGACCTGTCGACAGATGTCACAGACAGAAATGCCAGAGTTCTGTGGTTTGGCAAAACTGACTCTGCCTGTCGACAGATAGGTGTCGCCTGTCGACAGATGCCACAGGCCAGAGCAACCTGAAGTCTGTCTATTGCAAATCTGTTGCAATCTGTCGACAGACACTCAGCACCTGTCGACAGACGCAGAGGATCTTCAAATACGGAAACCTTCCTTCATATCCAAGATTGTGTTTTCAAGTCCCACGACTCTCCACATGAAAACACAACTATATAAGCATCCTTTTGAAGAGAATCTCGTACAGAAGCAGCCACAACCAAAAACCCTAAAGCCAAGTCCAAGAGAAAGGAGTTGCTGCTGCTCTGCTTCAAGTCTGCAGTGCAGAGACCGAAAGATCTGTTGATCCTGCAGTACTGAAGATAGATCGTCGTGGATTCAACCTTCTCCATCAATCCAAAGCAGTCAAGTCGAAGTTTGAACTCCATCCAGGCGTTCTCAGAAGAGTTCCACATCAGGATTTACTCCTACACTCTGAACTCTTCCTGTTTCATAATTCTCATCAACCGTGTGTGTGTTTGTGTGATTCAAGCGTCTCTTGTGCTTGAGATCACGTGTGTGTTGTTCTGATCGTGGGTGCACATCAGAAAACACGTGTGTGTGTGAGTTGTAGTCACCGAACTCGCTCATAAGCAGTTTACTCTGTGTGTGTGTGTGTGCCGTGGACGTAGGATACACTGTTGTGTACTCCGAACCACGTAAATCTGCGTGTCTCGTGGTTTGATCGTTTCTACGATAGATGTTTGATAGACACGTTGCATATTCACACGCTAGATAGGTTTCTACATCATCTACACATAGTTTAGATCTTGATACTGTCTTAATAATCTGTGCTTTAAGAAAAAGAACGTGATAATAGTTTTTAAGAGACAGTAATCTATTCAACCCCCCTTCTAGATTACCATATTGGGAATTCCGCAACCCTTCACTCGCATTCCAATAGGTCTATGCCTTATGCATGTCCAATCACTTCTCTTTTTTGTTCATCGACATCCAATCTCCAAAGAGAGATGACAACCCTCAAGTCTCGTAGCTCCTTTGATCTCACTGCTGCTCACAGGATGGGCTACAATTGGTTGATGGGTTGTGTCACGAGAACTCAAGGGTAAGGGACGGCCATTGCTGAGGGTGATGAAGAAGATGACGTTGCTGATGATGGTGAGATGCTAATGAAGACTCCCAGTCTGAGCCAATAGATGCTCTGGGAGATGAAGATGAAGATGCTGCTGTGACCAAGCTCCTGCTGAGCTTTCCTCTTTGAGATTTCATCACTGCTTAAATGGCACAATGCAGCTTTCAAATGACCACAGGCTTTGAGCACCTAAATGCATGATTGGACACTGTTGATACGAGCATTGAAGCACTAGCTGATACTCAAGTCCAGCTTCACTCAAACTTACTACACTCTCCACAGAGATTCATGACATTCATCAGGCCTCTGCACCGCCTGACAATGATGCTGCTTAGAGAGTTTAGGTGTCCACAGTGTCATGGTTATGGTCATAGTCTTGTTCTTGATGTACTAGTTTGCTTTCTTGGTCATGTTATTCTCTTCCTTGCAATTCCTTTTGTCACGTTGTCACTACATCTTGTAACTGTGTGTAATGCTTGACACTTCAATGAAAATCACAGTTATTTGCTCTATTCATGTGACATCCCTGGAGAATTATGCCCGATAAGGCTCCATATCCAGATCCGCCTCCCGCGAACGGACCGAAGTCTCGCAAGGAATATCTCACACACGTGTCCAGTAAGAATATAAAAGACAACTACACAGTATAAAACACAAGAAAGTACATGTTCTCATACCTGCATATAACAATTCACAACTGTCCCATTACATTATTACATGTCCAATTAAAAAGAAAGTACAACTACCTGGGGCATACCTCGAGGGAGCACAAGCTCACACAAACTAACTACTATACTACTGCTGGTGGTACAAGTCTGCCACAACGCCGTTGCAAGTCAAACACACGGCAAGCCCTGAAAAGAACTGTAGGGGAGTGAGCCTCAACAAGTCACAGGCTCAGTAGGGGACCACTCAAAAACCTCTCAACAACTAAACAGAAGAGACCTCGACCCCAGAGGGTCTCACTGGCAACACTAATAGCCAAACCATGACATGCTCACAACATTTCAATAACTAACAACTAAACATAATCATGACAATAAACATAAAGTCCTCGGAAGGAATATGGGACTACAGGACTAGTACAACACTACTAGTCCGCCCAACAACTGAAGTGCCTAAACCACAGTCTCATTGGCACACTGCTACTACAATTGGTTGCCTAAGCTATAAGCCACACAGGTGAATAACTATCCAGGCTACAAGCTTCACAGACAAACCTCAAACACTTGAATAACAGGACTGTTAACAAGGAGCTAGTCCCTTATACCCCAAACCACACTACATCGAAAACTACACACGAGTAACAGGACTGGCTACCACGAAGCCAATCCATATCACACTAAAACCAAAATTGTAATCTTACCTAAAGAAAGGTGAAACGCCACAAGTGGAAGGCTGTGACGACCCTCCTTATACCGGTACGATTATACCAATCCACATCGATATAGTGAACGTCGTTACAATGGGACATTTACCCATCACTACCACAGATTGAGATGTACACAAATACTGTCATAGAACAGCGGAAGTAAAAGAACTAACTGTCAATTTTATTTCATCATCCACATTCGACATATAGCCCATATAGCAAGTTTAAAAGAAACTAAAGTCCACATAATGAAATTCTAGATCCAAATTACATTGTTCATCCACAATTACACGCTCAAATTTCATACTATGGAAAAGAAAGTACAATGATGGTGACTCCACAACAATCTACTCTCCTCACTCGGAATCGCTCTCAACGATCTCCTCCAAGGAAGTAGGGTCACCTGCTAAACCTGTACGCCGAAGCAAGAGTGAGCCTAAAAGACTCAACAAGTAATCCATACACATTATACATACACACATCATGCGCACATTTTACTCTCAATTACGTCAATCAATACATGCAACGTGGTTTGAACAATCTTTAAGGAAGCCTATCATGATACTTCTACCAATTTCATAACACATGATACATGGTTTATGTCATTCCACAATAATATACCTACCGCATGCTTTCTATACATTTACTCACATGATAGCTAAATTTATATCTACGTTGCAACATGATAGCAATTGAGACATGGAATTTTACACATAAGGGAAGAGCGTTCCTAACATGGATTCTACATACTTTTCCACATGCATATCACATTTGTAAACATACTAAGCTTGCTGTTTTGACATGAATCTAACTCCATCGTATCATATTTCACAATTCTACATGCTATCACATTGGGTTCACATATTCACATATTCACTTACACACTACGCATTTTCACTTATACACAATCACATTATTCTCATTTAAATGTCATGACACATAGTCCAAACCACCACTAGAAGGACACATATAACACATTCACATAACACATAGATGCCACCTAGGCAACACAGTGATGAATCTTGGTACTGCGCAGACCGGGAGAAGTACTCTCCACCCTAACCAGTGGTACTTGTCCACCTCCAGGATTTCATCCTAATGCCCATAGGTTATCAAACACATTGAACCTTCCCGTGGGGACTTTACCACGGTACGGTTCCACAGCCCTCTATAGAAGCGGTGTCACACATGGCACAATTTACACATTTTTCAATTTAACACACACAATTTCTCACTAATTAACACATCATTTCCATTTGCACATTCATGCACATGGTTCAGTTTCCCCTATCATGGTACTACTGTTCATAAGACTTAAACATTCACGTTAAAACTATTTAACGAATCTATGATCACAATAAGCATGCTTTAATTAATCATTTCTTCAGGAAATTTGCATAAATATCACTTAATGTTGCCCAATCAACATAACATTTTAACCACGGGCTGTTTACATGTTGTAGACCATACATAGCAATTTTCACATTTTTATGAGCTATGCAGAATTTACAGAAAATAGAACAACCATTTGTATATTACCCATAAATCAGTTCATCCTTGATTCACATCATGAAGGTCATAATTAGCAGTTTATAGCCCTGTGTCTAATAGTCATATCATCACAAAATTTTTCCTGGAATTTAACAAGCATCATATGATTTATTGGAAATTTAAAACAACCTACTCATGCTCCCTATTTTTAAATCCAGAAATTATAACTAATTACGTAGACATGGGAAAATTCCCAAATTTTCATGACATGATTTGACACTCATCCACATCATCTAAAATTTTTATGGCATTTAAATTCCACATGGATTGTGTTAACAGGGGTCTACCATGTTCAAAACCTGTTTAACATGCATTTCAAACAAATTCAATAATTAGTACCATTAACGAAAATTCACAGAAATTTCACAGCACCATCCACTATCTAAATTACATAGCATATACATTTACAGTATATCCTCATGTGTAGAAATCCGAAAAATAGTCATATAAGGAAGAACAGTTCACTGTTCTTTCCTGAAGAACTAAACGACAAGGGTCTGGCCGTTCAAACAGGTTAACGACAGTATCGGCTGCCGCCAACTTAGGATATTAACGGCAGGAGATCCTGCCATTAAGTTCCTGTCTGTGCAAAACACAGACTGAACGCCAGAAACTTGGTGAAATTGGGGTTCCAGGACTCGAATAAAATTCCAGAAAAATGCCTAAGACCTACTAGACATATGTATAAACAATGGGGATGGGTTACATGCCTATGGAAAAATCAACAAGGGGATTAAAAGGTCGGGGAAGCTCTCCTCGGCAAGTGCCAAGAAGCCTCCAAAACCTCCCAGCTCCGGGCTCTGTGGTGAGTCTCGTTGCACACCGGAGTCGGGGAAGTGTTTCCTGATGTCCAAAGAGTCCTCCAGTCGGGGTAGATCGCCGGAAGACGCCTCCAGTCGTCGATCAAAGGCCACAACTTTATACAAATCTCTTTGTGAAATATTTATCCACTGCCTTTTATTAAACAAACATCTTTCTCTCTTAAACCAACTGGTCACCTCTACACACACTTACATGGCTTTCTATATTAAATTTTCTATTATCTTTATTATTCATATCAGCATTGCCTTTAAATTGTTTTTTTACTGCAATTATTCCTAATCACAAATTACATTTAAGGACCATCTCGATCACTGCTCCTCTGCTTACCAACATTTCATCTCAAGCTAGACTACCTCACTTAATCATTTCAAACCTGACATGCCATTAATCATATTATTATCAAAGCAATTCCTTAACACCTTGTTAACATAAATCTCAAACATAATGACTATCTCTACTACAATTCTCAACCACAATTCACCCATTTAACAGTTCTAATCACAAAACTCTATTCTTCATTACGATACAATTTCCTCTATTATTCCATCACATCACCACTTTATACCTTTCTCTACCAACTCTAATCCTCATTAAAACACCTTTTACTAAATTTCATAACTAAATTCATTAATTCTTTCAATTTCTATAACAAAAAAATCTTTAATCAACCATACTTTAACCACAACCGGCACCCTATCAACCACTCACACGACACCACCAACCATACCATTTCTCTGCCATTACCCACAGCTATTAACCTGACCAATTATACACACAATTCATATACCAAAACTCATGTGAAAATCGTCCTAAAAAGCACAAGAAACCACAGACTTACTACCAGTAGTGGACATTAAATCATGTATTGGGACATTGTAATCTTAATGTCTTTCCTATTCTAACTGGAAAATTGCTCTGATACCAGCTGTATAGGGGTCCATATCCAGATCCGTCTCCAACGAACGGACCGAAGTCTCGCAAGGGATAGCTCGTACACGTGTCCAAGAAGAATATAAAAGACAAACCACAATAGTAAGAGACACAAGAAAGTACATGTGCTCATTCTGCATATAACAATTTACAACTGTCCCATTACATTATTACATGTCCAAATTAAGAAAAGTACAACTACCTGGGACATACCCGAGGGAGCACAAGCTCACACAACTGTACTAACACTATTGTTGGTGGTACAAGTCTGTCACGACACCTTCGCAAGCCACACCATCGGTAAACTCTGAAAAGAACTGTAAGGGAGTGAGCCTCAATAAGTCACTGGCTCAGTAGGGGACCACCCAAAACCACACTTAACATAGGAGAACCTCAACCCCAACGGGTCTCACTGGTAATACCGGTAGCCAAACCATTTCATGCTCACAACAAAGCATAATTATATCAATTCACACAAATCTTGGAAAGAAGAAGAGGCAGCAGAACTAGCACCACGCTACTAGTCTGCCCAATAATTGTAAAGCCTAGGCCATAAGCCTCACGAGCACACCACTTCAACAGCTGGTCGCCTAAGCTGTAAGCCACACAGGCAAAGCATTGCCTAAGCTACTAGCTTCACTAGCAAGCCTCCAACACATGGGTAACAAGACTTCTAACCAAGAGCTAATCCTTTATACCCTTAAGCCACGATGTATCGAATGTCGCACTTAAGTAACAGGACTGGCTACCACGATGCCAATCCATCACACACTAAACCATATTCAGAAACTTACCTAAGGAAGGGTAAAACACAACAAGTGGAAGGTCTCATCGCATGACCTCCACTTCACCACCTGAAAAGACTAGTACTCAGCGTACTACGAGAAACCAGTACCCACAAAGGATATAGGTACCTACCACCATGAGGTACCACCACCGAAACGCAAACACAACTGTGCCACCACCAGGGCACACCACAACCAGTCAAACCACAACCAGTGAGTCTCCGCTCACCAACCACAATGACAACCGTGCCAACACCATGGCACACCTCGACAGGTAAAACCATAGCTAACACACGCTACAACCAATAGCAAAGCACGAGCCGGAAAGCACGAGGCCACCACACAGAACAGACTACTGTTTCATGACGCCAATATCCAACCCGGACAACACAACACAAGAACTACCTCTCAGTCTCGTAGTCACGGATGTAAGGTCCAACTGCCGCTCCACAATACAAGTAAGGCCAAGGAACTGTGGAGACCAACCAAACCACCACAACCTACAGGTCACACACCCTGCAGGCCCATGCCTGGCACTTTTAGCGACTTTGGCTCGAGCTCTCTAAAGTGAGGCACTGGTAACAGGACTAGCTGGGGCCCAGTATGTCTACTGGTGTCCGTAACCCCCAACCACGAGCGCGCTACAAGTGACTAAACATAAACTCTCACAAGTCACTGTCCCACTGTCGTCTTTCCCTCAGCCGGACGTACTACTCAAACACAAGAGTGAGGGTGTCCAAGAAGACGACAAGACCTCAACGGTACCACTGTACCGGGACAAGCCCCGAGCACACACAAGTGCCTGGCTCACACAAAACCTAGGGCACCTAACAGAAGAGGTATTCCGGAATAGGCGCCGGACCACCACACTCGGCTAGCATATAAACCACGTCAATCACTTAATGCCTCGGTATAATGTATATTTAAATATACTAACATAATGTTTATCATCAATCACCATGTGACCTCCAAACCATCCCACACTGATACATACTTGTATCACGAAAGTGCAACACAACCTTGCCTATTATCGGTCACTCTGTGACCTCTATGGCATCACACACTATTTAACACATATATCATTATAATATTCTTCAAAAGACAACCATAGACTAGGGCTAGGTTCATATCCGACCTTCATTGCCCCGTCACTTCATACTAACTATAGAAGTACATTACAATAATCATCAAGTCGAACAACTAACCATGCATACTCATGCACGACACTCAAACTGTGTAAACACCACGTAAAAGTATGCTCACTTCGTGAGCACCACCCTTATCACATAAATCACACACAAACGACACGCTAACCACGCTCACAGAGTGCTACAAATGCCAATGCATCATTAGCATTGCCATGCACAATAATTAAATGATAATCGGATAATCGTACCATTAAAACAAACACCACAAGCACACTCGGCTGTGGTCACGACATGGGGTTTAGTCGCAATCAGATCGCGACACCCCGACGGACCGCGATCAGAAACTAACGTGACAGGGTCCAACGGCGCCATGAGATTGCGCCACCCCGACATGGCACTGTTGGGGATCGAATAGGTGACTTTGATAAATGAACTAAGAAATTGTGTGTATAGCAGCGGAATTAAAATAAGTAAAACATACAATTCGATCAGATCCAAGTGTGGTGTATGAGTATAGTGAATAAGAATAGCAAAACACACATCAAACCACAGTGCACTCAAGATTTTAAGGTGGTTCGGAGAACACAAATTGTGTCTCCTACGTCCACCTCCTCACAACGGAGGAACCACTAGCACAAGTGCAGTACAAACTAGAGCACGACGACTCTGACCTCTTTGAGTACAACGACTCAAAGAAACCCAGGAGATAGGCACGACAACCTACTCCACAGACCACTTGTGAATTCAGCAAATTCACAAGCCCTTGAGCACCACGGCTCAAGCACCAGAGCACAACGGCTCCAAACCAGAGTACAAAGTACTCAAATCTCTGGATCACAATAGATCGAAGTTCTGCTAGAACAAGCACACTTAGAGAATAGATCCTCTAGCACGATCTATCTCAGTACAATAGAAATGGTAGAGACAAATAGAATTGGGAGATCTGTGTAGAACACACAGACAGATTCCCCAGAGAATTTAACACTCTGACCAAATACAGACTCGGCTGGATCTCCTTCTGGATCAGCACTGCTGCAATCACGAGCTCCTCCTCTTCTTCTCCTTCTTCTTCTCCTTCTTCCTCTTGGCGGCGCTGCTCTGCTCCTCTGGATGCAGATGCCTTTTTCCCGCTCTTCTTCCCTTCTTCCAGAATGCTCTGGGCTTTGTCTTGCGTGGGATCCTTTGGAGTACCAAAGACATGGGTATTTATAGCCCCATATGTCCATAAGGAGCCTTAGGGTACGTGGGCACAAAAACCTAGGCAATCCCTTGACCCCAAGCGGCCACGTGTCCAGATGGATCTTAAGATGAAAGTTTCAGCCGGAGTGTGTCGACACCACCAGGGAGTGTGTCGACACACTGTCCCATTTGTGCAAAACTGGTCTTCTGGGAGCTGAGACTAGTGTCGACACTGCCACTGGCTGTGTCGACACACTGTCCCAGTCAGGCAACTGGGTCTTCTGGAGACTGGGTCTAGTGTCGACACTACCAGGGGCTGTGTCGACACACTTGACCCTGTCTTCATGAAAAAGCTTCAGGGACTTGACCCAGTGTCGACACCATCAATGGGTGTGTCGACACTACCATGACAAAATCTGTATACACCTGCAAATTTAACACATAAATCATTAGTACAAGATATTATCATTAAAATATGAGATATTAAACATCAAAACATGTTGTTTAAGCATTATTGTGATATGTATAAATGTATAACATGTTCAACATATCATCATCAAAATCACAATATGTCATCATCAAAATCAAAGTATGAGTGATGTTCATTGGTATCATTAAAATACAACTTTAGGAAATTCCAAAACACACTCAACCCAACAATCTCCCCCTTTTTGATGATGACAAAACATATGCACAATCTCCCAATAACCTGACTTCCTTAACTGCAACAACTCCCCTTGACCATATACACCCTTTGAACTTACTCCCCATAAAGAACTTTCTCCCTCTAGAAACTTTTCTAGAAACTTTTACTTTCTCCTCCTTTAAGGAACTTTCTCCCCCTTTTTGACAGCATCAAAAAGATAGATAAGAGAGAGAAACAAAGATTGTAAGAGATCAAGAAATGAAATGTAGGAAATGAATGGTCAGAAATGATCAAAATAAATGAGGCAAAGTGATATTTACATATGAGAGAAATTATTGTGTTCTTTGTATTGTGCAATAAAGTTTAATCACAAAGACACACTCAACACAAAGTATAGCAAAGTATAATGATCTGAATGTGGTTAAAATAATGATGCAAATGTGAGGAAAAGTGACCTATATGAATGAGCAGAAATATTTAACAAGGATGTTAGGAGCTTTAAGTTTAACACAATGTAAAATAATAGGTCTAAACTCAGTATACATGAACTTTATGAAGGTCTTAAGCTTTTCCATCCTGTCAATTTGATTTTCTTTCATTTTTAACTGGGAAAGAATACAAGAATAAATTAGTTAAATCTCACTTTTCAGTGCAAGAGATCACATTGATTAGATGCAAGATCTCCTGATTACTCAGTGGTTTAACTTTCATTATCTTATACAGAGTTGAAAACTTTGATTTCCACTTTTTGACGCGAAACAAATCACTTTTTAGGTGAAATGGCCCGGTTACTCAGTGGTTCAAGAATTTGCATTGCTCTGTTTGTATCTTTCCAGATTGTTGATCATTTTCTTTTGATGTTTTGCAGGAATATGTTTGCTTTGACCAGAAAAGTCATGACTACGAATTTAGAAAAATTATTCTTAACATGTGGTAAAAATGAAGCTTAAACATACACATGTGAAATATTAAAGCCACTCATGTGCCTATAATAGTGTTTTGCAAATCATTTTAAAAACATTCAGTATTAAGATTGCTTAACCTTGAAATGATAATGAATCTTTGAAATTAAACTAAATGCACAATGAGTTTAGTTACAATGTTTTAATTCTCTCATAAGAAAATAGCACAATGACTCAAAAATTCTGATGATTGGGGTTCAAAATAGACAAAAATGTCAAGAAAAAAATGAGTGAGAATAGACAATGACTCCCCCTCAACAAATACTCCCCCTCAACAATTGCATAAAGGAATCTTGATACTTGGCGGAGACATATACTCACGCATAGTGAAAGTGTCCAGACAAGCCTAACTTGCCTTTCTTCAAATCACTATTTGATATACCAAGAATTTCAATGCAACTGAGAAGTAGGAATTTATTTGCAAGAAGAATGGCTTTTATTTGCACAAAGAAATGAGATGAAGATTTCAGACATGTGAAAACTTGCATAAACCAAGTTCCCTTCTAAGAGAAGTGAATCTAGGTTCTGCAAGAGGCTTAGTGAAAATGTCTGCAATTTGTTTTTCTGTGTCAATGAAGTGGAGTTCAAAAGAATTCTTTGAGACTTCATCTCGAAGGAAATGATGCCGAATGTCAATGTGTTTTGTGCGGGAATGCTGAATAGGATTTTTGGACAGATTTATAGCACTTGTGTTGTCACAAAGAATGGGAATGCAACCTAATGTGTGATTATAATCTAGAAGTTGATGTTTGACCCAAAGGACTTGGGTACCACAGCTACCAGCGGCAACATACTCAGCTTCTGCAGTTGAAAGAGCTACAGAATGTTGCTTTTTGGAAGCCCAAGAAATAAGACACCCTCCTAGATATAAACACAACCCACTAGTGCTTTTTCTATCAAGTTTGCACCCGGCATAATCAGCATCACTATATGCAATCAAGTCCAATTTACATCCAGCAGGATACCAAAGACCCAAATCACATGAAGAAAGAAGATATTTGAAAATTCTTTTAACAGCAGACATGTGACTATCTTTAGGATTTGCTTGAAATCTTGCGCACATGCAGACACTGAATTGAATATCTGGCCTAGAGGTAGTTAAATAAAGAAGAGATCCAATCATACCTCTGTAAAGTGTAGCATTAACAGGCTTACCAGAAGTATCACTCTCAAGTCTTACACTTGTGGCCATTGGTGTGTTGGATGGCTTGATGTTTTGGAAGTCAAACCTCTTGAGCAACTCCTTGACATATTTTGTTTGACTCAGAAAAATTCCTTCAGCAGTTTGATGTACTTGCAGACCTAAAAAGAATGTAAGTTCACCCATAGACTCATTTCAAATTCAGATTGCATAAGATGGGCAAACTCATTGCACAAAGTATTATCTGTTGATCCAAAAATGATATCATCAACATAAACTTGAACAGCAATGAAATGATTTTTGCAGTTTTTGTAAACAAGGTTTGATCAATGTTTCCTCTTATGTAACCTTTATTTACAAGAAAGGAGCTCAACCGGTCATACCAAGCTCTTGGAGCTTGTTTAAGACCATAAAGAGCCTTATTAAGTTTAAAAACATGATTGGGAAATTTTTCATTTTCAAAACCAGGGGTTGTTTGACAAAAAATTTTCTTTTATGTATCCATTTAAAATGCACTCTTGACATCCATTTGAAAGACTTTGAATTTCAAAGAAGCAGCAAATGCAAGGAATATTCGAACAGCTTCAAGTCTTGCTACAGGGGCATAAGACTCTTCAAAATCAATACCAAGTTCTTGGTTATACCCCTGAGCAACAAGTCTAGCTTTATTTCTAACAATTTGACCAGATTCATTCAATTTATTTCTGAAAATCCATCTAGTTCCAATGACAGAAGTTAAATCTGAAGGTTTTGGTACTAAATCCCAAACTTGATTTCTTTCAAATTGATGAAGCTCTTCATGCATAGCATTTATCCAGTTTTCACAAGATAAAGCTTCATCAACATTTTTGGGTTCAATTTGGGAAAGTAGTGCCAAAGAATCTTCAACTATGACAGAATGAAAAGATGATCTGGTTCTTATTCCATCTTGCAAATTACCAACAATGCTTTCAAGTGGATGGTCTCTTAAAAATCTGGGTTCAGAAATTACCTCAGGGTTTGCATGATTTTCAGGAACATGATTACCTGAATCACTTGAAGTTGGCAATTCAAGAACCTCATGTGCATTTGGTACTTCTTGCTCTTCAAGATTTGTAGATGGATGTTCAAGAAAATCATCCTCATCATCACATAATGGAGTTCTGCACAAAGTAGGAATGTCAATCTTTTGGAAGTTTTCATCAAAAATGACATGTGGAGATTCTTCCACAGTCTTATTTTTCAAAATATAAACTCTGTAAGCTCTTGAAGTTTCAGAATAACCTAAGAAGATTGATTCAAAACTTTTTGCATCAAATTTATCAAGATTTTCTTTGTTGTTATTGTGAACAAAACATTTGCAACCAAAAATTTTGAAATATGACACACTTGGCTTTTTATTCTTGAACAACTCATAAGGGGTTTTTCTGATCTTTGGTCTTACTAATGCTCTATTCAAAATGAAATTAGCTGTATTTACAGCTTCTGCCCAAAAAGATTTAGACAGTTTACTTTCAATGAGCATAGTTCTGGCCATTTCCACAAGAGTTCTATTTTTCTTTCTACAACTCCATTTTGTTCTGGAGTTCTAGGGGAAGAAAACTTATGGAGAATTTTCAGTTCAGTACAGAGATCAGAAAATGATTTATTTTCAAATTCACCCCCATGATCTGTCAAAATGGAATTCAGTTTGAAAGATAAACCCACTAAGGCAGAATTGTAAAATCTCCTGAATTCTGAACATGCATCACTTTTATGGGATAAGAATAAGACCCAAGTATATCTTGTAAAGTCATCAATGATCACAAAGCCATATCTATTACCACTGAGACTTTGAGTTCTGGTTGGACCAAAAAGATCCATATGAAGCAACTCAAGTGGTTTAGATGTAAGTACTTCATTGAACACTTTAAAAGATTTTCTTGTTTGTTTTCCTTGAGCACATATCCCACAAACAGGATTGTCAATGACTGGGAAAGATTCAGGAAGACCTTTTACAAGATTCATTCTTATGAGTTTACTAATGGTTGTGAAACTTGCATGACCCAACCTTTTGTGCCACAACCAAGCAGTGTCATTTTTATTTGCAATCAAGCAAACATTTAAAGAGGAATTATCACACAAATCAATCATGTAGACATTATTTTCTCTTTTTCCAATCAATTTAATTTTCTCAGAAGAGGAGTCAATTATTTTGCATGAATCATGTTCAAAAAGAATCTTGTGACCATTGTCACACAATTGACTAATGCTAAGCAAGTTGTAATTCAAACCCTCAACTAAACAAACATCATCACTTAAGGTAATGCAAGACTTACCAATTTTTCCTTTGCCAATTATTTTTCCTTTATTCTTACCTCCAAAGATGACTGATCCACCTTCCTTTTCAATCAAGCATGAAAATTTATTTCTGTCTCCTGTCATGTGCCGTGAGCATCCACTGTCAAGAATCCAGATGTTGTTGGAATTGGATGCACGGCTTTCCTGCACATAACAAATTAGACAAGAAAAGTTTTTGGTACCCACATGAGATTGGTACCAACATCCTGAGTGAGAAGAGATAACAAATCCTTTCTAACCCAAATTTGTGTATTTTTCTTCACAGTGTTTTTTGAAACAAAAGATTCAACTTTTTATTTTTCAATTTTCTGAACATTATACCTCTTAGTTGATTTGTTCCACTGTGAAAACTTGGCATGTATTGCTGTTGATATGCAGGAAAAGATGAATGATAGAAATAAGGATTGAACCATTGGTTACCATTGTACCTTTGGTTCCAAGACTTATTCCATCTTGAATTGTAAGAGGAGAAAACATTCCAATTTCCATGAGAAAGATGATTATTGATTGGTTTGAAGTTTTTGTGATTTTTATAAGAGGGTAGGTCGACCTCTGACTGGGATAGGTCGACCTGTGCATAGTGTGTGTCGACCTAGGTAGGGTATGTGTCGACCTCTCAGGTTCTTTTTGTTTTTGTATTTTTCCTTTGTTTTCAGATGAGCTTGCCTTGACAAATTTTATTAAAGGAGTTTTTGATGATTTTATTTTCTTTGGAGATGATTCAGTTTTCTTTGAATTTTGTGGTTCAAAACCTAAACCAAATTTGTTTGAATTCATCTTAACTCCAAGTAGAGCATTCAGATTGTCTTTCCCTTGAGTGAAGTTCTTGATGATATCTTCTTTTTCTTTAATGCAAAGATTGAGTTTTTCAATTTGATTCAATTTTCATGATTTTCCTTTTCTTTTTCTTCAAATTTCTTGATAGAATTGATGAGTTCTTTGTTCAATTTTTGAATTTTCAATTTGAGATTATCAACAAAAATCAACAGTTCATCATTTTCTTTGATTTGATCTGAAATTTGAGCTTCCAATTCAGAAATCTTTTCAGATGATGAAGTATCATGAAGAATGCTTTCAATTTTTCTTTTCAAATATTTATTTTCTCTTCTAACATCAGAAAGATTTTCAACTAAATTACCATATGCTTCTTGCCAATCTTCAATGGTAAATAGTTCAAAGGATATATCTACCTGTTCTTCGCTGCTTCCAGCCATGAAGCAGATTTCATTCCCTTCTGAACTTGAGGATTCTTCATTGCAGTCTGAGCTTTCATCATCTGACCATGTAGCCACCATGGCCTTGTTCTTCTTTTTGTGGAACTCCTTCTTGTGGTTTATGTGCTTTTCCTTCTTACCTTCTGGACAATCAGCCTTCATATGTCCAGATTTGTTACACCTATAACACACAGGAATTTCATCAGTTTTCTTATGATCAACATGGGAGAAATGTTTCTTTTTACTAGACATGGCATTTTGCTTATTACCAAAATTCTTCTTGTTTGATTTCAGAAATGCCTTAAATTGTCTAGTGATGAAAGCAAGATTATCATGATCAGATTCAGATTTCTCAGACTCAGAATTTTCTTTAGATTTTCCTTTATTACTTGATGAAGCTTTAAGAGCAATGGTTTTTGTTTTTAGCATGTGTTCTTCTGATCTCTTAAGGTTTAACTCATATGTCATTAATGATCCAATGAGTTCATCCAATGTGATTTTGGATAAATCCTTTGAATCTTCAATGACAGTTGCTTTAGTGTGCCATACAGGAGATAAGGAACGCAAGATTTTTCTTACCAATTCTTCATTTGAGTATTCCTTACCCAAGGCTCGAAGTCCATTTATAATAACCATGAACCTAGCAAACATCTCAGATATAGTTTCATTAGATTTCATGATAAACAACTCATAATCAGAAACTAACATGTTAGCCTTAGTCTCCCTGACCTGAGATGTGCCCTCATAAAGCAATTCTAATTTATCCCACATCTCCTTGGCAGACTTACACATAGAGATTCTGGAATACTCCTTCGGATGGATGGCACATTGCAGCATGTTCATGGCGCTGTAGTTCAGGGTGACCCTTCTGATCTGCTCCCTGGTCCATTGATCTTCATCTCCAGTGACTTCATTTGGTCCTTTTTCAACAATTCTCCATACTTCATAGTTCTGTGCTCTAAGAAAAACCATCATCCTATTCTTCCAGTAAGGATAGTCAGTACCATCAAAAAATGGAGGCCTATTGATTGAATGACCTTCAGCAACAAAACCTCTAGAGTCCATGATAAAGACAATTAAACCAAAACACACAGCAATTTGAGCAAGTAATCAAAATCTGAAATACAGAAAATTCACCAAAGCACCTCAGAGTATAGATTTGACTCTGACCTTGCTCTGATACCAGTTGTTGGGGATCGAATAGGTGACTTTGATAAATGAACTAAGAAATTATGTGTATAGCAGTGGAATTAAAATAAGTAAAACACACAATTCGATCAGATCCAAGTGTGGTGTGTGAGTATAGTGAATAAGAATAGCAAACCACACATCAAACCACAGTGCACTGAAGATTTTAAGGTGGTTCGGAGAACACAACTTGTGTCTCCTACGTCCACCTCCTCACAACGAAGGAACCACTAGCACAAGTGCAGTACAAACTAGAGCACGACGACTCTGACCTCTTTGAGTACAACGACTCAAAGAAACCCAGGAGATAGGCACGACAACCTACTCCACAGACCACTTGTGAATTCAGCAAATTCACAAGCCCTTGAGCACCACAGCTCAAGCACCATAGCACAACGGCTCCAAACCAGAGTACAAAGTACTCAAACCTCTGGATCACAATAGATCCAAGTTCTGCTAGAACAAGCACACTTAGAGAATAGATCCTCTAGCACGATCTATCTCAGTACAATAGAAATGGTAGATACAAATAGAATTGGGAGATCTGTGTAGAACACATACACAGATTCCCCAGAGAATTTAACACTCTGACCAAATACAGACTCGGCTGGATCTCCTTCTGGATCAGCACTGCTGCAATTACGAGCTCCTCCTCTTCTTCTCCTTCTTCTTCTCCTTCTTCTTCCCTTGGCGGCGCTGCTCTGCTCCTCTGGACGCAGATGCCTTTTTCCCGCTCTGCTTCCCTTCTTCCAGAATGCTCTGGGCTTTGTCTTGCGTGGGATCCCTTTGGAGTACCAAAGACATGGGTATTTATAGCCCTATATGTCCATAAGGAGCCTTAGGGTACGTGGGCACATGATCCAAGACCAATCCCATTGATCCCTAAGAGGCCACACGTCCTCATGGATCTTAAGATGAAAATTCAGCCGGAGTGTGTCGACACCACCAGGGAGTGTGTCGACACACTGTCCCATTTGTGCAAAACTGGACTTCTGGGAGCTGAGACTAGTGTCGACACTGCCACTGGCTGTGTCGACACACTATCCCAGTCAGGCAACTGGGTCTTCTGGAGACTGGGTCTAGTGTCGACACTACCAGGGGCTGTGTCGACACACTTGACCCTGTCTTCATGAAAAGCTTCAGGGACTCTGACCCAGTGTTGACACCATCAATGGGTATGTCGACACTACCATGACAAAATCTGTATACACCTGCAAATTTAACACATAAATCATTAGTACTAGATATTATCATTAAATATGAGATATTAAACATCAAGAACATGTTGTTTAAGCATTATTGTGATATGTATAGAATGTATAACATGTTCAACATATCATCATCAAAATCACAATATGTCATCATCAAAATCAAAGTATGAGTGATGTTCATTGGTTATCATTAAAATACAACTTTAGGAAATTCCAAAACACACTCAACCCAACAGTCACGATAGGAAACCTTGTCGCGACAGGTTGGCCTGTCACGACCTGGTCGCGACAGCCGGGTCTGTCGCCTTCGCAGGCGAAAACCCCAATCCGGGAACTATCTCCGGATTTCCATGCAAACCACCCCACATGATGTTTTAACCCAGTTTTCATGCTCATTTCATCTCCTAGACATGGTATCTATGTTTTTAAAGTGGTAAACAAGCTAACATGCAATCCACGCAATCAAACATGGTGGAATCTCCCTGCCTCCACGAAGAATGCACAAACCGGCTACGGCACGATGTCTCCCCCGCTCCATGTGACGTCCTCGCGTCGAGAGCCCGTCGAACACCACGCCAGAATGCTGAATCGCCCCGAAATCCTACAATAGCTCCTCTCCTGGTCGAGCAGATCTTGTGAAAGCTCTGTTCGGCCAACCTTCTTAAAAACCGCACAGCGGTTGGGATCGCGACGTACCTCCCCCTCGCGACCTTGTCGTGATGGACTAGGGTGTCGCCTTCCCATTCCCGACATCAGAAAGCCCCGTTCCGTGCGTGACACACGGCGCGCATGTAGACATCGACCCCAACAGCGGCAACTAGAATGTGACCCCCACTGCCGTCGCATTTAGAACGCAACCCATACCTCTGTTGCATTCACATCCAGTGAACCAATGGGCACCACAGGCCTAACCTGTCGGCCCACTAAGCTCCACACAACGCGCGGAAACCTCGACCAAGGCCCAATGACCCCACATTGGTCATGAGCACCACACCAAAACCAGTAAACGCGGATCCAAACTACCACTAAACAATGATCCACAAAGATCCGAAAAATGCGCTACGTTACAATGATCATGTTTCAAACCCTCCCATTGCGACCCAGATTGACAGCTTGAATCGCGTCCTACATAGTGGACGTGATTAGCTAGAAAAGCGTCCAGCCCCACCGCCTCAATTTACAAGTGACATTGTTTTTACACTTCACCACATTATTTGTTGCTTTTCTGTACTAATTAGTCTTTGAGCGCAGGATCTGGACGCCTTTTTCTCCGCTTAATACACGATCATCCTTGGTGGCCGCCACCCCGGTATTGTACATAATGCATCTTACTATATAATATACTTTATTAGAGCACATCAAGGACTCGATGCCCTGATAAATCTGGAATTTGAGTTCCCCTCCTCCGCCAAAAATAATGATGATTCCAGAGGAGTCTTACGACTTGTAGATAGGCCGTTACACTGCAGAATGACGACGGTTCCATCTGGTATCCTGACTTCGGCGTCGTAACAATATTATCCTTGGTTATCTTATATTTTCTTTTGTTTTTAGATTTTTCTTTTTTAGCCCAGCATGCATCATGTAGGACCTTAAGCATAATTCCGAACGATCACTCTCGTCTTTAATTGAAGACAACCACCCGCTCCTCAATGCCAGTTAACATGAAATATTCCATTCCGAGCCAAGTACTCGGTTCCTTGTGTTGTTGTTTGAAGATCATCTTTTGAGAAACTCAGTTGTTTTGGATTCTTATTTTCAGTTCATCTCCCAAAGATCCACCTGAGGCAGTGGCAGATGTCCACGACAGTGCAACCTAACGGATTGTGTCCTTAGGTACTTCCTCGACGCTGGAAGTTGATCTTTCTTCCTTTCGTGCCCACGTGCACACTCTTTTTTCTTTCATCCAGCCATTGAGTTTTCTCCTAAGATTTTCCGAAAAGCCGCTTCACCTCGAATCGACAAATAGTTCATGTCGTATGTTGTTAAGGGTGTGTCTCATCACACCTTGGCGTCTACTTTTCAGTCACTCCACTTCATTCCAATCAATTCACGCCATTCCATTGCTACCATTTCGTGTCACTCCGCTCCACTTCCTTGCAAAGCAGACGCCAAGGTGAGGCAGTTGTAGACACGCGCATTTCGGAAACATATCGAGTAAATTTCATGTTACACCATAATGCCTCGAAGTGGCTCTCTGCAATTAAACTCTTGTGTGATTTTCCTATTTTTCTGGATTTATCTAGGATTTTTTAAAAGGGGTCAAATGGGTCTGTTGAACTTAAATTATTCGTGTCTAGTACAGTAAATGCCGTTTCAGCTCTTAATCTGCGGCAGGTGTAGTGGATGCTAATCGCACTTTCTATTTGGCACATGTGTATTACGATTTGCGTCTGGCCTACCCGCCACGATTAAAAGTCAAAAGCCTAAAGCCGTGGCATTTAAGAGGGGTCATGTTCAAATCATGAGAAATCAATAATCGCGTCCAGCCAGGCCGCCACGATTCAAAGTCAAAACCTAAACGTACCCCCTAAGCCGCGGCATTTAAGAGTTCCCATGCTCCGAAATCATGGCAAATCTAGAACCGCTTCCGCACGTGTCACTGCATTTTCAAAGCCATCAATCAAATCAAGATCGATTCTGTTAGAAGATCGATTCATAGGAAAATGCAGCGACCATTTCCGACGCGATTCTGAACGTGGCCGAAGGCTATGATCATCATGCGAATGTCAAATCAAACGGGGATCATGGGATCTTTTAAATTGCGGCGCCTTATGCGGACGCGATTCATCATTAATAGGCGTCCGCTGTACCGGACGCAATTCAAACCTTTCATGTCTATAAATACAGACCCGAGGGTAACCATTTCCATAGAGAATCCCAGAGACGGCGAAGCCCTGCCGGATTGGCGCCTCGACCACCAAGCCCAAAGTCTTTAACCCCTCAAGGTGAGGCCCTGTCGGATCAGAAGTTCGCATTCCGGAGCCGAGAAGGAGCCATCCCATCTCAAGCTACGTCAAAGAGTGCGGACTCGTCGTCCCCTCCATCTGATCGGTGCGAGACCGGAGGGGCACCGTTCCACACTCCATCCATCTGGACCGTGGGCTACATTGCCGTCTTTCCTCCCTCGTTCCTTTTCGCCCTTTTTTAGCCTCCTTAGCACACTGCATTCATCACACTCATCACACACACACATATAGCATTTCTTCCCTACCCATCTTTTAGGGGTTTAACACCACCTCCACGAGGTGTGTTAGCCGCCTTTTTAATGTCTTTTTATTTCAATCCATTTGACCTTTTACTACACTTCACAGTCTGATCCATTTTTCACTTGTTTCTTGTCTTTGTTTCTAGCAAGTTAACCGGAGCTAAATCTCCTTCGCCGGCTGGACCCACATCCTCACTCCCGCAATCTCTAGGTGAAGGTAAGTACCCCCGACCCTTCCTCTCACCCGCCTCCTTCGGTGCCCTCGTGCACCTGGCGATCACACTTCCATCTCGTGCACACACACACTTTTCCACCTATTTCCGTCTCATATTTTCTTATTTCACGTCAACAAAAAAACTCCATCCCCTTCCTTTTGAAAACCACCATTTCTTTGTGGGACAGTGTTTTCTCGGAAACGAAAAATGCGTCTACACTGCTGTCCTCATTACTCGTGTCAAGTCATGCATGGTGCTTTCCATCTTCTTCCAGTTTGCATCCCCTCCTTCCATATCTATTTTAAGGAAATATTTGAGACATCCAACAATTCATACATTAATATCATCACCCAAACCAATACATACATTCATTGCATACAAATTTTCTGTTATCACATAACATACATACTTTTCATTAATAAGCTGAAAATATTTACATCATCATCATCATTCTTAACCTCTCATTACATATATACATGGAGAGTCATATATACAACCCACTATTTAACAAAAGGTGAGGTTAACAAAAGTAAGTTCCTAATCTTCCTAGCTTGATTCAGGTTTGTGCGGCATATTCCACGGATGGCTGCTGATCTTCCCTAGGCCCATGATACAGTTCCCTTGCTGCATCAGACAACACCTCCCAATATCCTTCAATCTGATGTAACACCATATCTTTTCCTAACTTCGAACTATCCAGATTGCACATTATTTGAGTCATAGATTCTAAAGAAGCACAGAGATTTCCTGCCAGAAATGTGCCAGTGGTTAGCTTCAATATTCTTCCTTTACTTGCACATGTGCTTCCCTCTGGGCCTGAGCATATAACTCCACATCTTGTCTCAGTAGTTACATTGCAGTTAGTAGCCGTTCTTGAGCATTCATTTCCATTCTGTAACAAATAACAACTTAAGTATATACACATATACAGAAATTGCTATTACCTTCATAACTAATCCCAGATTTCTGCCCCATCTCACTGGTCATTCCCTAGGCTTACAGAACCTAAGGCTCTGATACCAAATAATCTATCACGTCCTAATAAATATCTATTTATTGGAAAATGACAGAAATCAGACTTAAGAAATAGAACTTAGATTATACAAACATCTGTCACCATTACAGTAGAAGCTTTACATATAAACCACTCCTCATTACAATTCACAGGAGGAGTGAGAAAAAGAAAATAAATTAACACCTCTATTTCTATCTATAATACTAAAAAAGTGATCTAACGGTTCCAAAAATTGGACGTCCAGCTCTGCACACCCCCTTAAGAGCTAGGCTCTTCCTGTTCACCTAAAAGGGTAAGATTTGATGAGCCATTGTGCCCAGTAGGATTCACCCTCTTATCAAAAGATTATGATAACCAAAGAAATAGGCAATATACATGACTGATAGCAGTATTGAATAAAGCTTGCACAGAAAAGAATTCAGTATGATTATCACATTTTGGTTCAGGTAAGCGGTACATAATCAACTCATGACTGAATAATATGATGACCAATCAAGCAAGTATGATACAATGCCAAACATCTAGTAGATCCATTATCATTCCGTAAGGCTAGTAAATGAATTCGGGTGCTCCTCCCGGAACTGGATCAGCCCTTCTTGTACAGACATTTATCTCAAATGAGTCCAAAGACCCAAAGTTGTCATCACAAATCATATCTATTAAAACATTCAAGTATGGTACACATGTACTCAAAATCTCACATGTAACAAAGTTTTAGGAGTCAATGCCAATGACTTTAGGAAGTTGTAATCATGTAGGAAACAATCATACTTGGGAGTAACCAAGAACAATCCATAGTTGGATGTGGATGACAATTAAATGCTTCCTCTCAGTGGTATAGTAGTTAGAATCCAAGAAAATGTGGAAAACAACTTGTTTGGAGAATATAATGGTGTGTCACCTCTAAACGAACAAGGAATGGTTCATATTAAAGTTACAAACTGGTGTATGTCGACAGCCATAGGGTGGCTGTCGATAGCTACTGGTTCATCCAGAACTAGTTGCGCTGGAATTATGGTTTCTGGAAGCATAGTACCTATCGACAGCTGGGTTCTGTCTGTCGATAGACGCAGGCTAATCTTCTAGGAATGGTTTAACATCAACTTAGGAGACTCTTCTAAGAGTTCCTACCACTCCATGAAGGATCAAACAATACTTAGTGGATCTTATATACATTGCTTAACATATCCTACATGAGGAAAAAGATAGAACAATAGAAGAAAAATCCTACAACATGGGTGGCTTGAAAAACTTATGAAAGGAAGGTTATTGTATATACAACTCTTCTAAGAGATTCTTCCTTGCATCTAGTAGGAAGTTCTCCACAAGTATACTTGGATAAGACATGAGCATTAGCTAAAGCATGGACACAATGGAAAGAAAGCCATACCTAATGATCTTTACAGAACACAAATCAAGGTGTGAATATGGTAGACACTTAGACTCAAGGTTCTAACAAAAGAAGGAGACAAGAAGAAGAGAAATCCTACTTGACCTAGGAAAGATGGGTGTCCCTTTTCTTCTCCTCAATGAAGGAACCAGCAGTAGCAGTAGGGAGAGTTGTAGTAGTAGTAGCTACGACAGGAGCAATAGTAGGAGCTACAGTAGAGCAGCAGCAACAACCACGGCAAGAGCAGCAGCAGCTTCACCAAAGCAATGGCAACAACAGGGTAGATGGAGGAACAAGTGGGTAAAATTTCATGAGAATGTTCGTAGAAGGGTATAAGTAGAGGTCCCGCCTTCATGCATGTATGGCACGTAGCCATACACATGTTGCCGTAAAACTCCATGTTTTTACAGCGCAAGCCACGTTTTACTGTGTGTTTTTACTGCCAACATGTAGAATAATATGTGTAGCCCAGAACACGACCAACACAGTCGTCGCGATTCTTACATGAACGCGACCACCTGCCCCGTCGTGATTTGGAACCGCTTCTACGTGAGCGCGGCTGCATGCGCGCCGCGTGGCGCATGCAGGGTCGTCGGGGTTGAATCGTGTCAGCAGGGTACGTCGCATTTCTAAACGTGACAGCCCGATACGTCACGATTTAAACTCTGTGTATTTTGGGCTTCTGCCCATGGCCGAATAGTGCAGTTGCACTGCTCAGCTGGAGGAGGTTTTGCTGAAGGATTTCTGGGCAATTTTGGCTATTTTGCTACCTGTTCGGCGTGGTTCCAGCGTGAGGAGGAGCTTTGGAGCGCGGGGAACTTCTGGGCAGCGTTGGTTTTACGTTTCATCCGTTGGTAGGGGAACTCTTCACTGTTTTCTCTTGTATGGACTGTGTAGGATAGGGTTTGTGGATTTTGACTTGGAAATCACATGAACATGATAGAGAGCATGCCTAGGGTTTCATATGAACAGTTATTTTCTGCTTTATCAGCATGTACAGTGGCTTGGTGTGATTTCCAGAATGAGAATTGAAGGTAGGTTTCTTCTGTTTGAAAGGCGATGGAACTAATCGTCACATTTTGTGAACGCGACGACCTAGCCCGTCGCGATTCAGGCCTTAAGGCGACGGGTTGGTCCGTTGTGATTCAAGCACTGATTGGAGACCACTGTGTTGGTCGCGATTTAGATTGTGGCCATCCGAGCTCTGGGGTTCTGTGGCCAGTTTGTCTGGTTTCTATTGTACATTGCTTGGGCTATGTTGGCTATGCAATGTAGGGTCTGTATGGGTTGAGTCGGCTTATACCGTGGTCGATAACGATGGGTTTTTACTTGAAATATGTGCATAGCAAGTTGGGTTGTAACGCCGACCGTGGTACCTCTCCAGTCGGTTACCCAGGCACCGGATGCTCGAGTTTTATCCCAGTACGATGAGTACCGTCAAGGTTTATGTCATCTTCCTAGACACCCTTACTCCTGAGTTTGAGTTGTACATCCGGCTGAGGGAAAGACGGCAGTGGGCAGCGACTCATGTTTGTGGGTGTGCGGTCTCTTGTAGCGCACTCATGGTGGGGGGACGGATACCAGTAGATGTACTAGTCCCCAGCTAGTCTTGTTTCTAGTGCCTCACTTTAGGGAGCTCAGGTTAGAGTCCCTAGAGGTGTCAGGCTTGGGCCTGCAGCTGTGTGGTCTACAGAAGTGGTGTTGGTTTGTCTCCACAGTTCTTGACCTTGTTGAGGTGGAGTGGTAGTTGGACCTTTCATCCGTGGCTGCGAGGCTGAGAGGTAGACTTGTGTTGTTTGTCTGGGTCTATGGCTAGTGTCATGAACCAGTTCTCGTGACTCATGTACGGCGTGCCCCTCTTTAACTTGTACACGTGTACGTGGTTTGCCGTTTAGTTATTACAGCAGTAGTATCATGCATAGGTGGTTATTTATTTTAATTGCTTATCAGCTCTACTACTTTACTTGCTGTTCATTGTTCTTTTTGACTTTTGGGGAGTTACCCTACTGAGCCAGTGACTTGTGAGGCTCACCCCTTCTTCTTCCAGGTGAAGGATAGTAGGAGGGTTCTCGTCCCTCTTCTAGTTCTAGTCAGCACCATAGTGGAGTCGGGCCTTCGACACCAGCAGAGTAATACTTCTATTTGTTGTGCCTTGGGGGTTTGTCCTAGGCCGTTGTACTTTGTATTATGACTTTGGTATGGAACTGAATATGTACATTTCATGTGGATATGTGTGAGAAATGGAAACTTATATGTGTTCAGTGGGTTCCTTTTATATTTTCATGGACATGTGTGTATGATATCCCTTGCGAGGCTACGGCTTGTTCGTGGGAGACGGTGTCGTGTCGAGCACGTTCTTGGGTTAACGAGCCTGAACGGCGAGGGCTGTCACAGTTGGTATGAGAGCAAGGTCCGTGTAAATATGAAGGAACCAGAAATGTACATAGTCTATTCTCTACTATAGTCTACTACTGGTAGTTGGCCCTATTTTCGTAATGATATGCTTGTGTGATGTGTGGATTGGAATGTTGTATGTGCAGGTTTATAAATGGCTGATAGGAGAGATTGGGGAGGTGGAGATGATGAGCCAGAGGAGACCACACATCAGATAATAGAAAGGCTATGGGAAAGCATCACACAGATTCGGACACGGTTGGACCAGCAACCCCCAATTCAGCCAGCGGCTACAGCACCACCAGTGGGGGAGGAGACAGTACTGGTACCGCTAGTACCACCCTTTGGAGTTGAGGTACCACCTATAGTACCTTTACCTCCAGTTGTACCAGTGTGGCTAGCTAGTGTGGAAAAGTCCACAGTGCTAGTGGAGAGGTTTCTATGTTTGCAGCCACCTACATACTCGGGAGGTCCGAATCCGGATACAGCTGAACATTGGGCGCATGAAATAGAAAGGGTTTTTGTTACAATGAGGTGTCCACATGCTGATAGAGTGATTTTGGCTACTTACCAGTTGACGGGATTTGCACAAGAGTGGTGGAGACTCAAGATGCAAACCGTGTTTGCTGGATGAGCGGAGGATACAATCACTTGGCCGGAGTTTCTTGAAGTCATTAACAACACATTCTTTCTGGTACAAATTCAGCAAGCCAAGAGGGAGCAACTCAAAACACTACACCAAGGGAATTTGTCGGTGTTGGAGTATCAAATGATATTCATGGCCTTGAGTAGGTATGCACCTTATGTGGTAACTAATAGTGCTATGATGGTTGAGTACTTTATCCGAGGGTTGAGGCTGGAGTTGCAAGATGCAATGATTCCACTTATGTGTAGTACGGTGGAGGAGGCAGCCTAAAGAGCAAGAATACTTGAAAAAACTATGCAAGCCAGGCAGTCCAGCAGATCGGGATCAGGTAGTGGTAGTTTTCGACTTCCACAGCAGTCTTCGGGTGTTAGTGAAGACAAGGAACCTTCAGGAGGAGCGTCTACATCAGGTTTTGGCAAGTGGTGAAACAAGTTAAAGAAGATATTTAGAGGTCGAGGAGGTCTAACCATCAAGGACCCAAAAAGATTTGGGTACCTATTTTTGAATAAGTTATTTGCAAGATAGTCTTGGAGCATCAGGAACAAAGGATGCTCAAGGCATTGGTGACTGTCGGCTCTTCACCCAACTCAAATCTGAAGAGAAAGTAGTTGCAAATTTGTTTAGTTCTTAATTTCTATTTAACAATACCACTAACTTTTGTGCAAGATAATTGTTGAAAACAAGACAGAAACCCTTGAAGACTTGACAAATAACAAATGGATGTATCAAGTAAACCACAAGATCAAGCCCAACAAGAGGAGCATCAACTAATTGGGAGCCTCACATCAGGGGAAGTTACATATTCATGATAAGTATTGTTGAACCCCTCTCCTTCAAACTCACAAATGGTAAGAAATTCCTTACTAACAAAGGGGAGAATGTTAAAATAGTAAGATAAATCCTTTTTGACTATTGACAAAACGGGGGAGAATATTTTATCTATGAATTTTTTTATTTAATATTTATATAATGCTTATATTAAATATCTTAATTTCAAAAAATTCACATGAGTTTTGTCATCACCAAAAAAGGGGATATTGTTGAACCACTCATATATTTTTATCTCTATATTTTGATGATAAAAAAACTCATAAAAATCATGGAGATTAAAAACTATATTTAATAATATTTTTCATAATTATTTATGTCCAAAATAAATTAATTGCTATCTCTATAAAAAGAAATGCACTCAAGTTACAATCGATTACTATATAAGTAGCAGTCGAAGTTCCAATCGATTGGTGTTCAGATGTGTTAAAAAGATTCTATCGATTGATGTTTAATGATATCGATTAGAGAACAAACATCTATCGATTGAAGAACAAGTGTTCTTCCGATCGATGTTATGTTTTGTTTCGATTGGTGTAGAACATATCAATTGATGTTAAGTCTTATTCTGATTGGCTTACAAACATACTTGTTAAGCCATATCCTATCGATTGGTTCATATTTTATTGATTAGTTCATAAATCCTATCGATTTGTGTTGTAAATGTTATTTCACATCGATTAGTGAACACTTAAGTTATTTTCATATCGATTCATCATATTCTTAGTTTGAATTGACACTCTTGGAGGGCTATGACATTTAAAATGACTTTCTGACTTTTATCTTATTATTTCTTTGATAGAAAAAAGCTCTTACAACAAGTTGTCGGTAAAAAACATGGACAAAAGGAAAAAAAGGTATGGTGGCATGCCCCGACGCGGAATATCAGAACGTGAGGCAGTTGCAAGTAAACGAGTAAAGAGCGTATAATAGACATCAAACTATTGGACAAAGAATAAATACTAAAGCAAATGCATCTCATTAATAATTCCTCAAATGTCTATTACAACCACTAATATCAGAGCCAATCTATAGGGCCCAATTACATTAGATAAAAGTAAAAGACTAAACTATGACTTTAACATAATACTAAGATGCCAGGGTACTCATGACTTCACTCTTGGTCATTCCCGTCCTCTTGAGTGTAGGTATCTTCCTCAGTCTTACCTGAGAACACATAACCAATAACGCAGGGTGAGCGACAACGCCCAATAGGACTTAAATCTCATGATCAAGCATGCTTTAAATGATTAATGTATTAAAGAGCAGAGTATCTAATGATAGAGAGCAAGGGTCAAGTAACGCAAGAGATAGCACAATAGCACAAGATTGAAATAGCACAAGTTTCCAAATATAGCACAGAGCAGGATGGCCATAGCACAAATAGCACAAAATAGTCCAAGATAGCACAAGGAGTCAAGTATATAGCATAGCACTTTTGATTGTCATTTAGATAGTCGAGATAGATAGCACTTGAGTGTAATGCCAAACACTCTGATCATTTAACTCCCGTGGGCAAATAACACTTTTGGGCGCACATCCTAGGACCAGATCGGGCACTTTATATATTGCCAGGCATTGGTTATATTGTTTATCTTTAGACAATCAGTCAATGGCCAATAGAGAGTACCAAGAAATAGATGAGAGTACTAGATGAATAGACGAGTGTATAGAGAGTGTGAATAGACGAGCGAGCAGAGTATAGATGAGAACTACAGGTTATAGCACAAGAAACGATGAGTAAACGGGCGATAGTAACAGTTGCACAACACGCGCAATTGGTGTTGGCAGTCAGGTGGAATACACTACCCTTCCACTGGCCATGTTATGCACAGGTCCAGAGGTCCGGTGTGAATCAAGATAAGAGCGAGAGAAATCTAAGGCCGTTTGGATCTCACCGATCCCTAAAGGGTATCATAGGTATTAGAGTACAACCAGCTCGTCGACCATGTGGGAATCTATGGACAGAGAAGTCTTACGGAGGCCTTGAACAAGGATTTACTAGTCCGGCAGAAGGAATATCCGACGGAGAGTTTGTCCAAGTCGAGAAAGTGTATATATGGAAACAAGTGCTCGACGTTCCAGAGGATTTCTAGAACAGTGGAGCGTCAGTAACGGTATTTCCAATCATCACGAGAAAACAAAGACAAGTCCAAAATAGGGTAAATTAAATACATTATTGAAATAAATTACCAGATATATTATGAGATATGTTCATGCCAAGTCAAGTCTTATTGGGTCGTTAAAAGTGTGTGCATGTGACAAGGAAATCATAGATATGAAAGATCAAGTGTATGTCTTTTAAATCATTTAATATATGTTCATTTTATAACAAATTTATACACTACGTTTATGACTGTTAACAAGAGGTATAGGCACTGTATAAAGTTAGAGCACCAAAAAGCATGGGTTTTCATGCAAAAGTTCAGATCGCGATGTACCCCTGTAAGGATCGCGACAGGGTCTGATCAGAACACGATGAGGTCAATCAAGGGTCGCGATGGGTCAGTCAGGTTAGGTCGCCAGAACGCGACGCCAAGGCCTATTGCGTTCAGAACGCGACAGATGGCTATGTCGCGATCAGCCCTGACAACGCGGCCTATTGGGCCGTCGCGTTCTCAGGTCCTGAGCCTGAGTCCGAGTGGGAAAAGGACATATCTTGGATTGTGGTCCAAGTTTCCTTGTCTTGACACAGGGTCATTTAAAAATGAAGAACTAAATTACAAGCTTTAAGAGTACATGGTCACCTACTTGAAATTCTAGATCTCGCCTTCTCCTGTCAGCATAACTCTTCTGTCTGGATTGAGCAATCTTGAGCTGATCTCGAATCACCTGTATATCCCTAGTTGTATTTTGTACCATGTCTGGGCCTAACCATTGCTGTTTTCCAACTTCATTCCAGCATGCGGGGGATCCACAGTTTCTACCATAGAGAGCTTCAAACGGTGCCATTTTAATACTCGCCTGGTAACTATTGTTATATGCGAACTCAATTAGGGATAGGTGCTCATTCCAATAGCCTTGGAAATCTATGGTGCACGCTCTTAACATGTCTTCAACAATCTGGTTGGTTCTCTCAGTCTGCCCATCAGTTTGTGGGTGGAATGCGGTACTAAAGTTGAGCTTAGTACCGAGTGCAGTCTACAGCCCCTTCCAGAAATGAGAGGTAAATCTCGGATCTCGATCCGAGATGATGGATGATGGAACTCCATGCAATCTCACGATCTCTTTGACATATAAGGCAGCTAATACCTCCACCGACCACTTACTCTTTATTGGTAGAAAGTGTGCGGATTTGGATAATCGGTCGACAATGACCCATATGGCGTCGAGTCCACCATGAGTCTTGGGTAAACCCATGATGAAGTCCATGTCAATGCTTTCCTATTTCCATTTCGGAATATCTAAGGGTCTAAGTATGCCAGCAGGGCGCATGTGTTTCGTCTTTACCTGTTGACAAGTAAGGCAATGAGCGGCATGCTCGGCTACCTCTCTCTTCATATTCGGCCACCAAACGTTCTTTTCATGTCCTGATATATTTTGGTACCTCCAGGATGAATGGTATACTTCGTCTTGTGAGCTTCATCCATTAGCTTCCTCTTTAGTTCTTCATTGTCTGGTACACATGTCCTCCCTTGGAATACAACCCTTCCATCCTCGGTCATAGCAAAGTCTGGCTTTTCAGCTAAAGTTTCCTTGACACGAACCAAGAATGGATCCTTGTCTTGTTGATCTTTGATCTCTTCTAGCATATCAGATTGAATCTTGATATTGGCTACCAAGACTCGATCGTCCCTATATTCAATATTCAAGTCTAACCTTGTGAATTGTTCTAGTAACTGCATCTTGTCAAGAACTAGACTTGATAGCGATGCCATCGACTTTCTACTAAGAGCATCAACCACAGCATTTCCCTTGCCTGGATGGTACTGGATGTTGAAATCAAAATCCTTCAAGTATTCAAGCCATCTTCTTTGCCTCATGTTTAGTTCCTTCTGAGAGAATAAATACTTTAAGCTCTTATGGTCCGAATAGACAGTAAAATGCTCACCATATAAGTAGTGTCTTCAGATTTTCAAAGTGAAGACCACGGTAGCCAACTCTAGATCATGCACAGGGTAGTTGACTTCATGCGTCTTCAGTTGTCCTGAAGAGTAGGCGATGACTTTCTCCTTCTGCATCAATACACAACCTAGCCCAATTCTTGAGGCATCGGTATATACAGAGAAACCTTCTCCCTCTATAGGCAGAGCGAGAATAGGTGCTGAGGTTAGACAGTCTTTTAGAGTTTGAAAACTCTTCTCACACTCTTTACTCTAGGAGTAGGGATTCTCCTTTCGTGTTAGACGCATGAGAGGAACGGCAATCTTGGAGAAGTCCTTTATGAACCGCCTGTAGTAGCCAGCCAGTCCTAAGAAGCTTTTGATTTCTATGACGTTGGTTGGTCTCTCCCACTTGAGTACAACTTCAACTTTGGAGGGATCAACGGATATGCTGCCCTTTGAGATGACATGGCCCAAGAAGGATACTTCTTCGAGCTAGAATTCACACTTGCTCAGCTTTGCATACAGTTTGTTGTCTCGCAAGACTTGCAGTGCGATCTTCAAATGTTCTTCATGTTCTTCTTTGGTCTTTGAGTATATGAGGATATCATCGATGAAGACGACCACGAACTTGTCAAGATAGGGTCGGCATATGTTGTTCATGAGTTTCATAAAGGCTGCAGGAGCATTGGTCAGACCAAAAGGCATAACGATGAATTCATAATGTCCATACCTGCTCCTAAAAGCCATTTTGAAAATATCGTCATCCTTGATCCTCATTTGATGATAGCCTGATCGGAGGTCAATCTTGGAGAAATATTGAGCTCCAGATATCTGGTTGAAAAGTTCATCAACTCGGAGTAATGGGCACTTGTTCTTGATGGTTAGCTGATTGAGTTGTTGATAGTCTATGCATAACCTCATAGATCCATCCTTCTTCTTAACGAACAGCACAGGTGCTCCCCATGGGGAAGTACTTGGTCTGATGAACCCCTTCTCTAATAGCTCCATCAGTTGTTCCTTCAGTTCCTTTAGCTCGACAGGTGACATCCAGTACGGTTGACGCGATACCGGGGCAGCTCCAGGGATCAACTCAATGGCGAAGTTGACATCACATTCCGAGGGAATACCTGATAGATCTTCGGGAAACACATCGGGGTAGTCCTGGACTATGTGGATGTCTTCTATCTTAGAACCCTTCTTTTTGACTATTATGGCCGCAAGGAAAGCAAAGCTACCTTTCCTTATCATGTTGTGGTCCTTTATGACAAAGACTAGAGACATCCGTCTCTTATGTCTAATCCCAGTGAATGACAACTTAGGGAAATCACTAAAAATAACTTTCCCTTTCTTACAGTCGACAATTGCCCCATGAGTGGACAACCAGTCGGCTCCCAAAATCACATCATAGCCTTCCATGGGCATGCAGACCAGGTCGGCTTTTAGGTTATATTCTCCGATCATTACATCGACAGATGGAAAGTATTTATTCAATTTCGCTTTCTCTCCCAGTGGTGTTGTGACAGAGAATTCACACCCCATAGATATAGGTTTAGCATCCAAGGTATCAGCAAAATTTTGAGATATAAATGAATGGGTTGCTCCAGTATCAAATAAAACAAATGCTGATAGAGAGAAAACTTGTATGGTACCTTCTACCACGCCGGGCTCTTCATCATGCAGGGCTTGCAGTCTCCCCTGTTTCTTAGGCACATTAGTGCACCTCTCATTTTCCTTCAGTAGCGGGCACTCGGGAATACGGTGCTCACGGCTTCCACAGTGTAGACATGCGCCGACTTTCCTCTAGCATTCGTCAGCTGTGTGACCAGGCTTGTCACAGTGCTTGCAGTTGCTTTTCGCTGGAGTGTTGGGAACAAAAGCCTTGGGCTTTCTTTTCCTGACTGAGTCCTTCTGTGATGTTGAAAGGACACTTCTTGCCATTATTTGGCTTAGCAGTAGTCAGACCGGGTGTCAATTCCTTTTTCACGAATTTCCCCTTGATACGATCAGTGAAATCTGTAGCATCTTCTAGCATTGTGCTTTCTTCACCATCTTGACATATGTCTGGATGTCGAGAGGGGCCAGTTGAGTAATGTACTGAGGCTTAAGGCCATTGAGGAAGCGCCTAGCCTTCATCTTTTCGGTATTCACCAGGTGCTTGGCATATCTTGCCGGTCTAGAAAATTGAGCTTCGTAGTCAGCTACAAACAAGCTCCTCTGTTTAAGAGCAACAAACTCTGCAGCTTTCTTCTCTTGCACACGCTCGGAGAAGTACTTGGAATTAAAAGCTTCTTTAAATTTCATCCAGGTGAATTGACCATTCGCCCTGGTTGCTTCTACAGACTCCCACCAAGAGCGGGAGTCCTTTTCCAGTTGAAATGTTGCTGATAGCAGCTTGTCCCTGGTTGTGCATTGCATAACATGAAAAATTCTTTCCGTCTCCTTCAGTCAGTGCTCGGCCTCGTCTGGATCCGTGGAACCACTGAACCTAGGTGGGTTCAAGCTCCTGAAGTTATGATGCAGCTCGCCTGCACTACCGCGATTCCCTCCACCTTGTGCAGCTTGCAGAAGTGCACGAGTGAGTTCTTGGATAGTTTGTTGCATGCCCCTCATCTGAGCACGTTCAGCAGTCATCTTAGTTGCTTACGTTCCTACAAAAGTAACTTGTTGTTATGATATTTGATATGGAATTTAATTTGTGCGTATGTGTGGGTTTATTTTTAACTAGTTACCCATGGTTCTAACCACATCTCACATAGGTAAGGTAACTGACTCTAGTCGAGGCTGGTCAACCTAGATCATTCTATACTTAAGAACAACCTAGGCTCTGATACCACAAAACTGCCATGCCCCGACGTGGAATATCGAAACGTGAGGCAATTGCAAGTAAACAGGTAAAGAGCGTATAATAGACATCAAACCATTGGACAAAGAATAAATACTAAAGCAAATGCATCTCATTAATAATTTTTCAAATGTCTATTACAACCACTAATATCATAGCCGATCTATAGGGCCCAATTACATCGGATAAAAGTAAAAGACTAAACTATGACTTTAACATAATACTAAGACACCAGGGTACTCATGACTTCACTCTTGGTCATTCCCATCCTCTTGAGTGTAGGTATCTTCCTCAGTCTCACCTGAGAACACATAACCAATAACGCAGGGTGAGCGACAACGCCCAGTAAGACTTAAATCTCATGATCAAGTATGCTTTAAATGATTAATGTATTAAAGAGCAGAGTATCTAATGATAGAGAGCGAGGGTCAACTAACGTAAGAGATAGCACAATAGCACGAGATTGAAATAGCACAAGTTTCCAAATATAGTACAGAGCAAGATGGCCATAGCACAAAATAGTTCAAGAGAGCACAAGGAGTCAAGTATATAGCATAGCACTTTTGATTGTCATTTAGATAGTCGAGATAGATAACACTTGAGTGTAATGCCAAACACTCTAATCATTTAACTCCCGTGGGCAAATAGCACTTTTCGGCGCACATCCCAGGGCCAGATCGGGCCCTTTATATATTGCTAGGCATTGGTTATATTGTTTATCTTTAGACAATCAGTCAATGGCCAACAGAGAGTACCAAGAAATAGATGAGAGTACTAGATGAATAGACGAGTGTATAGAGAGTGTGAATAGACGAGTGAGCAAAGTATAGATGAGAACTATAGGCCATAGCACAAGAAATGACGAGTAAACAGGCGATAGTAACAGTTGCACAACACGCGCAATTGGTGTCGGCAGTCAGGTGGAATACACTACCCTTCCACTGGCCATGTTATGCATAGGTCCAGAGGTCTAACGTGAATCAAGATAAGAGCGAGATCAATCTAAGGCCGTTTGGATCTCACCGATCCCTAAAGGGTATCATAGGTATTAGAGTACAACCAACTCGTCGACCATGTGGGAATCTATGGATAGAGAAGTCTTATGGAGGCCTTGAACAAGGATTCACTAGTTCGACAGAAGGAATATCCGACGGAGAGTTTGTCCAAGTCAAGAGAAAAGTGTATATATGGAAACAAGTGCTCGACATTCCAGAGGATTTCTAGAACAGTGGAGCTTCGGTAACGGTATTTCCAATCATCGCGAGAAAACGAAGACAAGTCCAAAATAGGGCAAATTAAATACATTATTGAAATAAATTATCAGATATATATGAGATATGTTCATGCCAAGTCAATTCTTATTGGGTGGTTAAAAGTGTGTGCATGTGACAAGGAAATCATAGATATGAAAAGATCAAGTGTATGTCTTTTAAATCATTTAATATATGTTCATTTTATAACAGATTTATACACTATGTTTATGACTGTTAACAAGAGGTATAGGCACTGTATAAAGTTAGAGCACCAAAAAGCATGGGTTTTCATGCAAAAGTTCAGATCGCGACGTACCCCTGTAAGGATCGCGACAGGTTCTGATCAGAACGCGACGGGTCAATCAAGGGTCGCGATGGGTCGGTCAGGTTAGGTCTCCAGAACGCGACACCAAGGCCTGTCGCGTTCAGAACGCGACAGATGGCTATGTCGCAATCAGCCCTGAGAACGCGGCCTATCGGGCCGTCGCGTTCTCAGGTCCTGCGCCTGAGTCCGAGTGGGAAATGGACATGTCTTGGATTGTGGTTCAAGTTGCCTTATTTTGACATAGAGTCATTTAAAAATCAATAACTAAATGTACAGGCGATGAAAATTCATTAAACCAGATTTAAACGAACCTTGACATGCAAGAGTGCTCATAGTAATTAGGAATTTGAAAGCAGACATGGTCTCGATAGGTTTAAATCAAGTTCATTCATGTAGAACATGGAACAGTGCACAGTGAAGATAAAACATTTAATTTGATCAATATGATGGATGAAAATTAGGGCTTTCAGGGGCAAACGATTTCTAACAACCATAAGTATCTCTAGTTAAAATTTCATGGCATGGGTCGAGTATACATGAAGATCTAGAATTAATATGAGGGTTCGGGTCATGATGGTTGCAGGACTTCAACAATTAAGAACAAAAGATTTGCTCAATGAAAAATAGAGCAACAAGAGGGCTTTTGTTTCTGATGTCTGGAACATCTACAGACGAAATTGATTGAGTTTAACCTGTGAGAATGCCTACCTTTGACTCGTTTTGTCTCCTAGGGCTTGGAACTTCAAGAACAGGGGTTGGGGCTTGAGCAATCCTTCTCCCCACGAGATCTCCCTTTCCTTGGCCTCTTCTCCACATCCAACAACCCCCAGCAATGAGTTAGGGCCATCTATGGAGAGATTGGGGAGTATTTAAGCTCCCTTGCCTTCCCTTTCCTAGTATAACTATAATTCCCCTTTAATTAAGAGATTTCCTTATTCCTCTCAACCTTCCACCCTTTCTACCTCCTATTTGGGTTAGGTTGGGATGTAATTTCGTGGTTAACTAATTGGGGTAGGGTTAGGAGTCCAATTCCCACACAGACTAGCTATTTTAATGATTTATTAGCCCTTTTCTATTTAGGCAATAATTAAAATATAATTTAGGGTATTTTCCTATTATTCTCCTTTTCCAAAATACCTATTTTGGCCCAATAAATTTTATAGGGTCCATTTAACAAAGCCCATTATTTCCTTTTATTTAATGGGTTTGAATTAAATTCCCTTTTCCCTAAATTTCCAATTTATTTATTATTATTATTATTAAAATTTTATTTTTGAAAAATCAGGTTGCTACATATGGGCTATCTGATAGAAGACTTCTGGTCTAACATACATTTATTTTATGCATGTCTATGATACATAAATGATAATATCACATTTATCATAAATAAATCATGCCATTTTATTGATTGATATGTGATTAATTCATAAGATTTCTATTGTCACGGACGATAATTGATTAAATTCAATTACATGTTGTATTTGCAGGTTAATGGGCCATTGAATGAAGTTCGTATTGGGCCAATGGACCAAGCAGTCCAACAGGGGCAAATCTGGCATTTTCATATTGTTGCAAAAACCCTAGCCGCCTGCTTTTTCTCTCTCTCTTCCTTCCATTTTCCTCAAGATTCTCTCCCTATTTTAAAATCTCTCTCCTCTCATCTATTTAAACCCCCCCATCTCTCATTCTCTTTCTCACTTCTCTCTCTTCCTCTCTCCTGCGCACACACCCTCCTCTCCTCTTCTTCCTTTCTTCTTCTTCTTCTTTCTTCTCTTTCCCTTCTCTTTCTTCTCTTTTCTGGCTTCTTTCTCCCGGCTCCAGACAGCAGCAAGCAGCAGCCGCACCGCGCCCCTGCGCACCCCTGCGCGGCCCGCCCGGCCGCCCGCGCGCTCGCTCGCACGCCAACACGCCCGCGCCTGGCCGCCTCCCCGCACCTGCCAGCGCCCTTGCGCGCCTGCCGCCCCGCGCCCTGCCGCGTGCCCCTGCCGCCTGCCGCCTGCCGCCTCCACGCGCCCGTCCGCGCGTCGCCCTGCCGCGCGCCCCGCGCCCCCCAGCCGCCCGCGCCTGCCGCAGCCGCCCTCCACGCGCCCGCTTGCGGCCGCCCTCCACGCGCCCGCCTGGCCGACGTGCATGCGTTTGCATGCACGTTCTCCGCTCTCTCTCCTCTATCGCTCCACGCCCTCTCTCTCCTCTATCTCCTCTCTCTCGTTTCTCTCATCTCTCACAGCGCTCTCTCTCCTCTCTCTCGCCCTCTCTCTCCTCTCTCCTCTCTCTCGTTTCTCTTCTCTCTCTCTCTCTCCTCTCTCTTCTCTCTCTTCTATTCTCTCTCTCACGTGCTCTCTCTCCTTTCTCTCTCTTATTTTCTCTCTCTCGTTCTTTCTCCTTCTCTCTCTATTTCTAATGTTTCTTTATGTAATTGTTAACTTAGACAGCACGTTGTTGATTTTTTTTTATCTATTTAATGAGTTTGTAGTTTTAAATCTTGTCCCATGGTCTTCAATCCACTCTTTATCTCTCTCTCTATCTATTTCATGTAGTTTAAATTTATTTCGTGCAACTTAGTTTTAATATCACCATATTATTTTCTTAATAAAAATCAAGGTTTTCAATTCTAAAATCTTTTTCTCCGTGGATTCGACTCGGCTCTCACCACTTAACTACTGTTAAAATATTTAGTGTAGGCCGATTATTTGAGATTGTTAGTCACGTGTTTAACGACGCATTCGTGGGCTATCAATTTTTGGCGCCGTTGCCGGGGAATTAGAATTTTTAGTTTTGATAATCTTGGTATTTTTTGTAGATATTCATACTTACATTTTCTTTCCTTTTGCAGGTTTAAAAAAATTCCAAAAAAAAAACAACAGGAAAAATCAGAAAAAAAAGGTGAGTTGAGGTGAGTTTCCTTCCCTCACTCTTTCCATTTGTTTGCATTTCCAAAAGAACGAGGGATTGCGTTTGAGGTAAGTACCATTAAAACCCTCTTTGATTTAGTTTCCTTTTCTTAGTTACCATGTTTAGATAATTAAAAAAAAAGAAACAAAATCCAAAAATCCAAAAAAAAATCAATCATTTGAATCTAATCAAAGATGTCATGTCAAGATTAGAAACCTTCCATCTTTAGGACATGCATCATTTAGATTTCCATCTTTAGGTAATTTTATTTTTTGAAAAGTTTCCTTTTTTGTCGAAGATTGCGGGAGGCTAGGTAATAATCTCAATCTTTTAGAAAGCATGATCATGCATTGTCATGCTTGCATAGAACCCCTTGCTTGATTTTGTGGTGTGCACTTCATTTTCTAAAATCTTTTAAGGGCAGTTTCCTTAACAAGATAAGGTGGGGATTTGATCACCCTTCCTTAGCCCACAAACCACAATCTCTTGCATCTTTTGCATTCCCAAGCCCTAATAAAAGTCAGTAAACATTGGCCTTAGGGTTCACACTGAGGTTTAGGTCCACTTGGGCCCACTAATTGGTTTTGGAAACTGGTGTCTAAGGCTAGAGGTTAAAAGGCAAACGCCTAAGCGGAAAAGTGGTTCTCTAATTAGGTCCCTACGAAAGTAGGGGAGCCTCCCACTACCCCACCTCTTACCTGGCCAGTGGATATACCTAATGTGGACTTAAGTTGGTCTATGGCCACTTTGTGAGAAATCTCACTTTCAAGTCTAAGATCTCTAGGTCAAATAGGGTATTTGTTGAAACTTGTTTGTCTTTGTTAAAATAAAATAAAAAAAAATTAAAATTTAAAAAAAATTCTCTCTCTTCTCTCAGTTGGTCCTAATGCATGCTTGGTAGGAGATCACAAAGCCCTAAATTGCTAGGACCAATCCCAGAAATTACGAGACTTCACCATCAAAGGAACAATCTTGTGAAAAATCAAATGGCTAAAAATCAAGATAATCAAGAAATCCCCAAACAAATGAAGGATTATTTCATTCCCAATCAATATCAACCTTCATCTTGTATTCATCTCCCACAAAATCAAGCCATCCAATATGAGATTAAATCCAGCACCATCCAAATGCTCCCATCCTTTTATGGAAATACCAATGAGGACCCTTACAAGCACATAGATGAATTTCTGGAGATTTGTTCCACTGTCAAGATCCAGAACTTCACTAATGATGCCCTCAGATTGACTCTTTTCCCATTCTCTCTTAAGGATAAAGCCAAATATTGGTTGGGCACTGTAGGGAAAACCATTAGAACTTGGGCAGAAATGCAACAAGAATTTTTGAAAAAGTTCTATCCCATAGGCCGAACCAATACCATGAGAAGAGCCATTACTGGATTTTCTCAAACACAAGGGAATTAATTCATGAGTCATGGGAAAGGTTGAAGGAGCTTTTGAGAAAATGCCCCCACCATGGTCTCTCAAGATGGCAAATTGTCCAAGCATTTTATGAGGGATTGACTGAACAATATAGACAAATGGTGGATGCTTCATGTGGGGGAGCTTTCATGAGTAAAAGTGAGGATGAGGCCTATGCTCTCTTTGAAATGCTAAGTGAAAATTCAATTAATCATGCCTCACTTTCATCCTATGAGAGATCTGTTGGGCCATCCAAACGGGCTGGGTTATATGAAGTGAGAAATCAGGCTGAATTGGAGCCCAAATTCGAGAATCATCTCATGGCCCAAAAGTGGGAGAAAGTGGATACCATGGCCCAAACTGTTGCCTCTCTGGCTCAAAAGATGGACCAAATCTTGTCTAGGACCCATCAGGATTCCTTTGGCCCATCCCCCTCAAGCCCATATGTTGGCCCAGACTCATATCATCAGGAAGTTTGCAACTTGTGTGCTAGTCCAGGCCACCACATTAATGACTGCCCAACTGCAGCCCAACTCCCACCTTTCATCCAAGAACAAGTCCAGGAACAGGTCCAAGCAGCCCAGGGATTTCCCAAGCCCAATCTGGACCCATTCTCCAATTCATACAATCCTGGCTGGAGAAACCATCCCAATTTCTCTTGGAAGAATCAACAAGCTCCGCCTCAAAGACCAAATCCCTCCATGCCTCAAGCCCCAAAACAACCATTCCAGAACCAGTTTCAGGCCCAGCCAAATCCGTACAATGGCACTTATGCTAGAGGGCCTCAAGCCCAATTCTCTCAGGCAGTCCAATATCCTCCCCAACCCAAGCAAGTTCAGCCTACTTTTCAACAACCTCCTCAACAAAACTTTGAAGATCAGTTCAACCAACTCCAACAGATCATCTTGGCCCAACAACAGCAATTGCACCAACAACAACAACTTTTGGCGACAAACCAACAGACCATGGCTAGGTTAGAAGCCCAAGTGGGCCAAATGGCTGAAACCACCATGAGAAGGGAAGTGGGCCAATTGCCTAGCCAACCTGTGGCCAACCCAAGGAACCTACCACCGGGCTTTGCTTCACAACCAGGCCTCCTACCTCAACCTGTCCAACAAGTCCAACCAAGAGGCCCACAATTGGAGAACATAAAAGCCATTTCAAGCCTGCGAAGTGGTAAGGTGCTAAGTGACCCACATAAGGGAAAAGAGGTTGTGAATAATCCTGAATTAGAGGCCCAAGATGATGCTAGTGATAGTGAAGAGGAACCTATTCAACCTGAGTTGGGGGAAGAGAACAAAGGAAAAGAGAAAGCTTCTGCAGATCCAAATTCTTACCAGCCCAAAGTGCCATTTCCAAGTGCTCTAGAATCCAAGCCCATTAAGAAGAAGAAGTCGGTCCAAGATGAGGAGTTGCTGGAATTATTCAAACAAGTCCACATCAATATTCCACTCCTAGATGCCATAAAGCATGTCCCGACTTATGCTAAATTTTTGAAAGAAATGTGCACTCCACGAAGGGAATCCAAGACTGCAATTCAGAAGATCTGGCTATCTGAAGATGTTAGTGCAGTCTTGACAAACCACCTCCCTAGGAAGTTGAAGGACCCTGGTGCTCCCCTCATTTCTTGTGATATAGGTGGCATAACCTTTGATCGTGCCCTTCTTGATTTAGGGGCAAGTGTCAATCTTCTTCCCACCTTTATTTATGAACAATAGGGGAACTCAAGCCCACTTCCATCATTCTGCAGCTGGCCGATCGTTCGGTCAAGACTCCACGGGGATTGATAGAGGATGTAATTGTCAAAGTCAATGAATGTTATTTCCCCGTGGACTTTCTCATCCTTGACATGTCCACCAACCAGGAGTTGAAACACACTCCTATCATTCTTGGTCGTCCCTTCCTCGCCACTGCCAAAGCCAATATCAATTGTGCTACGGGGATGATGGACATTTCATTTGGGGGACAAAAGGTCTCGCTCAATGTTTTTAAAGCATCTCAATATCCAGATCCCGAAGAAGGATGTCATTCTATTGACATTTTGACTGAGTCCATTGATAATGATCTAGATGTTGACCAACTTGAGGAGACCAATGCTTTACATGACTCACCACTCCGTCTGGCACCTTGGTCCAAGGTCGAACCTCTACCGGCCTTGCAATCTGCACCAGCTCTACCTTCACTTCAAAGCCCTCCAGATCTTGAGCTTAAACCTCTTCCAGACTCCCTCAAGTATGTATTTCTGGGCCCAAACCAAACTTTGCCTGTTATCATTGCCTCCAACCTAAGTTCTACCCAAGAAGCTCAGTTGATAGAAGTCTTAGGGGAACATAGGGGTGCCATAGGTTGGACAGTGGCCGACCTTAAGGGGATTAGTCCATCTGTTTGCATGCACCACATCTACTTGGAGGACAATGCTACACCAAGCCGGGAAACGCAAAGGCGGTTAAACCCGAACATGAAGGAAGTGGTGAAGAAGGAAGTAGTGAAGTGGCTAGATGCTGGAATTGCCTACCCAATATCAGATAGTCAGTGGGTCAGCCCAACCCAAGTGGTTCCCAAGAAGTCTGGGCTAACAGTTGTGAAAAATGAGCAGGGGAGGAGGTACCCACTAGATTGACCACGGGATGGAGAGTGTGCATAGATTATAGGAAGCTCAATGCCATGACCAAGAAAGACCACTTTCCACTCCCATTCATGGATCAAATCCTTGAGAGACTGGCAGGCCAGCAATTTTTCTGCTTTTTGGATGGTTATTCTGGGTACAATCAAGTGGCAATTTACCCAGAAGATCAAGAAAAGACCACATTCACGTGCCCCTATGGCACATTTGCTTTTAGGAGAATGCCTTTTGGACTCTGCAATGCACCAGCCACTTTTCAAAGGTGCATGATGGCGATCTTCTCTGACATGGTGGGAGAATTCCTGGAGGTATTCATGGATGATTTCTCTATATATGGGGATTCTTTTGAAAAATGTCTGAAAAATCTGGAGAAGGTTTGGCTAGATGTGTGGAGACAAACTTGGTGCTTAGTTGGGAGAAGAGCCACTTCATGGTTCGAGAGGGCATAGTCTTAGGCCACATTGTGTCTGAGCGGGGTATCGAGGTAGATAGAGCCAAAGTTGGCCTCATTGCTGATCTTCCTTCCCCCACCTCCGTCAGACAAATTCGTGCATTTCTTGGCCATGCCGGCTTCTATCGCCGGTTCATTGAAAATTTTTCTAAAATTGCCCGTCCCTTAACTCTTCTCCTAGCCAAGGATGTCCCTTTTCACTTCGATGATGCTTGCTTAGAGGCATTCACTACTTTGAAAGTGGCTTTGACCAAAGCTCCCATTCTTCAATCTCCTGATTGGTCACTGCCCTTTGAGATCATGTGTGATGCCTCGGACTATGCCATAGGTGCTGTTTTGGGACAACGCATGGATAAACGTCCCGTGGTGATCTATTATGCGAGCCGCACCCTCGCCGATGCTCAATTGCATTACACCACCACAGAGAAAGAACTTCTTGCTGTGGTTTTTGCCCTTGAAAAATTTCGATCTTATCTTCTGGGGGCAAAAGTCATCATCTACTCAGATCACTCTGCCTTAAAATATCTTCTAGCCAAGAAGGACTCCAAACCAAGACTCATCAGATGGATCCTTCTTCTTCAAGAATTTGATTTGGAGATTCGGGATAAGAAAGGTACTGAAAATGTTGTTGCTGATCATCTGTCCCGAATTCTCATCCCAGAAAGTGCTCCCATGTATGACTCCTTTCCCGATGAACACCTTCTTGCTATTTCCCATAATACACCCCCATGGTATGCTCACATTGTCAATTACCTTGCGGTGGGTCAACTTCCTGAAGGATGGTCAAAGAATGAAAAGGATCATTTCTTCTCTAAAGTCAAACACTATTTCTGGGATGACCCTGAATTATTTTTCATGGGTCCGGATCAAGTAATTAGGAGATGTGTCCCTGAGGAAGAGCAACAGAGCATCCTCAATTTCTGTCACACCCTAGCCTGTGGGGGACACTTCTCGGGGAAGAAAACTGCGGCCAAGGTCTTACAAAGTGGGTTTTTCTGGCCCACATTGTTCAAGGATGCTTATGAATTCAGTAAGACCTGTCTGAGATGCCAAGCAGTAGGAAACAACTCTAAGAGAGACATGATGCCACTCAACCAATTTTGGTGGTCGAAATTTTTGATGTCTGGGGAATAGATTTCATGGGCCCATTCCCATCATCTTTTGGCAATGAGTATATCCTTGTGGCTGTCGATTATGTGTCTAAATGGATTGAGGCCATTGCCACCCGCACCAATGACCATAAGGTTGTCATGAAATTTGTGCGGAGGAATATCTTCTCTAGGTTTGGGTGCCCTCGAGCCATCATAAGTGATGGGGGATCTCACTTCATTCATTCCCAATTTCGAGCTTTGCTTAAACGATATGGGATATCTCACAAGATTGCTACCCCCTACCATCCTCAGACCAGTGGCCAAGTGGAAGTATCCAATAGGGAGATCAAGAACATTCTCCAAAAGACTGTTAGGCCCGATAGGAAAGATTGGTCAGAAAGGCTAGATGATGCTTTGTGGGCCTATCGGACTGCTTATAAGACTCCCATTGGCATGTCTCCCTACAGGTTAATTTTTGGTAAAGCTTGTCACCTTCCTGTTGAGTTGGAGCATAGGGCGTATTGGGCCATTAAACAATTCAATCTTGACTTAGCCCAGGCTGGATCACATAGAGCCCTCCAGTTGCATGAGCTTGAGGAATTGCGCAATGAAGCTTATGAGAATTCCAAGATATATAAAGCCAAAACCAAAATCTTTCATGATAAACATATTTTGAGGAAATCATTCCATCCTGACCAAAAGGTTTGGCTCTTTAACTCTAGGCTGCGTTTGTTCCCAGGTAAATTAAAATCTCGATGGGATGGACCATTCATTGTTGTAAAAACTTTTGACCATGGTGCTGTTAAAATTCTAGATCCTAAAAATGGTCAAATTTTCACTGTTAATGGTCAACGTCTCAAACCATACATGGAAAACATGCAGCTCTCACCTAAAGAATCCATTCCCCTGAATGATCTTGAGTAGATGCACAGGAACTTCATTGTGTCTGGCTGAAGACATTAAACTTAGCGCTTATTGGGAGGCAACCCAATATTTTTAGGAAATTTAACTTATTTTTAATTTCTATTTTGTTCTAGGTATTTGGAAGGCTAGTGGGCAACTCATCACCTTTAATGAAGCCAGTTTGCCACCACTCTCATGTGATCATCAGGTTGCATCTCTCCTTTCTTACCTTACTTTGGCTGTATTCTATGTTCATTACTTTTATGCCATTGAGGACAATGTCATTCAAGTTGGGGGAGGGCAAGTCTTTCAAATCTTTAAATCCTGCTGAAACATCCCATGCATTATTCTGTGCTCATTAACTTCACATATCATTTCTCATGGAAAAAATACCTCAGTCTAGAATGATTTTTACTCTAAGTATATACTTGTGCTAGTGGCACGCTAAAGGATGAAGTTTGCGGTTATGTTCTTAGCATTTTCCTCAAACTACATTTGAAATTTGATGAAACCTTCACACATGTATTAGATGATGAATAAGTGTCATTCAAGAGGGTGATGAGAGTTTTACCTAATACTCATGATGAAGATTGATATTCTACACTCTTATTGAAAACTAATCGTGGGGAAAAAGCTACCTGCCTGCAAGTTATGAAAAAAAAATGATGATAAAATGAAGAAGGAAATCCCTAGCTTAGTAACCGGGCTTCAGCACCTCATGAAGTGTTGAAGTTCGCGTCAAACAGTGAACGGATATCCAAAGAAAGAAAAAAAAAATGATGCTGAAGGATGAAAATAAAAAGGCAGAGTGAAAGCTACCTGTAATTCGAGGATTTTATTGTAGGAGTGTAGAGTTGATATCATCTCTAAGTAATGGTCAAAAACTCATACATTGTCTTAAGTAATGCTTATTGATCATAAGTGCATTCATGAAGGAAATGATAATTTTAACTGTATCTTGAGGAACTGTCTAATAACATGAACTGCATGATTGTCTTTGACACATGCTACTAGAACTGGAAATACTTATTGTTGATCAATCTTATCTCTGCTTTCTTGACATGAAAAATGATGTTTGAAGTTCCAGTTAGTCCTAATTATTCACCTGGGTGCATTGCTAAGGGACTAGCAATGAGTAAGTTGGGGGATGTGATAATATCACATTTATCATAAATAAATCATGTCATTTTATTGATTGATATGTGATTAATTCATAAGATTTCTATTGTCACAGACGATAATTGATTAAATTCAATTACATGTTGTATTTGCAGGTTAATGGTCCATTGAATGAAGTTCGTATTGGGCCAATGGACCAAGCAGTCCAACAGGGGCAAATCTGGCATTTTCATATTGTTGCAAAAACCCTAGCCGCCTGCTTTTTCTTTCTCTCTCTTCCTTCCATTTTCCTCAAGATTCTCTCCCTATTTTAAAATCTCTCTCCTCTCATCTATTTAAAACCCCCCCTCTCATTCTCTTTCTCACTTTCTCTCTCTTCCTCTCTCCTGTGCACACACCCTCCTCTCCTCTTCTTCCTTTCTTCTTCTTCTTTCTTTTCTTCCCTTCTCTTTCTTCTCTTTTCTGGCTTCTTTCTCCTGGCTCCGGACAGCAGCAAGCAGCAGCCGCACCGCGCCCCTGCGCACCCCTGCACGGCCCGCCCGGCCGCCCGCGCGCCTCTGCGCGCTTGCTCGCACGCCAGCACGCCCGCGCCCGGCCGCCTCCCCGCTCCCGCCAGCGCCCTTGCGCGCCTGCCGCGCCCGCGCCCTGCCGCGTGCCCCTGCCGCCTGCCGCCTCCACGCGCCCGCCCGCGCGTCGCCCTGCCGCGCACCCGCGCGCCCCAGCCGCCCGCGCCTGCCGCAGCCGCCCTCCACGCGCCCGCCTGCGGCCGCCCTCCACGCGCCCGCCTGGCCGACGTGCATGCGTTTGCATGCACGTTCTCTGCTCTCTCTCCTCTATCGCTCCACGCCCTCTCTCTCCTCTATCTCCTCTCTCTCGTTTCTCTCTTCTCTCTCATCTCTCACAGCGCTCTCTCTCCTCTCTCTCGCCCTCTCTCTCCTCTCTCTCACGTTTCTCTCATCTCTCTCCTCTCTCTTTTCTCTCTCTCTCTCTTCTCTTCTCTCTCTCACATGCTCTCTCTCCTTTCTCTCTCTTATTTTCTCTCTCTTGTTCTTTCTCCTTCTCTCTCTATTTCTAATGTTTCTTTATTGTAATTGTTAACTTAGACAGCACGTTGTTGATTTTTTTTTATCTATTTAATGAGTTGTAGTTTTAAATCTTGTCCCATGGTCTTCAATCCACTCTTTATCTCTCTCTCTATCTATTTCATGTAGTTTAAATTTATTTCGTGCAACTTAATTTTAATATCACCATATTATTTTCTTAAATAAAAATCTAAGGTTTTCAATTCTAAAATCTTTTTCTCCGTGGATTCGACTCGGCTCTCACCACTTAACTACTGTTAAAATATTTAGTGTAGGCCGATTATTTGAGATTGTTAGTCACGTGTTTAACGACGCATTCGTGGGCTATCAATAAACACATCTCTTGGACTTGCTGTTGACACTGTTGGAAGCATGGACCAAGTAGGAGTCATCTCTCTGGTCCAAGTAGCCAATAGACTAACGAAGATGTCCATTAGACCCAAGAAGAAGGAGAAGAAGAAGAAGAAGAGCTTCAACGGATCTCTTCTGCTAGATGCATAAAAGGATGAAGCTTTGAAGTAGAAGATAACAGAGCAACCTTGAAGATCTATCTGAAAGAGTATCAATCAGTGAGGAGTCTAAACAAAACAAGTGGCACTAGAGCAATCTACTTTCTCTCTCTAGGATCCTAGAGAGAGAAGCTTTGGGTTTTTCTGGGGTTTCTCTATCTGTCTTCGCCGCTTGCCGCCGGCCCTGGGGGCTAGCGGGGGCACTGGGGACCCTGCTCCATGGTTATTCCTGCGGAAGGAGGATCGCATGGTGATGTTGATGGTGTGGCCTCTCCCGGGAGGAAATCTTATGCACAAATCATCTCTGCTACCAAACCGCCTCCAACCATTAATATCGGGGTTAAACCTCCAAGTTTCACTGACTCTGGAGAACCGAAAGTGTTCTTCTCCCGCGATGAGGTGGGTAAGTCTCTTCAAACCTTTAAACTGGCCTTGATAGTTCGATGTGCCTATGGTCGATGCTCCATCCCAGAGTTCAAGTCATGTCTTTCTCAAAGGCTGTTACTAAAGGTGATTTTGTCATAAGTGTTCTTAACCACCGCCACCTGTTGTTGAGCTTTGATGAGGAGGACGATTACTTGAAGGTTATAATGTGCAGAAACCTTTACCTCAAAGGTCTTTTATACAAGTTCTTTAAATGGGATCCTCAGTTTGATTTCAATGTTGACCCTACTGTCATCCCCATATGGATTGGCTTCCTATGCTTCCTGTGAATTATTATTATGAAGATTATCTGAAGTCCATAGCAGGGAATCTCGGTAATGTCCTCAGAATCTATGAGCCAACCATGGCTCTAACGCAAACTAATGAAGCCTTTGTGTGTATTGAGTTGGACATTATTAAACCCACATCGAAAAGGATTTGGACTGGGTGCGGCTCTGATGGTTTTTGGCAAAAGATTAACTACTATAGAGTTCCAGAGGTTTGTTCGTTCTGTCACAAATTGGGCCATGCTACTTCGGACTGTCACAGGAAGCAAAAGCAATCGGACATGCAAGTGGCCACTCAAAGCGATCCTACCCAGCAAAACCAGGTGCAGAAGGAAGGTAATTTTCCAGTGAAGAAAACTTGGCGTCAGAAAGTGCCCTAGGAGGATCCTGTCCTATTGTCGTCGGGGAATAGGTTCTCTGTGCTGGAGGAGGGAGAAGATAATAATGAAGGTCGACAACTGCTTGCTTCAGGGATCCGATTCTGCTCGTGTTTCACCGCAGGAGCCTGCTTCGGAGCCTCAGGCCCAGGATAGTCTAGCTTCACCTTCGGTGACGTTGCATGGTCTGTATGGAGACACTATCTCACATGGGGTGCAACATCTTGACCCAGGGTGCAATGCTGGGATGGTTGCTGTTGCGGTGACTAATAGGGAGGTTGCTCGGTCTTCAGTTAACATGGAGGCTACTTTGTCTTCTCCGGTGACAGTGCCAGAGGAGGCTGAGGAAGCCATGAGGATCAGTCGTGCAAAATCTAGCAGGTTCTTTCCTAAACCTTCGGATGCTGATTTAGAAAAGGTTTCTATTATAGCCTCCAATGAAAATATATACATGCCTAACTCTACTGCTATGGAAGATATTATTACTCATAAGAAGGTAGGTGCGAGGACAAGATCTCAGGCTAAGGCCGTGGGTGGTTCTTCAGGATACACTTCCTCATGAATAGTTCCATGATGTTCTGGAATATCAGAGGCATTTCTAATACTGCCTCTAGGCAATCGCTTTGGAGGATTGTTAAAAAGAATAAAATAGATTTAGTTGCTATAGCTGAGCCGATGGTTCCCCTTTGTCCGGGCTTCAAGCTTGTGTAAATTCATGAATATGCAGGAATACATTGGCAATGGCGGTGAGGATTCTAAAATCTGGGTTCTATGGTGTAACATGTCCACGCACACTCTTACTTGTTCTGACCAACAGATTACCTTAGAGGTTCTGAAGGATGGCCGGGTCTATATGGTGGTAATTATTGTGTATGCTAGCTGCAATTCTAGTACCAGAAGGTTTCTCTTTGATGAACTTATCAGCATATCTGATATTGTTAATGTTGCATGGATTATTGGGGGAGATTTTAACTGTGTTACTCAACCTACTGAGAAAACAGGAGGGCGTATAAGCAACATGCAAGCTATGGTTGATTTTAATGCATTCATTAATGCCTCTTCTCTTACTGATGCTGGGTACATTGGTTCTCATTTTACCTGGTCTAATAACCGCACTGGGCAGGCGTCGATCAAGGCGAGACTGGATCGTTTTTTGATGAACAATCCTTTTGTTAATAGTTTCCCTGGTTCTTTTGGGATGGCACAAATGGTGCTCATTGCCGGCATTGGGTTGCTTGGTCATCTATTCAGAAACCTGTTCATGAAGGTGGTCTTGGGGTTCGAAGTCTATGGCATGTTTCATTTATCTCTGGCTATTAAACATCTTTGGAACATCAAAACTAGCAATTCTCTTTGGGCCTCTTATGCCAGGAAACAGTATACTCTTAATAGCATTACCGGGATACCAGGGATGCCTAAGGTTATGTACATGGAAGCTTTGAAAACTTTGAATGATAATACTACATGGGTCCATGGTAATGGTAAAAGCATCAATATTCTTCATGATATTTGGATCGGTGAAAGCCCACTCAGCAATATTATCCATGTTCACAATGATGAAGCAGGTGCCTCTCTTAGAGACGTGATTATGGATATTGATCATTCTCTCAGGCCTATTCTTCCCCAGCATGTTCTGGACGGCTTGGCTCTTACTGCTGATGATGATACATGTATGTGGAAACCTTCCAACAATGGTTCCTTCTCCTCTAAATCCACATATGATCTTATTCGACCTCAGGGGGTTCAAAGACCGGGCCTGGCTAAAATTTGGCATAATTCCTTCTATCGGAGAGCTTCCTTATTTGCTTGGAAAATCCTTAACCGAGCCGTTCCTGTTGATGGGAGTATCTCTGAAACTGGGATTTCTTTGGTGTCTCGTTGCTTCTGTTGTAAGCATCCCCATACTGAAGATTTTAATCATTTGTTTATTCATAGTGATATTGCGGTCTCTCTATGGGGCTGGATTAGTCCTCTTCTCCCTTCCAAGATCATCTTGCATAACCATATTACTAGCCGCCTTTGGAGTGCCATCCAAACTTCTAACATCAGATCCCCTTATGGCTTTATCTTTCTCTATAGCCTCACTAGCATGCTGTGGGAAATCTGGAAGTGTAGATGTCTCAGAAGATTTGAGGATACTTAGGTCTCTATTGGGAGTATCATCAGCAACATTAAATCATCCACTATACACCTTCTCTCCAAAATCCAGTTTAAGGTTGCGCCCAACAATTTTGAGTTGCAGATTCTTAATGCTTTCGGATACTTTCCAATGTGTTCCTCCAAGATGCTCAAGCTTATTATATGGATCCCTCCAATTTATGGCTTTAGTTTGAATGTTGATGGGGCTTGCAAAGGAAATCCCGAGGAATGTGGGGGTGGTGGTTACATCAGAGATCCTCTGGGACAGGTTCATGTCGCCTTCTCTCATTTCTATGGGGAGGGCACCAGTATGATTGCAGAAATCAGATCACTCTGTGATGGTCTCCGGCTTGCTACTTGCTTGGGTTATAAGCTTTCCATTGTTTACTCTGACTCTCAGGTTCTTGTCAACTCTATAAACAAGGATAAGGCTCTATCTTGGAACTCTTATAGATGGTGGAGAGATGCTAAACAACTTTTCAGTAGGGCGTCCACTCAGTTATCCCATGTGTACCCGGAAACAAATCAACTTGCTGATTCCTTGGCTAACTTAGCTGTTAAGAACAAAAAGAATGATGTGTTCTGGGGGGGTTCAAGTTTACCTCATGCTTGTAAGGGGCCGATGGTTGTTGATAAGTCTGGCCTCATGCATGTTTGCTTGGTGTAACGGGGGTTGGCCCCATGGACTATGTATTTCACTTTCCTATATAAATAAGTTTGGCTCAGGTCGAACTCACTGGTGGAGTGAGAACATTCTCCCCCTTTGGGGGAGGGTGCACTCTCCTGGTTTGAGGGCCTAAGGACCTTTTAATAATAATAAAAAAAATAGTTTCCCCGGGTTCTGTGTTAGGCATCTTCCCAGAGGTCCTTCAGACCATGCTCCTCTGCTGGCTTCTTTTACGAATAAGGCTCACACCCCGGCCAGATTCACATTCCAGGCTATCTGGACGTCCCTTAGTTCTTTTCTTGAGACTGTCAAAATGGCGTGGAATGTGGACATGGATTGGCACCCTAATCCTTTCACCATTTTATTTCTGAAACTTAAGGCTGTTAAGAAGGCCTTGCGTCTATGGAATAAAAGTGTGTTTGATAATGTTGAAGGGAATGTGCTCTGATTGGAGGATGAGGTCAGAGCTAAGCAAGATCATTTTGATACTAATCCTACTCTGGGTAATCGTTCTGCTCTGGGGGAGGTGACTGCTAGCCTTAAAAGAGCATTGCATTGCATGAAATTTTTTGGGCCCAGAAAGCTCGCATGAACTGGTTGGAAAAAGGTGATAGAAATTCAGCTTTTTATCATGTTGTAGTTCAAGGTAACATAAGACGAAATAAAATTCAGAGGCTCCAAATTAATGGGAATTGGACTGAGGATCAGGTGGCGATTCAGGATGAGCTGCTCGGTTTTTTGGTACTCTTATGCAAACTTCTGTTCATTCGATTGATGACTTCCTCCTTGAGGTCATCCCCCCCCCCCTTTATTTCTAATGATCAGAATAACATCCTTTGTGCTACTCCAAGTATGGAGGATGTCAAGAAAGCGGTATGGAGTTTAAATGGAAATAGCTCCCCTGGGCCGGATGGTTTCACTGGCATTTTCTTCACCTCTTGTTGGGATATTGTTCAATCTAATGTCTTTGCTGCTATTAGTGGCTTTTTCTAGGGTCACTCTTTTCCAAGAGGGGTTACATCTACTCTTATTGCTCTTGTCTCAAAGAAGACTCACACCGCTTCCTTCAATGATTTCCACCTAGTTAGTTTATGCAATTTTTGTTATAAAATTGTTTCTAGAATTTTATGTGACAGGTTGGTTACCATTCTTCCCGGTATTATCTCTAAAGAGCAAGGTGCTTTTGTGAAAGGGAGGTTTATCCTGGACAATGTGTCTCTATCCAGATAACTTGTGCGAGATATTGGTAGGAAGGTTAGAGGGGGTAATGCTATTTTCAAGTTGGATATCAGGAAGGCCTATGACAGTGTTGAATGGGATTTTTTATTTGCTGTTCTTAAGAAGTTTGGCTTGGCCTCCAGGTTTGTTTCCTATATTGGCATGATGCTTTCCAATTGCTGGTTTTCGGTCTTGGTTAATGGCTCATCTGCTAGTTACTTTAAATCCACAAGAGGTCTAAGGCGATCCCATTGCTCCTGCGCTCTTCATCATTATGGAAGAAGCTCTAAGTAGAGGACTGAAGAACATGGTTTCCACCGGTATTATTATTCCTTATGCTGGTCCCAGAGGTTGTCTGCCCCTTCCCATCTTCTATATGCAGACGACACCCTAATCTTTCTCAATGGAAGCATTCACAATGTTAAGCGCCTCATGCAGTTTCTTAAAAGGTATGCTCAGTCCTCAGGTCAAATCATTAATTCTAGCAAAAGTTCCTTCATGGTCTCTGGTAAAGCCTCTCCTATGTCCATTCATAGAATCAAGGAGGCTACTGGTTACATGAGACAGACCGGCCCGCTTCTTTACTTGGGTGTTCTGCTGAGATCAGGGAAGGTTCTTACCTCTGATTACAAGTCTATGATTGATAAAGTTAATGCTAAGTTGGGTAGTTGGAAATCCAAGCTTATTTCCCAAGCTGGTCGGGTCACCTTGATCAATTCAGTGCTTTCCTCTATCCCAATTTACTTGGCCGCTGCTTCTTTTCTTCCAAAATTAATTATTTCTTACATTGAGAAGTCTTCAACAACATTTTTCTGGAATGGCATTGATGGTTCTCGTTGTCGTCATTGGGTTGCATGGCATACAATCCAACGTCCAAAAGTTGAGGGTGGTTTAGGAGTTCGAAATATCCAACATGTTCAAATGTCCCTGGCAGTAAAGCAACTTTGGAATATCCGTAATGGAAGCTCCTTATGGGCTGGGTATGCTAGAAGGTGGTTTCAAGCTAACAACTATACTCACATTCCTGGTATGCCTAAGCGCGTCTGCATGGCAGCGAACTCCATAATCCAAAGCAATACGAGATGGATTCATGGTAAGGGTGACAGGATTGACATTTTAAATGATATTTGGATGGGGGATCAGCCGCTGTCTTCTATGCTTTAGGGCTCTTTTGAGGGTGAGGGAATTTCTTTGCTGGAGGTGGTACGTGATGCATCCCATCCTATGAGGGCGGTTATACCCACTGGGGTCATGCATGGTTTGCAGCTGAAAGATGAAGAGGACAAGTGTATTTGGCTTGCTGCTTCTAGTGGCGATTTTTCTACAAGTTCCGCTTATAACTTGGTCAGAGATGTTGGGATCCGCCGACCTGCTATTATGAAGATCTGACAACACTCCTTCTACCCTAGAGCTTCCTTGTTTTGTTGGAAGATCCTCAATAGAGTGGTGCCTGTTGACAGCAGTGTGGAATCCCTATGGTTTCTAGATGCCACTGTTGTATATCACCCCAGGTTGAGGACCTCAATCATGTTTTTATCAATAGTGATATTACTGTGACGCTGTGGAGATAGTTCCTACCTTTGATCAGCAACAAAGTTCATCTACATAATCACATCACTGCCAGGATTTGGAGCTTTATTCAGCACTCCAATGTTCGCTCTCCTTTTGGTTTCATATCTCTCTATTGTTTGCTGCTTATGTTATGGGAGCTATGGAAATGCAGATGTTTAGCAAGGTATGACACTAAAAAAATTCGGGCAGGTGATATCATCAGAAGCATCAAGCTTAACATCCATTTTTCTCTCAATATGTCCACCTTCAATATTGCCCCTACGCCAGTAGAACAACAAATCCTCCAGAATTATGGTTTTGTTCCCCATTTTTCTCCTAAGCAGCTGAAGCTGGTCCACTGGATTCCTCCGACTGTGATTTCTGCTTGAATGTTGATGGGGCTTCTAAAGGTAATCCAGGGAGTTGTGGTGGAGGAGGGTGTATCCGGGATGTTCATGGCAATGTCTGGTTGCTTTTGTTAATTTCTATGGGTAGGTAATAGCCTCATTGCTGAAACCCGTGCACTATGCGATGGCCTTCGCCAAGCAAGCTTTTTAGGATTTTGCCTTTTTGCTATATATTCTGACTCTTTATCTCTAGTCAATTCTCTCTGACAGAGCAGGTGTATTTCTTGGCATACATACAGGTGGTGGCGACTAGTGAGGGACTTGCTGCATGAAGATTTCAGTATTATTTCTCATGTTTTCCGGAGACAAACTAGGTAGCGGACCAGCTTGCTAACCACGCTATTGCATCTGTGTAATGAAGTTTTTTGGGGTGTTCATAGTCTTCCTCATTCTTGTAAGGGGCCAATGGTCATTGACAGATCTGGTCTTATGAATGTTAGACTGGTCTGATGGGGTATGCCCCCTTGCTTTTGTATCATTAAAAAAAAGTGAGGAGTCTAAACGCCATTTACACTCAAAAAAAGGAGAGAAAGAGCTCGAGCCTGTCTAAAGCAAAGAAGCAGTGGAAATCTTCTGAAGCTTTCAAGCCCTTCTTTCCTTCCATCTCTCTCTCTCTCTATGCTTCTGTGTGTCTGTGTAATCTTGAGAGAGATTCTAGCCTGAGAGTTTTGTATTCTCTCTATAGTTTATTTTAGCTGTCATATTGTTGTCCGAGATCAAGCATACCAAGTTCTTTTCTTTAAAACTTGATCTCGATAGCCTGCTCATTCTTCCTTAAGAAGAGCAAGGGTTTTCCTCTTCCAGAGTGAATAGAGGACTGGCTGAAGTGCTGGTGGGTTGTGACCATCTGGGGTCTATACCAGTGTTCCCCTTGTGTCAAGGAAAGAATCCAACTAGAGTTTGTTCCAGCAGAACCACATTGAGGTTTGTACTAGGAGGTTGGCTTCTTGACCAATAAAAGAAGTGGGTTGTCTTCTTACTCAAAAGGAGAAGAAGACCAGCATGGGCTGAGTGTTGTAGATCCTTGGAGGGATTATACCTTAGTTAGTAAAATCTTAAGAATTGCTTGGGGACTGGATGTATGACTTCCACTTGGAGGTGCCGAACTAGGATATCTCTGTGTTCTTATGTGTGATTGCTTCTGCCCATTTAAATTTCATTGCACATGATCTTAATCACTAACCAAAGTTTCAAGTTGTTGTTTTACTTTCAGATTATCATTTTCAACCTATTCACCACCCCCCCCCCTTCTAGGTCGCTTGTTGCCATAAATAAAGGGCCAACAAATCCTACATATCAAAGGAAACTGAAATCCTTCTTTTCTCAATTGAACACTCAGAATAGTAAGAATAGCAATAGCAACAACACGAGGTGATAAACATACAACCAAAATGCTCTCAGGAATGAGCAAGGGAGGTTATATATAAGTTGCAAAGTTACACGCATGCACAACACAGAGTATCACACATGGACGTTGTAAAATCCCTTTCTTTACTGCTTGGCCATGTTTTATTAAGTATATACCAACCCTCAACACGTATTGAAGTACATGTAACAAGTTTTCGTGGGGGTGAAGTATTTTACATAGATTACGTAAGTAAAAATGTTACGTAAATTGGTTACATAATTAGGATTTGATTTGTCCAGATCCTTTGGTCCTCTATTTTTGTATCCAAACGATGTCTAGTTAGGATGAAATTTCAAACATAAGTTAGTCGAAAGATTTTACAAATTATGATGGTTTTAGTTTAAAATTTTAAATTTTGTTGGCTAAAAATTGTCTAAAAAATTAATAAATTCAGTTAATCTCAATATTTAGTCACCAATAATATCTAATATTTATATTTTTAGAATCAACATATTTTTCTAATAATTGTAGTGGTTTCAATTAGAATTTTGTTTCCAAAATTCGATGTCATTTTATCGGGGTACACATGACTAGAAGTACTACCATTCATGTGACCAAAGTAGTCACATACATTTTTTTTCCTAGGATTCAACATCTAAGTTTTTCATGTATGGCATATAAAGAGTTTTTGATTTTCTGAAAAACTAATATAAAATTAGGGTGTTACAAATTTATCACTAGAAACGTAAGTTCTCAATGTCTAACAGGATTGGCAAAATTGTGGGGAATAAAATTGAGACCGGACGTTGTTATGTAAATTCTATTAAATAAAAAAACCCATAATTTCTAAGTATGACACTGCCCTTGAAGAGAGTTCAGAGAGGGAGATTTGCCAAGCAGACCAAGTCGATACACTTCTCGGGTGAGAAAGATAGAACTCTCATCATTGGGTCTGAGCTCCGAGAGCTACAGGGTTGTAGAGGCAACCCAATAGTGCCAGAGTTCATAGGAACGCTAGTATGATAGGGTACATTTATACCACCGCGGTACGCAATGACACGGTGTGAGATGAAGCGTGCAGAGGTCAACTGCGTCATCTAATCCGGCGACTGTGAAATGGGACCCTCACTTATTTTTGGAGGCGGAAAATAGTTTAGTAACACTATTTGATAACATATTAAAGTAACACACTAATTAAAATATATAACAACTTTATCATTTATAAGGTGTATTTAATTTTTTTATTTTAATTGTTGATGTGACATAATTTTAATAGTGATTTTACGAGATAATATTAAGAAATGATGTTACAAAACTGTTTCTATTAGGAGGCGGCCACGGTCGGTGGATCCACTGTGGAGTGCGGGCACAAGAACGCCGGGTCGCAGTTTGCCTCGTTGGGGATTTCTTCTGCTGCTGGCTCTTGGATTCGAAGAACCTGCTGCGCGAGTGTTGCAAGGTGAAGAAGCCAAGCGGGAGGGAGGAGGTAAGCAAGGGCACCTGCAACTGCAACCCCTGTTCTGGGAGATGGGGATTCCTTCGGAGCTGAGGGACGCATGGGCCAGTAGGAGGGGCTCGAAGCAGAGCCCCTGGATCTCATCCCCCAGCGAGCCCCGAGTCTCCGCTTCTGAGAGCACCGTAAGAGGTGAGCCGGCAAATTTCTGGTTGGGTGTCGTGCGTGGGTGTTGGGTCTTCTCCGTGGCTCATTTTCTCGCAAGTTTTTGATCGGCTCTTCCGAGAGGAAATAAAAAGGAAGTTGTGTTGATCGGAACCCGTCGTTCATCTGCTCCGTCGCCGTCTTTGCCCTCTAGTTTGCTGCTGAAATTTGGCTGCAAAAGCTCGTCCGCGTCGAATTTCTTCTTTTTCTTTCGTGTTGTATGGATAACTAATCCTGAAGTTGCTAGGTTGTAACCATTTTCTTTCAACTTCCTGTGGTAATTTGTTTCTGGAAAGCTCAATTTGGAAATTAGGATGTTCTTCTTTATGATTTTCCTCTTATAAGATACTGAGCAACCTTCATACTCCCGACCTGGATCCGAGTACCCGCGTCTTGCTTCGTCATTGCATCTACTTTTTATCTCGCTGTCTGGTGGATCCTATGCCTTGCTTATCTCACTAATTCCCGCGTTCCTTTCTGTGACAGATGCCGTTACAGAAGGGATGAAGAGGGCTTCCATTGCAGGTGCTGTTGCGGCAGTACCGACGGTAAAATTTCCCTCTTTCTGTTGTTATTCCGCTAGTTTAGGTTTCCTCTGCTTCATTTAATGGTACTCTCTCTCCTCGTTTGTTTGCAACTTTTTTTTTTTTTGGTATTCTGTCTTAGAGATTGGTTTGCTTTAAGTGACTTGACCTTAGTTTTTCTCATAGACTGAGAAGGTCCCCAATATACAACTAAATCTGTTTTCTGACAACAGTTTCTTCTATTCTTCCCCCTGATTATTGTATTTGCAGTTGGTTGGTTGCCGTGTGATTCCCTGGGCCAAAGCTAACCTCAACTACACTGCACAAGCACTGATCATATCAGCAGGTATTCTACTTTTCTCTAATATGCATCTTGCTTTGCATTCCCCCCCCCCCTTTTTTTGCTTTATTTCAAAGGTAAATTTTAAAAGTTTCAAAAAAATGGATTCCTTGGAAATTCATGTACCAAGACTGCCTATTTTGTTGACTCATGATTTTGCAATTTATGTCTACATTGATCTTTATTTTGAGATGTGGTCCTTGCAAAAGGTTTATGTTTAGAGACTATCAATAACTGTTTTGGGATGTGCTTTTCTGGAAAGGAGAGTCTACTCGTCGACTTGCTTTGTGTAAACATATTTTAACTTGATCAGAGAACACTTTTTGGGACTAGAAGTACTGGTTTTTGATAGGAAAATTTGAACGAGCAGGAGAAGGGTTATCAATCTGGAGGCTGAAAAATAGGACCATGTGGTCACACGTCCTACCTTGATAAGCTGCCGGTGGCTCTTGAATCTACAATTTGGCAAGCCAATCAGTGGCGGATCCTCTTACAAATCAGTGGGGTCACGTGACCCCACTGACTTGGAAGGAGAGTCTTAAGGGAGTCTTAAAAAAAAAAAAATTTTGTTTGCATATGTTAAAATTTTATGTAAGGTGACCCTACTGAATTTAAGGGTGATCTCCCTAAAATTAAGTGACCTCACTAAACTAATGTTCAGGATCCGCCACTGAAGCCAATAAATATAGACTTGAAACCATGTGGATGAGAATGATGGGGAAGGATGTTGGGGTTGCTTGAGAAGGATATGGGATAAATTTGTAGGTGATTGTCTGCGAGGGGGAAAGGTTTGGTTGGAGGAGGTGGTGGTTGTTTGTTGAGGGGTGGAGATCTATTAGGCCCTTCTATTGGTGTGTGGTGTTTGTGTGAGATTGATAGAAGTTATCCTAGACCTTGCTAGGAGATATCTGGACTACACTTTGATGAGGAAGCCGTGATCAGCCTCCATTGAATAGTTGTATCCATTTTCTATGTTTCTTAACATTTTATGATATTGTATTATTTTGCAAAATTATAAATTTATGCAGGGAAAGTCTGCAATCCTTCACATGCATGGACTGCAACCTGCTCTATGTTTGTTGAACTTGCAATATTGACTGCCAACTTTACTCTTGATCCTTTTTTTTTTAAATTCAGTTGTCCTCACATAAAAAAAAAAAAAACTTTTGAGCCTCTACAAACTTTCCCTTTGCTTTTCTTTGGCCTATTATAGTGTCAGTTTGAACCTATAAATTTGATGAACTTTCTGAATTATTCTATGGTTTGCATTTCTGACTGTACTAGTTAAAAAAATGTGCTACGCGTATGTAATATATTTGTAAGTATGATATTTAAAATATATATATATATATTAATATTCATCTATTATTTACAAAAAAATAAAGTTAATAAATATAAATTGTAAAGAAATTTTTTCAAATGAATAATAATTTTAGAGTTAATATAATATTTATATTTTAAAGTAAATTTTAAAATAAAATTATATAGAAATTTCAAAATATCTAAAATTTAATTTTTTATGAAACTTTTTAAATAATTATATTTATTTATTATATAAATTTCAAGACCCGAAACAGTGCCAGCAATGGTCCATCCCACTCTCTCTCGTGTCCCAAAGCTTGAGTTGTCTTTTCGTAAATTCTGAGTCTCTGACATCTCTCTCTCCACCTCCAACTCTCTTCTCAGCACTCATGAATTTTGACATATCTCTCTCCACCTCCAACTCTCTTCTCAGCACTCATGAATTCTGACATATCTCTCTCCACCTCCAACTCTCTTCTCAGCTTGTCTTCTTCGTCGTTACGAAAGCAACCAAAACCCAGAACAACATCTTTGGCATCTTTCCCACATGTCTCTCAGTGCCTACCCCTGTCTTCGCCAAGAGAACGACTCAGACCTGTGAAGGAGACAGCCATGGCAAGACGACGGGGAGTACAGCCAGCTCCTCCTGTCGGCCGGGAAGCTCCGCTGCGACGGCGACGACGGCGGCCCTCAGAACCGGAGAAGGCTGCAGCCAGTACAGCCGCAGGCTCAGGTTGACAGAAGAGCCATCGCCTCCTGCGCGGCCCCTCTGGCCGGCACCCTCCTGGCCGACATCGCGCGCCTCAGATCCCCGGTGGCTGAGTGCAGCCGGGCGAGCCCGTGCAGCCCGAGGCCCTCGATGGGTGCCTCCTAGCAGGGACCCCGTCGCCCCTCCTCCCCGCCTCTGCTCACCCCGTCGGTCCCTGCCTCTGCTCACCCCGTCGGCCCCCGCCAAGCTGCTTCCTTCCTGTTCTGCGCCCCCCTCGCACTCCCTGCCTCGCTCCAGTTCGCCGCTGCCTCCTCCACCGCCAAGAGTTGTCGTCGCTGCCACCCGAGCTGCCGTCGACTCCTCCACCGCCAAGCCTTGCCGCCATCGCGTCCTCCACCGCCGTCAAGCCCACCCACTCCCGTGTCTCTTCCCAATCGTGCCGCTCTCCGAAGCCCGTCGGGCCCCCAACCCCGCCGGCCCCATGCCCACCTGCCGGTCCCCCTCCAAACCCGACGGATCCCCCTTCCCCACCTCCGCAGGCTCCCTCCACCCCCCTAAACCAGCCTGGGGCCCCTACTCCCGCCCATCGCCAATTTTCTGACTTCGTATGAGGCGATTCTCTAGCTGCAAGGTCTCCTATTCAACATACATTGTCGTCGGGTCAGAATAGGTGGTGGCGCCATTGTTGGGGCACTGCTGAAGACGTAGGCTGGCTCTATTATTGGTGCTGCACCACAAAGAAACTCGCACTCATGTTTAAAGGTGATGTGGTGATCCTGTGAGATCAGATAACATCCGTCAGTGCCCGGCCCGCCGCCTCCTCTACTGGTGCCCGGGGCGCAGACAAACTATAAGATCCCAATCAGTGACGAGAAGAAGAAGTAGCTGTTGGATGAAAGGGTACCGACTTCTCCGTGCATCCGGCAGGTAGGCGGTAGTGGAGACTAAAGATGTGGGATATCATTATGTTCATCGCCATTGCTCTGTTCTTCTCTCTACAATGTTTCATACTTATGCTAAAGTAATTAACAAATAATGGAGAACGTGTTCCATCGGATTACCTTAGAGAGTGAGTAATATTTCATCAACAATTCTTCACGTTCTGTATAGTTTTGTTGAGCAATTATCCTTGTGCTCCCTGTTGTCTGCAAATATGTGGTAGAATAAACTTCAGGAAACTATGTTTCACATCTGTGTTAATTAGGGGATTACCTTGGAAGCAGTGAGTGCTCTGCAGTGTTTCCTGTGCTCTGCTTCCAGTGCTATGCTTCCAGTGCTCTGCAATTTTGTATTAGATTGAACTGCAAGAGAGCTATGGAGTGGTGATCACCAATCCAACCTTTTATTTTACGTTTCCTTCGGTTACTCAACATTTCAAATTATACTTTCCGTTTCAAATTTTATGTATTCAAAATAGTGGGTTTCGTTTCAAATTCTCTGTATTCAAAACAGTGCGTGAACACTGCATATATGCGATTCTATGTATTTAAAACAGTGCATTAACACCGCATATATGTCAGTACATTTCCGTTCAGGCATTTTTATTCTAAACAGTGCGTTAGCACTATATATATCCCACTACATTTCTGTTCAGGCGTTTCAAATTGTAGGTATTAATTGACCATGCAAATTAAAGCGAATTAGGGGGAAGGAAAGGATGAAGCGGGCTAATGGCACTGCATATATCCCACTACATTTCTTATCAGGTATTTCAAATTGTAGGTATTAATTGACCATGCAAATTAAAGCGAATCAGAGGGAAGGGAAGGATGAACTGGGCTAATGAACCGGACGAAAAAAACTCAAGTGTCTCTTCTAATATATAGTTATAGTTATAGATTCTTACTTGCCAAGAAAACTTCTGACAATATGCTAGCCCATTGAAGGAGAAATGGCACACAAACTTGCCCTAACTCCCGTGGGACAGGGCATCTATAGGCAACAAAGTTTAAATGGCCATAGCAATAGATGCTTTTGCTAGCATATTGACTATCTGCACAGAAATCTTCCTATTTCAGTCCTTCCTGATGTTGTCAGGCTCTGAAGGATTGGATGTGTTTACATTTTTTTTTCCTTTCTCTGTTGATATCTATTTTCGTATTTTTTTTCCTTTGTCCTTTTTTCTTGAAACCAGGGGGTCTCACCCCACTCCAGAACCTTGCATGAGGACAGTAACACCTAACCAAGTAAGCATGGGCTGCAAGTGTGCCTCACCAAGGCCTATGGCTTCCGCAAGAGTGGGTTTTACGAAACCTCTGGACTTTAAGCGCCTCTTTGGTAATGGGTTGGAGTTAAGATAACTCCAACCCATGTACAAAGTTACACATGTGTAACTCATTATTTGCTTTGGTAGTAATAGAGTTAACTTTGATTATATGGTGAGTTAACCTACTTTTGTAAAACACACTTTGGTAAGAACAAGTGAGTTAACCTACCTTGGGAATGGGAAAAGGTGCATTTAATGCTTGTGATGTGAGAGGAAAAAGTTGTTAACTCACTTGAGTTAACTTTGTCCCCCCTCTAGATGTGGGTTACAAAAAGGTGTGTTAACTCACTTTTAACACACTTTTACCCCAACCCACAAAAGTTAACTCTAACCCACTACCAAAGCACTTTTTGAGTTAACTCTAGTTAACTCTGAGTTAACTCAGAGTTAACTCACATTTAACTCTATCCAAAGAGGCGCTAAGCCACTCCGATTCGGGCAAAAGTTTAACCTGGAAACACTGCAGCAAAGCGCTGTGGAGTCTTAATCTTGTGATCTTTGTGGACAGCAATGGAGTGTGGGGGTTGTTTGACTTGGTCAGCATTGCATAGCTTACAGATAGTTCATCTTGTAGAGAAAACTTAATTGGCTCTTTCAAAACTGTTATCTCCATGCAACCGTTCGGCGCATTGCTGTAGGAACAATACTAGGGTGCAGCCATGGCTGGTGGGCCCTGCTCCAGTGCAGCAAGTATTACTCCTGCTGTAGTTTTTTAATCTGTTAACATGGCCCATCCCCTCATTTTGGTTGTGTATAATATTTGTAATGTTATACATATAATAAACACACTGGATAATTTAAAATTTTGGAACACTGCACTTGTAATTGCACATATAATCAACTTAAGGCTCTGATCATTTTTGTTTCTCTTTCGTCCGACAGCTTCTATTGCTGCCTTTTTCATCACTGCTGATAAAACAATCTTGAAGGGCGCCAAGAAAAATTCCCGCGATAAGTTTGACAAAGTGGTCCGTGAGAATGATTAAACTGCGGTTGAAAAAGCAAGGATTCGATGACCAAGTCTTCAATGGGTGCTGCTGTCAACGGCCACTCTCTCTGAGAGACGTGGTCGGAGGGGTCGACATATTTTTTTTCTTTTAGTATATCAAAGAGCAGGATATACGATGACATGCAAGAAAATGCAACCCTTTTTTGCATTCTCTTCTGCTTTCTTCAAGGATTTCTAATTTAATTTTTGGTTCAAATATCATAGTCTACTGGACGGCCTATTTTTTGTGGATTGTATAATCCCTTATTATTGAAAGGACAACAGTGGACCGCTGTAAGTGTGCTCATGGAGTTTCAGATTCTATGTCGATTTTGGTATATTTATGAAAGATGAAGAATTGGACCATCAACTGCCAAGTAATATATATGGAGAAGAACACTTGCCGCCTGCTATTCTAGTTTAAATGACAAGAAAGTTACACTGGTAATACCCCCTGAAAAAAATATCAACCCTCTCTTGCAGCAGTGGTAATCCTAGTGACTAGCTGCAAATTTATTTCCCATCTACGACATCCGCTTTGGGCAGGTCTCTCTCTCTCTCTCTCTCTCTCTCCAGACAGCTTGTACCTCATCCGTTCGGAATCTCTGAGTAAATGTTGATTCCTCCAGTGGTGTGGTAATCCCATGTGCATATGCGAGGAGGCCAGTATATGCTATCATTGCTCCGTTGTCGATACAATAACGATCATCGGTTGCGAATAATCTCCCACCTCTTTCGGAGCACATTATTCTCATCATCTCTTGCAATCGCTCGTTGCAGCCCACGCCACCAACAATAAGAACATCCTTCTTGTCACAGTGCGCCATGGCACGCTCTGTGATCTCCACAAGCATCGCAAACACAGTCTCCTGTACACAGCATGCATAAAAGGAAAGTAATGATTTGTGGCTGCTTTTTCCGAAGCATTAGGCCTCCAAAAAGAAACTCTGAATGGGACTTGGTGTACATACTTGCAAGGAATAACACAAATCTGCTGGACTGCACTCTTTGTTCTTCAGCTTCTCCACCGCAGTAGCTTCGATATAACTTAGTATCCCACTGAAGGAAACATCCATTCCTTTCACGGTATAGGGAAGATCTATGAAATTTTCACCCTTCTTGGCTAACTGCATAGAAAAACTAAGGCCGTTAGACATGAACACGGAAATGGTTAAGGTCCTACACGGGAAAAGATAGCAAAGTTGTCAAATGCGAACATTATCTGTCAAACGTAATCTGTCCCTCAAACGGAGTAGCTTCTCAAGCAAGTTGAGTTTTTAGGTTCAGGGACGATTAATCAAGTTAGAAGGATTAGAAGGTAATTGCAAAACATTACATGGACTAAAAACTAAAGAAAACCCAAAAAACAGAAGAATAGAAAGGCATAGGATTGTTGTTCACCGGCAAAAACGGTCCTCTACACAAGAAACACAATGGGAGCCACCAAGAAGGTACTGCATTGCGTCCCCGCCCACCTACCCAAAAGAGGAGAAATTTGGCTGTTTTGGTATTCATGATACAAGGAATGGGAATTCGCAGGACAATCAGCTCCCTGTCTGGTAGGTCTGACTTGGGCCTAGCTGTCTGTTTAGGTTTTAATTTCTCCGATCACATCAGCATCAATCAATGAGAAAAACGATTGGGCTGGAATTTCCTTCCTCTCTTTAAGTAGAAACTGGGAACACCCGAAATGATGTTTTTAAGAGTATAAATAGATAGGGTATGGCAACCGACCAAGAAGTCAGACCAATATCTAACAATTCAGAAAGAATCCAAACAATCTTCAACATGGTTTAGGAACAAGGCACTGGAGTTAAGAGAAAAAAAAAAAAAAAGCCCAGACCTCCCACCTCTGGTTTTAGGGCATTATTAACACAACATTTGAATGGAGAACCATTACCATGACATTCATAGAAATGAGTACGAAAATGTAGAAATTCAATCAGGAGATTATCACACAATGATATATAGTGTCATGCCAACAGCACCAGAGTTAGCATACAAAGTAGCCTATATAGCTGTCTTTCTAACCTATCTTGCATAGGGCAGTGAACCATTCAGCTAATCATCACCATTCACCATACCGTCAAAATGCATATCCAAACAAAATTATTCACAGAAACGGACATGAAAATGTTAAAACTCCATGAGGACCTCAACCAGATGGAACCAGCTACATAATAATGCCTAGCCAACAACCAAAAAGTCAGCAGTCCATAAGACCATATTATAAGTGAAAACTTATCTCCTGAAACTATCCTGCATCGGACAAGGGAATATTCACCTAACATCCTCCCAGCTTCAGAGAACTATTCACACAAAGGGATATGAAAAAATGTAGAAACTCCATCAAGATCACCACAATATATAAGTTTTGCTTATTTTCGAATAGATAATCAGGTCTCCTTAACATCAACAGAGGCCTAGCCTGACTGGGGGGAGGAGAGACAACAGTGGGCTGTGAAAAATGTTGTCCACTGCCACTTTCACATGCCATTGTCACCACTGCATCCATGCTGCCGCTGTGCCACCAAATCACTCTGTCCCTCATCTCTTTCCCCTTTTTACTCATCAGGACTTACAAACTGTATGATTGCATATTGGGTCCTAGGATCAGTAATGAGTGTGATTCATATAATCTATAAAAAGGAGGATGTGCTGACATGAGTTTAGAAGACTATACACATCCTTAGTGAATTATCCACTCTTCTAATTTTTTAGGCAGGTTCCTCTTCTAGTCTCCTAGAATATACCTCTAGTTCAAGTTGATGAACACTGAAATGTTCATCAATGATGGCCACACTACAAGAAACTTCCTTTTAAATTTGACATTTTTTATGATTACACGTGGCATGCTATCTGACATTACTCACTCTTCCCTAATAGGAGTAGTCAACACTTCAGTAGCCTATTCACATCTTATCCTCTTGCCGACTTTCCTACATTAGCTTCAAAGTTGCGCATGCAAACAAGCATTCAGAACCAGTGTTTAAAAAAATCCTAGGTATAGTTCTTTTTCTTTTTCCTTTTTATCCATTGTCTCAAGGGTACAAAGATAAACAGCCTAGCATCCTGACCAGGGGATCAGTTCTTGCTCTATTCCAAAGGACCATTGACTGTAAGAGGGACAGCTGATTCCTAAGTAGAGTTGGACTGAAAAAGAATCCAGCCTAGGTGCAAAGGGAGCAAGTTTCCTTAAAATCTTTGCATTTTTTACAATTTGTAGCACATTCGACTCAATGCATCTCTATTTTGGCTGTATAAATCTCTGTCCGGACCATAGACGGTGTGAGGTACTTCAATTTTAGGACTGAGATGAGACAATAAGCACTTGGTAAATAATATTTGAGAGGATTATTGCAATTAGTTTTTTATATTTATTTTATTTGATCATGAGCATGGCTTGGCGGCATTTTGTGGGCAGACAAAGCTGGGTGCACCACTATCTTTAGCTGGAGGAACCTGACATGAAGTGCATTGAGTAATACTTTGTGCTTTGAATGCTCTCTTGGGGAAGAAACATAACACACTTGCAGTCAAGACGAAAATGATAAAACTCAACAAGTTGTTATTCCTGATGGTCCACACATGTAACTAAGATTTCCTTTCTGATACCTAGGGCCCTAGACATCCACCTCTCAAAACATTGTACCAGAACCCCTGCTCTGTTTTTTTGCCTGTTCTTCAAGTTCCCTGGACGTCCACCTCTGAATCTGAAGGGTCAGTCTTGGTTGCACATGCAAGCATAGAGACAGAATATGGTTCAGAAGTGCGAGAAAGCACACCCTCCACTCCATCATTGCTCCATGTTTCCATTGAAAAGAAGGGTCCAAACTTTGACTCTAGATGGACTGCTTTATGCTAACAAATTTTTTATGGCTATACCAATATCCCATGCAATTGTCTCACAAAAGTAATAAACTCTCATCTTCCTAGCTCTACTAGAGTTGCCTTCTGAAATAACCTGGCTTCCTTGTGTGTAACAGTTTTTGCCATTAGGGCTGTATTTGGGTTTTAAGATTGAAGCAAAGCTGCCAATGGGCTCTGCCCAAGTTGGCACTGGGTAGGAGTTCTTTCCTTTTTTTTATTTTTCCTTTCGGGGTAGGTGGGGGGGTGCGGTTCGCCCAGGTTCTAACCTAGAGTTGCAGGGATTTTCTATATGTGAACAGGTTCTGCCACCGTGCAAGAGCCCCTCGAAAAATTTGAATGAGAAAACAGAATTCTCTTCAGCAAGTGATGCAAGTTCCAAGGTTGGGCATACCGTACTGAACCGGTGCGGTATGCCCATACCATACTGTGTCTAGGAGAACCCGAAACTTAGGCGCGGACAGATTCAAGTTGCGCCGGTTAAAGGGTTTGTTTTTTAAAAATTTGTATCACAGTATTGGGCTCAAACCAGTGCAGTATGGTACGGTATGCTGGTACCATACCATACCATACCATACCATAGAATTCTGGTTCGGTCCGATACGACGGTAGATCCAACCTTGGATGTAACTACTATAAGTCATAAAGGGAAAGACAATGAAATAGACAAAAGTAAACCAAAGAGCAAAGGCCACTGCGAGTGTCTTAAGACTTACCACTCGAAACCAATACAATGAATTGGCAGAACACATAAAACGGATATATGGCTATGCTGATAAACGAGAACGAGCCAAAGATACAGGCTTTTACGTTCCCCGACTGCCTAAGAATTGCAATTCTCCAGTAACAAGTTATCGATCATTATATTTTACACGGATTTCAAGGAACTCTCTTACCTGCTCGATATTGTATCCAGGGCTGGGGTCATTAGAGAGAGTGAGAACCCTAGCAAACCGATCCAGGCAGTTCCCGACAGCAATGTCAATGGTCTCCCCAAAGATCCTGTACCTCCCCTCGCTGTACGCGATCACCTGCGTGTTCCCGCCGCTCACATACAGCACCACCGGGTCCTCCGCCTCCGTCACGACCCTCCCCATCTCGATGTGGGCGACGCAGTGGTTGACGGCCACGATGGGCTTCTTCCAAAGCTGGGACAACACGCGGACCACCACGGCGGAGACCTGGAGCGGGGCACCCATGCCGGGCCCCCGGGTGTAGCAGAGGCAGTCAACGTCAGCGGGAGTGACGCCGGCCTCCTCCAAGGCGGAGCTGAGGAGGGGGAGGACGTGGCGGAGGTGGTGGTGGGCTGTTTCCCGGGGGAGGAAGCCCTGGCCCGGCGGGGTGATGTAGGTATGGCGGGGGTTGGAGAGGATGGTGCCGTCGAGTGTGACTACGCCGACGCCAATCTTGTTGGCGGAACCCTCGAAGCCCACGGCTACGAGGCGCTTCATTTCTTCTGCTAGCTACAGTGCTACCTCGGTGGAGCCTCTATCGGCGTCTCCGAGAAGGAGGGAGAAGGCGGCCGGCGTGCTGTTCTGCGGTGGCGGAGGTGGGCGTTGTTCGGGGCAGTTACTGGTTAGGGCAGGAATACCCCGCCGTCCGGGATTTCAGATTGGTGTTTTGGAGGAGAGTGTAAAAGTCTCTGCGCGGTGGAGTACTGCGCCCAGGCTCCGTAACGTGGCACGTTTTTATTGGTTTCGCCAGGCAAGTATCCTAAATATTTCTCTTTTTAAAAAAAGTAAACTTGAACTGATTATATGAAGCTCGTGAGGACATCTAAGGTGTCTTCATCCATTGATAATTCCACATGTAGTGCAAATTAAGTTTGTGTAAACCATGACATGTTAATATGTAAACTCATTCCCCTATCTCTACGTGAAGCATTTGTGAGTCTACCCCATATATCGATGCAAGTGATATTAATATGACAACTTTGTCTTTCTTTTCCCGCGCGCATCATCTCCCATGAGAAAGACTTAGCGCGATACATTCTCTTCCTCCGGCAGTGTCCCTACACTTCGATTTCCCTCCAAGGCTCTGCTTCAACGCCTAATGGGCGTTCCCTCTGGCAGTGTGCAACGCGCGCTCCCTTCGACGGTGTTCAAGGCTCCATCGCGCACTCCCTCTGGCAGTGTCCCTTGATCTTCGATCAGAAGGCAACATCACCCCCCTCCCCCCCCCCCCACCCACCCACCATAGTCGTGTCCCTCAGTGGCCAACACTGACATTCTCACTTGTTCACCTTCTTCTTTCCAACGTGTGAGGAAGTAGGAGCACTGATGAGTGGATTGGATTTTGTGTCCCCTTTAAAGTTTGTGGAACAAGGTATGTATGTAATACGCCAACATCTGACATATGTCTGTCTAAAGTAGTATATATTGGTCCATAGAACTGACATATGTTGGTTAATATAGCCATATGACATTCTCACTTGTTCACCTTCTTCTTTCCAAGTATGAGGAAGTAGGAGCACTGATGAGTGGATTGGATTTTGTGTCCCCTTTAAAGTTTGTGGAACAAGGTATGTATGTAATACGCCAACATCTGACATATGTCTGTCTAAAGTAGTATATTGGTCCATAGAACTGACATATGTTGGTTAATATAGCCATATGTTGGTGTAACTGTATATGCTGGTCTATTATAGCATATGTTAGTACAAAACTAATATAAATTGGAGGAGAGTGAAATATGTTTGTCCAATGATATATGATAGTTTAAAGTGAACAAATTGGTTCCCATAGACATATGTTGGTTTTAATTTAGATATGTTGGTCCATGTAACATATTAGACCAAACTGATATATGCTTGTCAAGTATTAAATGATGGTTTAAAGTGACATATGCTGCTTCACATAGCATATGTAAATGTAAATAAATAAATAAATATATATATATATATATATATATATATATATATATATATATATATATATATATATATATATGTTGGTTCATAATAACATATGTTGGTGCAAACTGATATTTTTTGGTGGAAATTGAGATATATTTGTCCAGTGAGATATGTTTGTCCAGTGATATTTGTTTGTCTGAATAGACATATGTATGTCTGACATCACTTGTCTTATGTTACAGGTGAACAAGATAAAACTGAAATAGATGCATTGAAGACTCCATCATAGATTACAAAGAATTATGTGATTGGGAGGGCTTTAGCACCATGTAATGACATGAAATTTGACTCCATAAATGATGCCAAAAAATACTACAACACATATACGAGGCACATGGGATTTGACATTAGTACATTTAGCAGCAAATTAAGTGGAAAAGTTTGTGTTTTTGTTCATTTTGTTTGTTGGAGAAATGGAAAAGCAAGGAGGAAGGCCGATTCACAAAATCATAAAGACTCTGCAAAAATTGGTTGCACAATATCAATAAAAGTGAAATTAGACAAAGATAGTGGAGAATTTACATTCTTCGATATTTTATTTGAGCATAATCATGAGCTGAAAAGAGTTGTAGCTGCTTACTTAAGATCGCATCGACGAATAACTATCTCGGAGAAGGCTAAATCTTGAACATGCGTAGTATAGGCATATCCACTACAAAAGTATTGTGTTACATGGCAAAAAGGAAGGGTAGCATACGGAGGTTAACATTTACAGAGAAAGATTGTCAAAAATTTTTGAATAGAAAACGACAATCTAAATTGAGAGAGGGTGATGCACAAAGAATGCTTCGTCATTTTACCGAAATGAAATGCAAGGATCCAACTTTCTTTTATTCATTTGACTTGAATGAGCATGATCAGTTGTCAAATATTTTTTGGATTGATGGTAGATAGGGGTGTTCACTATATGGTCCAAACCGAAAAACCGCACCAAACCGACTGGTTTGGTTCGGTTTCACGGGTCTCACTGTTCAGTTCAGTTTCAGACTGGGAAACTGAAATGAACCGAATATATATATATATATATATATATAAATTAAATAATACATATAAACACAAAAGCGCCCGTAGCGCAGTGGAAGGGAGTCTTGGGCACGCGCTACGCGCCCTCCGCGCGCGGAGGTCGCGAAATCGAATCTCGCGACCACCGGTAAAATGCCTCTTTTTGTCAGATTTTGCCAGATTATCTAGATTTCGGTTTGAACCGAATCGACCCGTTGTTCACCCTAATGGTAGATCACGCACAGCATGTAGCTATTTCTCTGATGTGGTTACATTTGATACCACTTATCTAACCAACAGATATGAAATGCCATTTGCTCCTTTTGTTGGGGTGAATCACCGTGGACAGTTATATCTTACTTGGGTGTGCACTGCTATGTAATGAGAAGACTGAAATATTTACATGAGTATTTCAGAGTTGGTTAGAAGCAAATTGTGGAGTTTTACTAAAGAGAATTATTACGGATCAAGATAAGGCTATAGAAATGGCTATAGGTGAAGTGTTTCCTAATGCTAGGCATCGATTTTGCTTGTGGCATATATTGAAGAAGATACTTGAAAAGATTGCGCATATTTATAAAAAGTATCCTGAATTTATGGGAGAATTTGATAAATGCATCTATGATTGTGTAACAACTCATGAATTTGTAGAAAAGTGGGATGAGATAATGGATAAATATGTGGAATGCAGAGAAAATGAGTGGCTGCAGAATATATACCAGTGCCGTCAAAATGGGTTCCTGTGTATGTAAATGATCACTTTTTTGCTAGTAAGTTCCATCTAAAAATTATGAATATTTTTTGCCATATGTGATTGACATAAGTTTGGACCAATTCTTGTTCTCACAATATATTTTTTTACGTGTAAGTATGTCATCATCACAAAGAAGTGAGAGCATTAACCATTTCTTTGATAAATTTGTTCAATCTAAGACAACACTTGAATAGTTCATACTTCAATATAGAACCGCACTTGAGAAGAGATGGGATGCCGAAGAAGAGGCTGATGTTAAGACATTAGAGACTATAGTATTCTTGAAAACTTCAAGTACATGTGAGAGGCAAGCAGCTAAAATTTACACAAGGGGCATCTTTCAAAAATTTTAGAAAGAGGTTCTCGAGATGACTTCATGTCAACCTACAATATTAGATGCTAATGAAAATAGTTTGAGCCTAAGAGTGAAATCTATTGATAAGATTCAAGTGAAAGGAGTCGAAAGGATGTTTGAGAAAGAATTTACAGTGACATGTGATAAAACTGAGGTGGTTATATGTGGTTGCCAGTGTTTTGAATTTAGAGGATATCTATGTAGACATGCATTAATTGCTTTTCAACTTGTTGGTATACGTAGCATTCCACAGAGGTATATTTTAAAGCGATGGACGAAAGAGATGCGGTACAGACATAGTCTTGATAAATACAACATGGATGACAACAGTCTTCTTGATGAAAGTTCTCGTTACTACTACCTAGTTCATCAAACAGTGAAAATTGCTGAGATTGGTGCATTTTCAAATGTTGCATTTAATGTGGCAAGGGAGGTAATACCTATGCTACTTAAAAGGATGTCAAAAGTTGCTGATGCAAATATAGTTGAGCAACCTAGTGAGGAGATTCGAGTTTGTGATCCTCCTCGAGCATCGAGGAAAGGACGACCAAGGGAGAAGAGAATTCAAAGTTCTGTTGAGAAGAGAAGAAAGAAGAACTGAACTGAAAAAGAAAGTATGCAGCCACCCTTGCAGCCAGCAATGCACCCACCCTTGCAGCAACAAATGCACCTAATGTTTCAGTCAACAACAGTACAGGCAGCAATGCAGACCGTAATGCAGACACCAATGCAGATAACAATACAGACAACAATATAGACACCAATGTAGGCAGCAATGCAAGCACCAATGCTGGTGCCAATGCAGCCACCAATGCAGCCAATGTGGTTCCTTTTTTGACAGCTTACAAATAAGGATATGTATGGTTGCACCAACATATACCATTTTGATGTAAATGAATTATAGGGGGAAGGTTGAAATTTGTACAGACATATGTTAGTAAGTAACAACATATGGTATGGTTGAACCAACATATACCATTTTGATGTAAATGGGGAGGTGACATTTGTACAAACATATGTTAGTGAAAACTACATATGGTATGGTTGAATCAACATATACCATTTTGATGTAAATGAATTATAGAAGGGAGAAGTTGAAATTGTTTTGTTCCATATATTTTTTTATATGCATAAATAAATTGTGTGCATAAACAAATTGTTTTGTTCCATTTTTTCCCCGAAGTTCTGAAATTCCAACTTAAAAAAGGTATATGAAGTCACCAACTACAACTTGTCCACCAAGGACTTCGACAATCGTACGTACGTTTGCATATCGATGACACTTATCTTGGTGCAAACTGGCATATGTTGGTGTAAACTTCCATATGTTGGGTGTAAAACAACATATGTTGGTGTAAACTGGCATATGTTGATGTAAAACTGTCATATGTTGGTGTAAACTGTCATATGTTGGTGTAAAATTACATATGTTGGTGCAAACTGACATATGTTGGTGTAAAACTGACATATGTTGGTGTAACCTAGAATATGTTGGTGCAAACTGGCATATGTTGGTGAAAAACTACCATATGTTGGTGTAAACTGACATATGGTGGTGTAAAATTGAATATGATGGTGCAAACTGCCATATGTTGGTGTAAAACTGGCATATGTTGCTGTAAACTGGCATATGTTGGTGCAAACTAGCATATGTTGGTGTAAAACTGCCATATGTTGGTGTAAACTGACATATGTTGTTGCAAACTGTCATATGTTGGTGTAAAACTATCATATGTTGGTGTAAAATTGCCATATGTTGGGTGCAAACTAGCATATGTTGGTGTAAACTTACATATGTTGGTGCAAATTAGTATATGTTAGTGTAAAACTGTCATATGTTGGTGTAAAACAACATATGTTGGTGTGAACTGGCATATGTTAGTGTAAAACTACCATATGTTGGTGTAAAACAACATATGTTGGTGTATGTTGGTGTAAAACAGCATATGTTGGTGCAAACTGGAATATGTTGTTGCAAACTGGCATATGTTAGTGTAAAATTGACATATGTTGGTGTAAATTGTCATATGTTGTTGCAAACTGTCATATGTTGGTGTAAAACTCGCATATGTTGGTGCAAACTGACATATGTTGTTGTAAACTTGTATATGTTGGTGCAAATTGACATATATTAGTGTAAAACTACCATATGTTGGTGTAAAACAACATATGTTGGTGCAAACTAACATATGTTAGTGTAAAACTGCCATATGTTGGTGTAAAACAACATATGTTAGTGTAAAACAACATATGTTTGTTGAGCAACTATCTCTTTAAAATATTGTTAAACTTTTTAACCATTGTGTTTTTGCTATGACAAAACCTTTTAAGACTTTCTATAAACAAATCTATTGGAATATACCACAATAAACATGACATGTATGTTACAGTATATCAACACTGACAAACATTTCTCTAAGTCCATAGCGTATACTGTGTGCCATACTAACTCCGACTTCGAACTCCCGACTTTAGAAAAGTCGAAGTGTTATACCATTTGATGAACCAATAGGTAGTACTCCGACTTCGAAAAAGTCGAAGTCTGACAAGACTCCGATTCCTGAAAAGTTGAAGTCTAGCTGGACTTCGACTTCTGAAAAGTTGAAGTCTATCTAGACTCCGACTCCTTAGAAGTCGAAGTTTGACTTGCTATCAAATGATCTTTTACTCCAACTTCTGAAAAGTTAAAGTCCTCTCACTCCAACTATGTAAAAGTCGAAGTATGATTACTCCGACTCCTTGGAAGTCGAAGTCTTTGTATCTTACTCCAACTCTTGAAAGTTGAAGTCTATTATTGTTTGCACTGCAACTCCCTAGAAGTCGAAGTATGACATCGATTGATGAACAAACTTTTCTCACTCCGACTCTCCAAAAGTCGAAGTTTGTGATCAATGTCTCACTACGACTTCTGTATAGTCGAAGTTCTTCATGCATCTCTTGTCCTTGACTCCGACTTCAGAAAAGTCGAAGTATATTATATCAACTTCTGTGTACTTGATACTTAATAATTTTGTATGAATTTGTCATTTCACAGAATCCATGAAATCTTAATCTTGTGTATTTCAATATGTTTGTTATCCCTATGGGATCCTTTATAGAATGAATAACACTTATATGTCTTACAGAATAATATTCTTTTTGCCATCACCATTTAAATATTTTGATAGGTAGAAAAAATATATTCAAAATGACCACATAAATTATCTTTGATAAGATCTAAAATAATTATACAAATTGGTCTCTTGCTTTCTGTCAGAAGTTCAGTTCTTCTCCATTTAACAGTTGCTATGTGGTAAATGCGATGGTAGGTATAAGCAACATATGCTATCTGTCAGAGCTCACCTACCACTGTCAGAACCCCCCCCCCCCCTTACCTTCAGGATACAACTGCCTATCTGATCCTTAAATTCTCTGAACTTCTGTCTGTCAAAACTCATTCTCGCTTATATATTTCTATCTCACCTACCTTCGAAAAAAATGGATGTATCTTTGTCTGTCTTGTCCTTCCAAGTCTGCAGAACATTTATGAAGCATGACTTAGCTTTCAATCTTAAGCATGGAGTTTACAGAACATTAATGTAGCTATTTATCAAGCCATGAAGCTACCAACATAGCCTGAAGGCATTGGGACCCTAAGAGCTGAAGATCTGATGGACAACCTAGAAAACTCATTGTCTCATCTCAAACTGATATCTTTTAACGGCTAGCTTCTAACAGTTAGTTTCAAACGTTAAGATATTTGAAGCTCATATATAGAACTTGGAGTTTGAACAAGTTGTACATGTACCAACTAGCAACATACACAACTCCCATCTGAATTTGCAAGCAAGAGTCTTCACAAGCCTTCTACTGAAAAGAAAAAGAGAGAGCTACTTCTTCAGTCCACGACTTCCAAGCTCTCTAGTTCTTTAGAAGTCCTTTTATGTTGGGTGGCATTTTTGTAACTTTAGATCTTTCTCAGTCCACCCATTTAGATTCAGAAAGAGTTAGAGCTTCAAATTCTCTTTTGTATCTCTTTCTAATTCTGTGTTTCCTCATCCATTTGAGCAGACACACAAGTGTTCTTTATTTCTATATTAGATATTTCGCAGGAAGTTTGTTTCCTGCAGTGCCCCTCTTGTGAAGGGAAGACCTATTAGTGTAGGTAGTCTTTGTACCCCTTGGTAAAGGGAAGACTTGCTTGGGAGCAAGTGGGTTTGTAATACCTCTCAGGTTGAGAGAAGGCCAAGTGTTCTTAGTAGTTTAGTGAATCCGAAGAGGTTGCTTGGGGACTGTACGTAGGACTTTCATGTGGGAAGGGCCGAACCAGGATAAAATCTCTTGTGCATTTGTGTGATTGTTTCCACTAAATTTTCACTTATTTCACACACACTACACTAAATACTAACAACTTTATTTAGTAATATCTATTTTTAGATAATTTTTTAAAAGCGCAAGAAGTCCTATTCACCTCTCTCTAGGACATCATTTGTGTCATCTCGATCCAACAATGTTGGTGCAAACTGACATATATTAGTGCAACCTGACATATGTTGGTGTAAAACTGTAACGACCCAGAATCCGCATTACCAGTAACCAACCAGTAACCCGAATTCTGACCCGCTAACCCACGAGGCAAGCTCGGAAGGGTAAGAAGGGAAAGTCCGAGGAGACTATATATAAGAAGATACACATCATATAAAGCCGTAAAATTTCACTATACATGAAACATAACATGTACAACTCAGAGTCCGAGCTAAGTACAGAGTACAGAAGTACAACAAAAGTACTACTCACTGCAGCTAGGGCGCACCAACACCGGAGTGGCTAGACTCGCCTGGAACGGGAGTCGACGACGACCCACCTGAAAGGGAGGGGAGTGAGTCTCAAGAAAAGAGACCCAGTAGGGAAAAGTAACCCCCACCGGCAATAGTATTAAAGTGCGGAAAGTAAAAACAGAAAGTAAATACACGTCGCATCACAACCCAAAACTGTAAACCTCGTGGCTCAGTAACACACACTCACACACAGTAAGTAGGACTCAACTAGGGTCTGCGGCTCGGCGTCCCATCACCACAGAGTCTCTCAACCCCAGCCACGTGTGCACACTATAGACGCTCGCTCTCGCGTCTGGTCCACGACCGGTTTTTCCCCTACGCCTGACCCTAGCGGTAGAGAAGGGGCTCCACGGAGACCGGCTCGAAACCACCACAAAGAGTACGCATAGGACAGAGACGCTCTCAACGTCTTGGCTCACCGACGGAGGACCCCCACACGCGGGTCATCTAGACAGAGCATCGCTCTATGTCCAGGTGACAAACAGAAACAAAAGCACGGTAACTCAACGCGAGTACAGACGGTAACACTCTCAACGTCTGAAACACCGTACAATAGACGGACACCTCATGTCACGTCATGACATAATTAATTACGCATAAGCACAGGCGGAGCCACACTCTAAGCCTGGCAAAATGTGTTAACAGGGCGGACATCACACGTCAACACCTTGAAACACAAAACAGGACCATAGCCTGCTGGGACACAAGATATTAACGGCAACATCGAATGTCGCCAATCATGATGTAGATGGCACTCACAATGTCGTTGACACTTAATCAACGGCAATCGACCTTGTCGTTTATATCAACTTTGAAGATCTCAGCGTCAACCTATGTGGATGTTAATATCTTCAGTCCCCTAGACCCAGAACAGCGCCGGGTCAGTCCAATTGGGTAAAACCACCCAATCAGAACACCTGCTGATAGAGGGAAATACTTCCTCACAGCTTCTAACACTACCAGAACTTCGGAAAACACGATCCAACACTTGGATCGCCCAAACACCCAAAATCTCGGCATGGTATAACCCAACCCTAAAATGTGATTAACATACTAATCTACACAAATAAGCATGCTAATCTGTTAAGGAAGGTTAAAGGGGTTAAGTCCCTACCTCAGAACGCCCCAAAAACTCCTAAACAGTCACCAATCGCGCCGGAACCCCTCGAAGTCTCCGCGCGAATCACACCAAATCTTCGTGTTTCCCACCCGATCTAACACTGCCACACGTACCAGGGTCTTCCCACGAACTCCCATCAACCATTGGAAGGGTGGAAACAGACAAAGGCAGAAGTGGAGGGAAAGGAAGGAAAGGAGAAGAAAAGGTTTCTGCTCTCGGGCTGCCCTATTTCTACAGGCGCGGCAAATAGATGTCCACATACCTCGCCGCCTATTTGAACCGCCAATGGGTTGACGTCCTGACCGCTTTCCGTCAAGTTCAACGACAAACGTCCACATCGCTGGACGCTAACACCAAGTCAACGGCTAGTCCCTGGCCGTCAACCACAAGTCAATGGCAATATCCATTGTCGTCAACCACACCCGAACTTCTACAAGACCTAATAAGGATCCGTTGAGACCCGAGACCTTACAGCCCTCCCCCCTTAAGGAATTTTGTCCCCAAAATTCAAACAACATAAAGAAAGAAGACTCACCAAAGAGGTACGGAAACTGCTCGCGCACTTCATCTTCTCGCTCCCATGTCGACTCACCACCTGAATGCCGCTGCCACGCAACACGAACTAAGGGTATTGCCTTGTTCCTCAACCTCTGAACTCGGCGATCCTCAATATGCAACGGAAATTCTGGTACTGTCAACACTGGAGTCACCTCAGACCACTCTGTATTCGGGAGAACGTGAGACTCGTCAGAAAGGTACTTTCGAAGCATCGATACATGGAACACATGATGGACTGCTGCCAACTTTGACGGAAGCTCAAGTCTGTACGCCAAACCTCCGACACGCTCAATAATGGTGAAAGGTCCAATAAAGCGGGGACTCAATTTTCCACGCTTACCGAACCTCACCACTCCCTTCATAGGAGACACATGGACAAACACCTGGTCCCCTACCTGAAACTCGAGCGGTCGTCTATGCTGATCTGCATAACTTTTCTGCCGACTCTGAGCTGACTGAAGCCTCTGCCTCACAAGCTGAACTACCTCAACCGCCTGCTGTACTAACTCTGGCCCTGTGACAATCCGCTCGCCAACCTCGAACCAGTCTAGAGGAGTGCGACACGATCGTCCATACAAAGCCTCATATGGTGCCAAACCGATACTGGAGTGATAGCTATTATTATATGCAAACTCGACCAACGGCAAGTGAGCTGTCCACGACCCCTACCACTCCAGACAACAAGCTCTAAGCATGTCCTCTAGAGTCTGGATAGTCCGCTCTGACTGACCGTCTGACTGAGGGTGGTAGGCGGAACTAAAAGCCAACTCTGTCCCCAAAGCTCTCTGGAAACTGCGCCAGAACCCAGAAGTGAAGCGAGGATCCCTATCTGACACAATAGAGATCGGCACTCCGTGCAAAGGAACAATCCGCTCTATGTACAACGCGACCAACCTACTCACACCCCAACTAGACCTGACAAGCAAGAATCTAGCAGTCTTCGTCAATCTGTCCACAAGAATCCAAATGCTGTCAAAACCTCCAGCTGTCCTCGGCAAACCACAAACAAAGTCATTCGTCACATGGTCCCACTTCCACATCGGAATCTCTAACGGCTGCATAAGTCCTCCTAGACGCTGATGTTCGGCCTTCACTTGCTGGCAGACCAAACATCTAGCAACAAAAGCCGCTATGTCTCTCTTCATCCCAGGCCACCAAAACTGACGTCTCAACCTGTGATACATCTGGGTCGACCCTGGATGAATCGAGTACCTGGAACCATGTGCCTCCTGCAACACAACTCTCCTGACAGACTCCTCAACAGGAACATAGAGTCTATCTCGGAACCTAACAGTTCCGTCCTCGCGAAGCTCAACCTCTGGGAGAAGTAACACACTGTGCAACTCGGGATCTGCCTGCTGAGCCTCAACAACCTGTCTCACAATGGCGGGAGCCGCCAACAAACTGCCCAACACACACAGTCGATGACTGGACGAAACTCTGAAAGACCCTTCTGCCGCAGACTGCCACAACTGCCACTCCCTTAGCATCAGATGACTCATCTGTGCTTCCTACTCAAAGCATCTGCAACTACATTTGCTTTTCCAGGCTTATACTAATGCTAAAATCATAGTCTTTCAGATATTCCATCCATCGACGCTACCTCATATTCAGATCCCTCTGAGAAAACACATACCTCAAGCTCTGGTGGTCGGTACGGACTACAAAACTCACTCCGTACAGGTAAAGACGCCAAATCCTCAAAGCAAACACCACAGCTGCAAGCTCTAGGTCATGGGTCGGGTAACTCTCCTCGTGGGGCTTAAGCTGGCGAGACGCATAAGCCACCACCCGGCCTTGCTGCATCAAAACCGCACCTAGACCAATACCTGAAGCGTCTGTGCAAACCTCAAAACCCTCCTCACCTGAAGGTAACGTAAGGACTGGCACTGACGTAAGCAGTCGCTTCAACTCTATGAAGCTCTGCTCACACTGCTTCGACCACACAAATGGAACCCCCTTTCTCGTCAACCGAGTCAAGGGTGCAGCAACCTGAGAAAAATCCCGAACAAACCTGCGATAGTAACCTTCCAAGCCCAAGAAGCTACGAATCTCAGACACAGATCTGGGACTCTCCCATTGCAAAACTGCCTCGACCTTTGCTGGATCTACAGAAACTCCCTCACCTGAGATCACGTGCCCCAAAAAGTGAACCTGTTGTAGACAAAACTCACACTTACTAAGTTTGGCATACAACTGGTGCTCTCGCAAGGTCTGCAACATGATCCTCAGGTGCTCGGCGTGCTCCTCCTCCGAAGCGGAGTACACCAGAATGTCGTCAACAAACACTACGATAAACCGGTCCAAGAACTGGTGGAACACCCGATGCATCAGATCCATGAAGGCTGCTGGTGCATTGGTGAGCCCAAACGGCATCACCAAAAACTCAAAATGTCCATACCTGGTCCGAAAAGTAGTCCTCTCAATGTCAGAGTCTCTAATCCACAACTGATAGTAGCCCGACCTCAGGTCGATCTTCGAAAAGACATGAGCAGACTGAAGCTGATCAAAGAGATCGTCAATCCTAGGCAATGGATACCTATTCTTGATGGTCACTTGGTTCAGCTTCCTATAATCAATACACAATCTCAGGCTACCATCCTTCTTCCGGACAAACAAAACAGGTGACCCCCAAGGAGAAAAGCTAGGACGAATATAGCCCTTCTCCAACAGCTCCTCAAGCTGTCTCTTCAGCTCCCTCAACTCTGCTGGTGCCATACGGTACGGTGCCTGTGCAAATGGTACAGTGCTAGGAACTAACTCAACAGTAAACTCAATCTCTCTCTCTGGCGGTAGACCAGGTAACTCTTCCGGAAAAACATCCGGAAACTCACACACTACGGGAATGTCCCCCACTCCCGAGGTAACCTGGTCAAGGGTCATAGCAGAAACTAGAAAACCCTGACAACCAGAGGCAAGCAACCTCCCTGCCCTCAAAGCAGAAACTAAAAAGCGAGAAGTAAGAGGTACAATACCCTGGAAGTAGAATGCCGCTTCCCCAGGTATCTGCAAGTGCACCCTCTTCGTCTGGCAATCCATCACTGCACCATACCGCTCTAACCAGTCCATACCCAAAATCACATCATAATCCTGCAACTGCAAAGCAAACAAGCGAGCTGACAACCACTGATCCTGCAACTGCACAGATACCTCCTCGGACGTGAGGAAAAAGTCCCCTGTCGGCAACTCCACTGCTAGCTCAATAGACTCTCCCGAACTCAACTCTCCAAGGGAGTCTAAAAACTCCTCAGACACAAAAGAGTGAGAGGCACCGGAATCAAACAAAACTCTAGCTGTATAACCAAAAACTGTAACAGTACCTTCCACTAGTTGAGCTGCCTCCGCGTCTGCACGAGTCAAGTGAGTAACACGACCTCTACCTCTCGACCCACCAAAACCTCCGGCCTGCTGACGCTGCTGCACAGGTGCCTGCTACTGCTGCTGCTGCTGCACTCGGGGTTGTGACTGGGTCTGCTGTTGCGGCACACGAGGTAACAAAGGGCAATCTCGCGCCATGTGACCTATCTGGTCACACCGGTAACACTGACCAGTAAAAGAACGCTGTACCTGCTGTGAAGGCTGCCCTACCGGCTGCTGAACACTCCCAACAGACTGATGTCTCTGCTCTGCGTGTCTCCTATCACGTTGAAACTTCCTCCGAGATCCTGACTTCGCCGTCGTCCCAGTAGAAGTGGACGCGTAGGAAGTCATGGCCTTCGGAGTCGCCTGCACACTACTCTGCTGCTGTCGTGGCTGAGTAGGAACTACCTGTGTCTGAACCTCTGCGCTCCGAGCACGGGTCCGTAAAGTGTTAGCCTCCAGCGCTGCCGCTGTCTGATAGGCCGCGTCCAAGTCCATGATGCGCGCAACTATCAGCGCCTGCCTGAGCTCTAGCCTCAGGCCCCTCACAAACTGCTAAGTCCTCAGACTCTCATCTGCCATAATCTGCGGAGCATAACGCCCTAGCTCTACAAATCTGGCCCTGTACTGCACTACAGTAGAGTCCCTCTGCTACATGTCCAGAAACTGGTACAATCTCTCCGTCCGGACGTAAGTAGGACAGAAGGCCCTCTCAAAAGAAACGACAAACTCCTGCCACGGAATCTGTCTAAGTGGGCGAGACTGAAAAGTAGTCTCCCACTCAGAAGACCACCAAGTCAACACCTGCGCCTGCAACTGGTAACTAGCTAGCAACACCCGCTCCTCGGGAACACACTCCATAGAACGAAAAGTCCGCTCCACTGCATCCAACCATGCCCGTGCGATGTCTGGATCAGGCTGGCCCAAAAACTGGGATGTTGAAATTGTAAGAACTCCCTCAACACCTTCCCAGTACTGCCCTGGGGTACCTGCGCATCGCGGTGCTGAGCTACAAACTGAGCCATCCCCTCAAGAAACCGGGTCAAGTCTAATCCCTGAGCTACCTGAGGAGGAGGTGGCGGCGGTGGAACAATGCCACTGTGTGCGTCATGTGGCAAAGGCTGCGTCTGCTGAGGTGGCGGAGCGTCTCCAGCCTCCTGGCGAGTCGCCTGCTCAGCCACTCCCTCTCTAGGACGTCGCCTAGGTGCCATAGTACTATACACAGAGCAAAAATACACACATTAATACATTAACTACCTCCGGGCTAGTTAGCTGCTACTGTACTCTTTGTACTCTGAGTTAACATGATGGGTATTTCCTTATATATATCTCATCAGACCAGGCTCTGATACCAAACTGTAACGACCCAGAATCCGCATTACCAGTAACCAACCAGTAACCCGAATTCTGACCCGCTAACCCACGAGACAAGCTCGGAAGGGTAAGAAGGGAAAGTCCGAGGAGACTATATATAAGAAGATACACATCATGTAAAGCCGTAAAATTTCACTATACATGAAACATAACATGTACAACTCAGAGTCCGAGCTAAGTACAGAGTACAGAAGTACAACAAAAGTACTACTCACTGCAGCTAGGGCGCACCAACACCAGAGTGGCTAGACTCGCCTGGAACGGGAGTCGACGGCGACCCACCTGAAAGGGAGGGGAGTGAGTCTCAAGAAAAGAGACCCAGTAGGGAAAAGTAACCCCCACCGGTAACAGTATTAAAGTGCGGAAAGTAAAAACAGAAAGTAAATACACGCCGCATCACAACCCAAAACTGTAAACCTCGCGGCTCAGTAACACACACTCACACACAGTAAGTAGGACTCAGCTAGGGTCTGCGGCTCGGCGTCCCGTCACCACAGAGTCTCTCAACCCCAGCCACGTGTGCACACTACAGACGCTCTCTCTCGCGTCTGGTCCACAACCGATTTTTCCCCTACGCCTGACCCTAGCGGTAGAGAAGGGGCTCCACGGAGACCGGCTCGAAACCACCACAAGGAGTACGCACAGGACAGAGATGCTCTCAACGTCCTGGCTCACCGACGGAGGACCCCCACACGCGGGTCATCTAGACAGAGCATCGCTCTATGTCCAGGTGACAAACAGAAACAAAAGCACGGTAACTCAACACGAGTACAGACGGTAACACTCTCAACGTCTGAAACACCGTACAATAGACGGACACCTCATGTCACGTCATGACATAATTAATTACGCATAAGCACAGGCGGAGCCACACTCTAAGCCTGGCAAAATGTGTTAACAGGGCGGACATCACACGTCAACACCTTGAAACACAAAACAGGACCATATCCTGCTGGGACACAAGATATTAATGGCAACATCGAATGTCGCCAATCATGATGTAGACGACACTCACAATGCCATTAACACTTAATCAACGGCAATCGACCTTGTCATTTATATCAACTTTGAAGATCTCAGCGTCAACCTATGTGGACGTTAATATCTTCAGTCCCCTAGACCCAGAACAGCACCGGGTCAGTCCAATTGGGTAAAACCACCCAATCAGAACACCTGCTGATAGAGGGAAATACTTCCTCACAGCTTCTAACACTACCAGAACTTCGGAAAACACGATCCAACACTTGGATCGCCCAAACACCCAAAATCTCGGCATGGTATAACCCAACCCTAAAATGGGATTAACATACTAATCTACACAAATAAGCATGCTAATCTGTTAAGGAAGGTTAAAGGGGTTAAGTCCCTACCTCAGAACGCCCCAAAAACTCCTAAACAGTCACCAATCGCGCCGGAACCCCTCGAAGTCTCCGCGCAAATCACACCAAATCTTCGCGTTTCCCGCCCGATCTAACACCGCCATACGTACTAGGGTCTTCCCACGAACTCCCATCAACCATTGGAAGGGTGGAAACAGACAAAGGCAGAAGTGGAGGGAAAGGAAGGAAAGGAGAAGAAAAGGTTTCTGCTCTCGGGCTGCCCTATTTCTACAGGCGCGACAAATAGACATCCACATACCTCGCCGCCTATTTGAACCTCCAATGGGTTGACGTCCTGACCGCTTGCCGTCAAGTTCAACGACAAACGTCCACATCGCTGGACGCTAACACTAAGTCAACGGCTAGTCCCTGGCCGTCAACCACAAGTCAACTGCAATATCCATTGTCGTCAACCACACCCGAACTTCTACAAGACCTAATAAGGATCCGTTGAGACCCAAGACCATACAAAAACTGTCATATGTTGGTGTAAACTGCCATATGTTGTTGCAAATTGTCATATGTTGGTGTAAAATTGACATATGTTAGTGCAAACTAGCATAAGTTGGTGTAAACTTGCATATGTTGGTGCAAACTGGCATATGTTAGTGTAAAATTGTCATATGTTGGTGTAAAATAACATATGTTGGTGAAAACTGACACATGTTAGTGTAAAACTGTCATATATATGTTGGTGTAAAACAACATATGTTGGTGCAAACTTGCATATGTTGGTGCAAACTGGCATATGTTGGTGTAAAACTATCATATGTTGGTGTAAACTGCCATATGTTGTTGCAAACTATCTTATGTTGGTGTAAAACTAGCATATGTTGGTGCAAACTAGCATATGTTGGTGTAAACTTGCATATGTTGGTGCAAACTGGCATATGTTAGTGTAAAACTGCTATATGTTGGTGTAAAACAACATATGTTGGTGCAAACTGGCATATGTTAGTGTAAAACTGTGATATGTTGGTGTAAAAAAGGCATATGTTGGCATAAAACAACATATGTTGGTGCAAACTGGCATATGCTGGTGTAAAATTACATATGTTGGTGCAAACTGACATATGTTGGTGTAAAACTAACATATGTCGATGCAACTGGCATATGTTGGTGTAAACTCGCATACGTTGGTGCAAACTGGCATATATTGGTGTAAAACTGGCATATGTTGGTGCAAACTGACATATGTTGGTGCAAACTGACATATGTTGGTGTAAAACGTCATATGTTGGTGTAAACTGACATATATGGGTGTAAAACTGACATATGTTGGTGAAAAATGCCATATGTTAGTGTAAACTGATATATGTTGGTGTAAAACTAACAAATGTTGGTGTAAACTAGCATATGTTGGTGCAAACTGGCATATGTTGGTGTAAAATACCATATGTTGGTGCAAACTGGCATATGTTGGTGTAAAACTGGCATATGTTGGTGTAAACTGGCATAAATTGATGCAAACTAGCATATGTTGATGTAAAATGTCATATGTTGGTGCAAACTAGCATATCTTGGTATAAAATTGTCATTTTGTACCAACATATGACAGTTTTGCACCAACATATGCCAGTTCGCACCAACATATGGCAGTTTTACACAAACTTATGCTAGTTTGCACCAACATATGCCATTTTGCATATACATGTCAGTTTGCACAAATATATGCTAGTTTACACCAACATATGTCCGTTTGCACCAACATATGTTGTTTTACACAAACATATGCCAGTTTTGCACCAACATATGTCAGTTTTGCACCAACATATGCCAGTTTTACACCAATATATGCCAGTTTTGTACCAACAATGTCAGTTTGCACCAATATATGCCATTTTGCATATACATATGTCAGTTTGCACCAACATATGCTAGTTTACACCAACATATGTCCGTTTGTACCAACATATGTTGTTTTACACCAACATATGACAGTTTTACACCAACATATGCCAGTTTTGCACCAACATATGCCAGTTTTGCACCAACAATGTCAGTTTGCACCAACATATGTCATTTTGCATATACATATGTCAGTTTGAACTAACATATGATAGTTTTACGCCAACAAATGTCAGTTTGCACCAACATATGCCAATTTAAGCCAACATATGCTAGTTTACACCAATATATGCTAGTTTTACACCAACATATGTCAGCTTGCACCAACATATAAAATTTTAAACAAACATATGCTAGTTTACACTAACATATACCAGTTTGCACCAACATATGCGTTTGCACAAATATATGATAGTTTTGCACCAACATATGTCAGTTTGCACTAACATATATCAGTTTGCACCAACATATACTAGTTTGCACCAACATATGCCAGTTTACACCAACATATGTCAAATTTACACCAACATATGATAGTTTGCACCAACATATGACAGTTTTACACCAACATATGATAATTTGAATCAATATATGCCAGTTTACACGAACATATGTCAGTGTTACACCAACATATGCCAGTTTGCACCAACATATGCTAGTTTGCACCAACATATGCTAGTTTGCACCAACATATGACATTTTACACCAACATATGCAGTTTACACCAACATATGTCAGCTTTTCACCAACATATGTTAGTTTACACCAACATATAACAGTTTTACACCAACATATGCCAGTTTGCACAAACATATTCAATTTTACACCACCATATGTCAGTTTATACCAACATATGGCAATTTGCACTAACATTTGCCAATTTACACCAACATATGACATTTTACACCAACATATGCCACGTTGCACCAACATATGCTAGTTTACACCAACATATGGCAGGTTTACACTAACATATGCCAGTTTGCACTAACATATGCCACTTTGCACTAACATATGACAATTTTACACTAACGTATGCCCATTTGCACCAACATATGCAAGTTTACACCAACATATGCAAGTTTACACCAACATATGTAATTTTGCACCAACATATGCCAGTTTGCACCAACATAGGAAATTTCAACTAAAAAACAAATTTAAGAAATCCGACAATCGTATGTACGTTTGTACATCGATGACACTTATCTTGGTGCAAACTAGCATATGTTGGTGTAAACTGCCATATGATGGTGTAAAACTGACATATGTTGGTGTAAAATTACATACGTTGGTGCAAGCTGGCATATATTGGTGTAAAACTGGCATATGTTGGTGCAAACTGACACATGTTGGTGCAAAAAAACATATGTTGGTGTAAATTGGCATATGTTGGTGCAAACTGCCATATGTTGGTGTAAAATGCCATATGTTGGTGCAAACTGGCATATGTTGGTGTAAAACTGGCATATGTTGGTGTAATTTGGCATAAATTGATGCAAACTGGCATATGTTGATGTAAAATGTCATATGTTGGTGCAAACTAGCATATCTTGGTATAAAATTGCTAGTTTGCACCAACATATGACAGTTTTGCACCAACATATGCCAGTTCGCACCAATATATGGCAGTTTTACACAAACTTATGCCAGTTTGCACCAACATATGCTAGTTTACACTAACATATGCCCGTTTGCACCAACATATGTTGTTTTACACCAACATATGACAATTTTACACCAACATATGTCAATTTTGCACTAACATATGCCACGTTTGCACCAACAATGTCAATTAGCACCAACATATGCCATTTTGCATATACATATGTCAGTTTGGACCAACATATGATAGTTTTACGCCAACAAATGTCAGTTTGCACCAACATATGCCAATTTAAGCCAACATATGCTAGTTTACACCAATATATGCTAGTTTTACACCAATATATGTCAGTTTGCACCAACATATAAAATTTTACACAAACATATGCCAGTTTGCACTAACATATACCAGTTTGCACAAACATATGCTAGTTTGCACCAATATATGATAGTTTTGCACCAACATATGCCAGTTTGCACCAACATATGTCAGTTTGCACCAACATATGGTAGTTTGCACCAACATATGCCAGTTTACACCAACATATGTCAAATTTCCACCAACATATGATAATTTGCACCAACATATGACAGTTTTACACCAACATATGATAGTTTGAATCAATATATGCCAATTTACACGAACATATGTCAGTGTTACACCAACATTGCCAGTTTGCACCAACATATGCCAGTTTGCACCAACATATGGTATTTTACACCAACATATGCCAGTTTACACCAACATATATCAACTTTACACCAACATATGACAGTTTACACCAACATATGACAGTTTTACACCAACATATGCCAGTTTGCACTAACATATTCAATTTTACACCACCATATGTCAGTTTATACCAACATATGGCAATTTGGACTAACATATGCCAATTTGCACCAACATATGACATTTTACACTAACATATACCAGTTTGCACCAACATATGCCAGTTTACACCAACATATGGCAGGTTTACACTAACACATGCTAGTTTGCACCAACATATGCCACTTTGCACTAACATATGACAGTTTTACACTAACGTATGCCCGTTTGCACCAACATATGCAAGTTTACACGAACATATGCAAGTTTACACCAACATATGCAATTTTGCACCAACATATGCCAGTTTGCACTAACATATGCTAGTTTTCACCAACATAGGAAATTTCAACTAAAAAACAAATTTAAGAAATTCGACAATCGTATGTACGTTTGTACATCGATGACACTTATCTTAGTGTAAACTGGCATATATTGGTGTAAACTGCCATATGGTGGTGTAAACCTGACATATGTTGGTGTAAAATCGCATGCGTTGGTGCAAGCTGGCATATACTGGTGTAAAACTAGCATATGTTGGTGCAAACTGACATATGTTGGTGTAAACTGACATATGTTGGTGTAAAATGCCATATGTTGGTGTAAACTTGCATATGTGGGTGTAAAACTGACTTATGTTGGTGAAAAATGTCATATGTTAGTGTAAACTGACATATGTTGGTGTAAAACTAACAAATGTTGGCGTAAACTGGCATATGTTGGTGCAAAATGCCATATGTTGGTGTACAATACCATATGTTGGTGCAAACTAGCATATGTCGGTGTAAAACTAGCATATGTTGGTTTAATTTGGCATAAATGGATGCAAACTGGCATGTGTTGATGTAAAATGTCATATGTTGGTGCAAACTAGCATATCTTGGTATAAAATTGCTAGTTTGCACCAACATATGACAGTTTTGCACCAACATATGCCAGTTCGCACCAATATATGGCATTTTTACACAAACTTATGCTAGTTTGCACCAACATATGCTAGTTTACACCAACATATGCCCGTTTGCACCAACATATGTTGTTTTACACCAACATATGACAATTTTACACCAACATATGCCAGTTTTGCACTAATATATGCCAGTTTTGCACTAACAATGTTAATTTGCACCAACATATGCCATTTTGCATATATATATGTCAGTTTGCACCAACATATGATAGTTTTACGCCAACAAATGTCAGTTTGCACCAACATATGCCAGTTTGAGCCAACATGTAACGGCCCTGGATATCCATACCCAATAAGGGTCCATATCCAGATCCATCTCCCGCGAACGGACCGAAGTCTTGCAAAGGATATCTCAAACATGTGTCCAGTACGAATATAAAACACCACAATTACAATATATAACACAAGAAAGTACAAGTGTATATAACTGTAAACCACAATGTACAATAGTCCACAATTACAATATTAAAGAGTACAACTACCTGGGGCATACCCCGAGGAATCACAAGCTCAAACGACCCTACTACTCTACTACTGGTGGTACAAGTTTGCACTACTCTGCGTAAACCACGCTGAAGTCAGCTAACACCTGCTAAGTTGGCTAACACCTGAAATAGACTGTAAGGGAGTGAGCCTCAACAAGTCATTGGCTCAGTAGGGAGTGTTGGATCTCTTATTTTGATGATGTTTAAGTATGATTCATAGAAATGTGAAAATCATGCTATACATGTTTCATTTATATCTCACATTGCTTTTCTTCATTTGTAGCTCATTTAAAAGAAGAAAACATCCAGTAGTGTCGACAAATGATCCAGTGGTGTCGACACTAGACCACTGTCCCAGAAGCCTATGTGTGAAGATGTACCAGTGGTGTTGACACAACACCCAGTGGTGTCGACACTAGGTGACTGTCCCAGAAGCTTGTTTCCAAGCCAGGAACTTGTGTGTCGACACATAGTTGTGTAGTGTCGACACAGTTCGGATGATTCTCCAGATCTGAACTTACCAAGTCACGTGGATGATTTTGGTAAAGGGGTTTTGGGCGGGACATTCTATGCTCCCAATTCCCAAGATATTTTGTGGACCTATAAATACCCTCTGCTCTTCCAGACTCTAGAATATTCCCTCTATTTCTGAAGAAGGCTTCATCCTGGCGAATTGCTCTCAGATCTGAAGAAATCAAAGTCTTGAGTATCTTGGATGATCCATTTGAAGAAGAATTTTGAGCCATTAGAGTCTTCTTCCTGGAGCAGAAGCAGAAGAACTGATCTCTACTTTTGAAGCAGAAACAAGGACCTTCGAACCAGTCTTCTTCAACTTTGGATTTCAATTGATCTGACTGGTTCTTCATCTCAAACTCACTCTATTGAAGTGTGTGTTGTGAAATTGATGCAATCCTTGTGCACAATTTCGTGTGTGTGATTGAATCTGAGATTTCCATATCTCAGAGTGTGTGTGTTGTTAAGTGTGTTTTCTGAACTGGCGAGATAAGCCATTTTGTGTGTGTGTGTGGATGGTGGATGTAGGATACACAGTTGTGTAATCCGAACCACCTTAAATCTCCTTGTTTCTATGGTTTGCTTGCTAATTACATTAGATATTTGATAGGCTCGCTGGTTCTTCCACATCTATTCTATTTAACTTGTTCAAAATTGTGATTAAACTCTAAATCTAAGCATCTAATCAAGTGAATTTCAAAGTCTAGTAAAATCTATTCAACCCCCCCCCTTCTAGATTTCTTCATAGCAGTAATTCCACAACATTTCATTTGGTATCAGAGCGGGTTCTCTTTGCACTTCCAGTGTTTGAACTTACGATCAAGAGTTTGTTGCTATGGAGAGCACTAGGGGATTTATAGCTGAGGGTCATTTGATTACTAGGCCTCCTTTCTTTGATGGATCTGACTATGCCTATTGGAAAAATAGGATGCAGGTATTCTTGAGAGCTCAGGACTATGAGCTCTGGAAGATTGTTGAAAAAGGACCATCTGATCTGCCAGAGGATGAGGACCTGTAGACTAAGGAACAGATCAAGAAATCTACCCTCAACTAGAGTGCTATGAATATGATGCAATGTGCCATTCATCCCAAAGAGTACTCCAAAGTATCTTCATGCAAGTCTGCTAAGGAGATGTGGGACAAGCTCTAGCTCATCTATGAAGGGACCTCAGAGATAAGGGAGACCAAGGCAAGTATCTTAGTTTCAGAGTATGAAATGTTCAAAATGAAAAGTGATGAGACTATCTCAGAGATGTTTGCTAGGTTCATGCTTTTAGTGAATGGTCTTAGAGGTCTAGGAATGGACTATTCTAACAGTGATCTTGTTAGAAAAGTTCTTAGATCTTTACCAGCAGCTTGGCATACAAAGGCCACAGTTATTGAAGATTCAAAAAATCTGTCTACCATGCAATTGGATGAGCTAATAGGTTCACTTATGACATATGAAATTAATCTGAAGAGAAATGCATCTATCATCACTTCTAAGAAACCCATTGCTTTAAAAGCTTCATCTAGTTCAAAAACTGATGCTGACCAATCTGATAATGATGATGATTCTTCTGATGAAGAGGAGGATGAGGAATTGGCTTTATTGACAAGGCAATTCAAAAAGTTATTGAGAAAGAAAGGAACATGTAAATTCAAATCCTTCATCAGAAAGGATGCTTCAAAGAAAACTGATTTCAATAAAAGATTGGATACAAACAAAAAGGCTGACATTATCTGTTATGAGTGCAGGAAAATAGGACACATGAGAGGGGAGTGTCCTGAATTAAAGAAGAAATTGAAGAATTAGACGCTTAAGAAGACAAGGGCAATGCTGGCCACATAAAGTGATGAGGATGAAGAAGATCAAGTTGAAAATGAATCTGATGAAGAAGAAGTGACATGTCTCATGGCCAGACATGAGGAAAAAACTGAGGTAAGTTCTTCTTTTGAGGACTTGACAACTGATGAATGGGAGGAAGCATATGCTGTTATGTTTGAGAAATTATGTGAACTCAAATCTGAAAACAAAACCTTGAAAAAGAAGATCAACATCATGCTAAATAACCCACAGGAATCTGAGAAGATTAATGTTCTGAATGATGAAATTAATAACATGAAGAAGGAACAAGAATGCTTGAATGAACAGATTGATTTCATTAAGGAAAGATGCCAAGTCACTGAAAAAGAAAAACAAATCTTGGCTAATGAAAATGAAAAACTCAAAAATGAAAAAGAGGTGATTCAAAAGGAATTGGAATTTGTCCAAAAAGAATTGAATGACAAGAAAGAAACCTTGTCTAAATTTGTCAAAGGCAAAGAAAATCTAGATACGATTTTGGGTGTTCGGATGAACACTATCAAGCATGGACTAGGTTTTCAACCTGAGAACAAAAAGAAAATTGGGCAAACTTTAATAACATCATTTGTTCAATGAAGCACCTCATATGGAAAATTTGATGAGAGCTTCAAATAAAAATCACAAACAAACTCAAAATCTAAAAATAAAGATCAATTCAAAAACTCCAAAATTCAATTGAATCATGAAGGAATTCGAGGCAAAAATCAACAAAATCTGAAATTCAATGTTAGACCAATCTCATACTCAAAGAACAATGGAAATTCTTTAGCTGGATATAATTCTTATGTCAGAAGAAACAAAAATGTTGCACCACAGAAAATCATGGTATGTTCTATCTGTAAAAAATCTCGTCACACTGATGATATTTGTAGATCACAAAAAAATTCAAGAAAAACAAGACAAGTATGGATTCCAAAACAACTTGTTGTTGAATTGAAACAACTGATGGGACCCAAAGCAATTTGGGTACCAAAATTTTCCTTCTAATTCTTTTTGCAGGAATGTCTTACAACCCACAAGAAAGACAATGGTACCTTGATAGTGGCTGTTCAAGACATACGACTGGAGATAGAGACAAATTCTCCATTTTCATTGAAAAAGATGGTGGATAAGTAATTTTTGCAGGTAAGAACAAATGACAAATCATTGGAACTGGAAAAATTGGTAAGCACCCTTCGAACTCCATTGAAAATGTTTTGCTTGTAGAAGGCCTTAATCATAATTTATTGAGCATTAGTCAACTGTGTGATAAAGGCCTCAAGATAATTTTTGATTCTGAATCTTGTGAAATTGTTGAAAAGGGTTCTGGCAAAATAAAATTCCTTGGTCAAAGAATCAACAATGTTTATTTGGTTGACCTAAATGATCATCAGCATGAAAATCTATGCTTAGTAGCTAATCAGCATGACTTGTTTCAGTTATGGCATCGTAGATTAGGTCATGCTAGCGAAAATGTTTTGAATAAATTGTTGAGATACTCTCTAGTAAATGGTTTACCAAAAATAAAGAAAAATAAAAATGCTCTTGTATGTGCTGCATGTGCTCAAGGCAAACAGACCAGAAGATCATTCAAATCTGTTGCACCATTAACTACTTCCAAACCCTTTGAATTATTACACAGATTTATTTGGTTCTACTAGGACACTCAGTCTTAGTGGACACAGATTTGGGTTTGTGATTGTAGATGATTTCTCTAGGTTTAACTGGGTGTATTTCTTATCTCACAAGAGTGACACTTTTGATAATTTCAAAGAGTTTGTTGATAAAATTGAAATTGTAAAAATAAATAAAATCCACTCCATTCTTACTGATCGTAGAGGGGAATTTGACAATAACTTGTTTTTTGATTTTTGCAGAAATAAGGGAATTGATCACAAGTTCGCCTCTCCAAGGACTCCTGAGCAGAATGGAATAGTTGAAAGGAAGAATATGACATTGGTGGAAATGGCCAGAACATTGTTGATTGAAAGTCAGCTTCCAAGGAAATTCTGGGCAGAAGCTGTAAATACTTCTTGCTCTGTTCTCAACAGGGTGATGGTAAGACCTGTCCTTAAGAAAACTTCTTATGAACTAATGAAAGGTAAGAAGCCTCACATTGCATATTTCAAGGTTTTTGGTAGTAGAGTCTTCATTCACAACAATGATAAATATGATCTAGACAAATTTGAAAAGAAAAGTCAAGTAGGCATTTTTCTGGGTTATTCTGAGAATTCAAGGTCATATAGAGTTTTTAACATTGAATCAAATTCTGTAGAGGTGTGACGACCCTCCTTATACTGGTACGATTATACCAATCCACGTCGATATAATGAACGTCGTTACAGTGGGACATTTACCCAACACTACCACTAGATTGAGATGTACACAAATATAGTCATAGAACAGCGGAAGTAAAAGAACTAACTGTCAATTTTATTTCATCATCCACATTCGACATACATAGCCCATATAGCAATTTAAAAGAAACTAAAGTCCACATAATGAAATTCTAGATCCAAATTACATTGTTCATCCACAATTACACGTCTCAAATTTCATACTATGGAAAAGAAAGTACAATGTCGGTGACTCCACAACAATCTACTCTCCTCGCTCGGAATCACTCTCAACGATCTCCTCCAAGGAAGTAGGGTCACCTGCTAAACCTGTACGCCGAAGCAAGGGTGAGTCTAAAAGACTCAGCAAGTAATCCATACACATTATACATACACACATCACATGCACATTTTACCTTCAATTACATTAATCAATACATGCGGCATGGTGGAACAATCTTTAAAGAAAGCCTATCATGATACTTCTACCAATTTCATAACACATGGTACATGGTTTATGTTATTCCACAATAATATACCTACTGCATGCTTCTTGTATATTTACTCACATGGTAGCTAAATTATAATGTGTTGTAACATGATAGCAATTTAGGCATGAAGTTTACACATAAAGGAAGAATATTCTTAACATGGATTCTACGCACTTTTCCACATGCATATCACAATTGTAACCATAATGAGCTTGCTGTTTTGGCGTGGATCTAACACCATCATATCATATTTCACAATTTTACATGCTATCACATTAGTTTCACATATTCACATATTCACTTACACATTACATAATTTCACTTATACACAATCACGTTATTCTCATTTAAATGCCGTGACACATAGTCCAAACCACCACTAGAAGGACACACGTAACACATTCACATAACACATAGACGCCACCTAGGCAACACAGTGATGAATCTTGGTACTACGCAGACCGAGAGAAGTCCTCTCCACCCTAACCAGTGGTACTTGTCCACCTCCAGGATTTCATCCTAATGCCCATAGGATATCGAACACATTGAACCTTCCCGTGGGGACTTTACCACGGTACGGTTCCACAGCCCTCTATGGAAGCAGTGTCACACACGGCACAGTTTACACATTTTCCAATTTAACACACACACGATTTCACACTAATTAACACATTAATTCCATTTTCACATTCATGTACATGGTTCAGTTTCCCTAACATGGTACTATTGTTAACAAGACTTAAACATTCAGGGATTGACACTAGTCATGTTGAAACCATTTAACAAATCTATAATCACAATAAACATGCTTTAGTTAATCATTTCTTCGTGAATTGCATAAATATCACTTACTGTTGCCCAACCCACATGAAATTTTAACCACGAGCTGTTTACAGGTTATAGATCATACATACAAATTTTCATATTTTTATGAGCTATATAAAATTTACAGAAAATAGAATAATCATTTGCATGTTACTTGTAAATCAGTTCATCATGGATTCACAATGTTATGGTCATAATTAACAGTTTACAACCCTGTGTCTAACAGTCATAACATTAAAAAATTTTTCCCAGAATTTAACAAGTATCACATGATTTATTGGAATTTAAAACAACCCATTCATGCTCCCTGTTTTTCAATCCAGAATTTATAAATAATTACATAGACATGGGAAAATTCCCAAATTTTCATGACATGAACTGACACTCATCCACATCGCCTGAAAATTTTATGGCACTTACATTCCACATGGATTACATAAACAGTGATTTACCATGTTCAAAACCTATTTATCATACATTTCAAATAAATTCAATAATTAGTGCAATTAACAAAAATTCACAGTGATTACTCAACATGATCCGCTATCCATATTACATAGCTTATAAAAATTACAGTATATCCTCATGCGTGGAAATCCGAAAAATAGATCATATAAGGAAGAACAATTCACTGTTCTTTCCTGAAGAACTAAACAGCAAGGATCTGGCCGTTTATTCAGGTCAACAGCAGTATAGGGTGCCGCCAACTTAGGATCTTAACGGCAAGGGATTCCGCCGTTAAGTTCCTGTCTGTGCAAAACGCAGACTGAACTCAAAAGACTTGGTGAAATGGGGTTCCAGGACTCGAATAAAATTCCAAAATAATACTTAAGACCTACTAGACATATGTATGAGTAATGGGGATGGTTTACTTGCCTCAGGAAAAATCAACAAGGGGAATAAAAGGTCGAAGAAGCTCTCCTCGGCCAGTGCCAAGAAGCCTCCAAAACCTCCCAGCTCCGGGCTCTGTGATGAGTCTCTCTGCACGCTGGAGTCGGGGAAGTGTTCCTCGATGTTCAAGGAGTCCTCCTGACGTCGTAGACCACCGGAAGATGCCTCCAGTCGCCGGATCAAGGGCCACAAACTTCAGGTTTTCTCACAGCTCTGGGGTTTCTTTGTCAAAGAGACAAAGGGGTCTCTTCTAGTCACAAGAGGGTGTTTTTATAAGCTGTGGCTTTGGGGTATGCGTAGATAGGATGGGAGAGCCGTTGGGGACAGCTCCCCAATCAGAGAGCAAGGCAATCGCAGGATCTCTGGATCTACTGTGCACATAATTTTAGAGAAATAGACGTCCACATACATGGCCGTCTACAAGTTTTTGGCGTCCATCGATATGGACGTCAACTTCTCATGAACGTCCATTCATGTTGCCGTCAATTGCCCTTCGGCCAGGTCATGAAATTATGCGGAAAACCATATTTACTCTATGTATATACATGCAAATTTATGAAGTATAAGGTAAGTACTATCTACTCAGTGCAAATGAACCACATTTAAGAACTAAACATACACATACATACATAGGTACACCAAGATAATATGTACATAAATATCTACATGTTTATACATGATACTATACACAAGCATGAATCAACACACGACAAAATAAAAGGACAAAAATTTCGAGGGCCTTACACCCTCTCCCCCTTAAAGAAACTTCATCCTAACAACACTACTCAAACAATTGGGGATACTTCTTCTTCATCGCATCCTTAAGTTCCCAGGTAGCCTCCTCTTGCGAGAAGTTCCGCCATAAAACTTTTACCGACGCAATACTCTTGTTTCGGAGATGCTGAACCTTCCGGTCAAGAATAGCTACCGGTTGCTCCACATAGGAGAGATCTGGCTGGATCTCCACTGGCTCATGACTAATAACATGAGATGGATCTCGAACATATCTCCTGAGCATAGATACGTGGAAAATGGGATGAACGCTAGCTAAAGCCGAGGGTAAAGCTAGCTCATAAGCCACGCTACCTAAACGTCTGAGAATCTCATATGGGCCAATGAATCTAGGACTTAATTTGCTATGCCTGCCAAACCTGACAACACCTCGAGTAGGTGAAATCTTCAAAAAGACATGCTCACCCACTCCGAACTCCAAATCCTTCCTCCTGTTGTCGGCATAACTCTTCTGCCTATCTTGTGCCGCAAGAAGCCTCTTACTAATCAACTGGACCTTATCCGAAGTTTCCTGAACTAACTCTAGACCGATCAGCTGCCTATCACCTGTCTCCTCCCAACATAAAGGAGATCTACAGGGCCTACCATACAACGCCTCAAAAGGAGCCATACCAATACTCGCATGAAAGCTGTTGTTAGATGCGAACTCCACTAGAGGTAAATGGCACTCCCAATCATCCTTCCAATCCAGAACACACACTCTCAACATATCCTCGAGCATCTGGATAGTCCTCTCAGACTGTCCATCTGTCTGAGGATGAAACGCCGAACTGAGCTTCAGCTCCGAACCTAAAGCATCCTGAAGACCCTTCCACAGTCTCGAAGTAAATCTCAGATCTCGATCCGAAATGATTGACTTCGGAACACCATGCAATCTAATGATGCTACTAACATACAACCTAGCCAGACTCTCAACCGACTGCTTCTTCTTGATAGGCAAGAAATGCGCAGCCTTCGAGAATCTATCTACGACTACCCAAATCGAGTCATTACCCCGTCTAGATCGGGGCAAACCCGAAACAAAATCCATAGTGACAGCTTCCCACTTCTATACTGGGATCTCCATCTTCTGCATAAGACCATATGGTCGCTGCCTCTCGGACTTCACTTGCTGGCATACTAAACACCTAGATACATAATCCGCTACATCCCTCTTCATGCCAGACCACCAAAAAGACCTCTTCAAATCCTGGTACATCTTAGTGTTACCCGGATGAATAGAGAATCTCGACCTATGAGCTTCTGCTAATACATGCTCACGGACATCTACAATGTCAGGAACACATACTCGGTGATGAAACCTAACCACGCCGTCCTCATTGCGAGCAATGCCTGCCTTGCGCACTAACTCTTGGAGTCTAGGGTCGGCCTTCTGTTGCTCGATCACCTCATCCAACACCAAAGACCTAATGGACAACTGAGCTACAAAAGCCTGACACAAAGATGGCTCTAACTCAGTCATCGCACATGCTGCATCCTCCAACATCTTCCAATCCTGCTGGAGAGAAGACTTCTTCCTACTAAGGGCATCCTCTACAACATTCGCCTTTCCAGGATGATACTGGAGGTCGAAGTCATAGTCCTTCAGGAACTCAATCCATCTTCTCTGCCTCAGGTTTAATTCCTTTTGAGAGAAAAGATATTTCAAGCTCTTGTGGTCAGTGAACACCTCAAATCTGGCACCATAAAGATAGTGTCTCCAGATCTTTAGTGCATGAACCACTGCCGCAAGCTCCAAATCATGAGTTGGATAGTTTCGCTCATGCTTCTTCAATTGATGAGAAGCGTACGCTACTACCCTTCCTTGCTGCATCAATACACAGCCAAGGCCAATCCGAGAAGCATCCGTGTAGATAGCAAAACCCTCTACACCGTTTGGCAGAACTAACACTGGAGCTGATGTGAGCTTAGTCTTCAATAATCGAAAAATACTCTCACACTCGTCGGACCAGACAAACTTCACTCCCTTCTTGGTTAGCTGAGTCAATGGGGCGGCGATGGATGAAAATCCCTCAATAAATCGCCGATAGTAACCTGCCAAACCAAGAAAACTCTGAATCTTCGAGGGGTCTTGGGAATCTCCCAATCCATAACAGCCTGGACCTTCGCTGGATCAACTGCTACACCAGCACCGGAGATAACATACCCAAGAAATGAACCTCGCGCAACCAAAAATCGCACTTGCTGAATTTAGCATACAGCTTGTGTGCACGGAGAACCTCTAATACTACCCTCAAATGCTGACGGTGTGTAGTCTCATCCGGAGAATAGACTAACACATCATCGATAAACACTACAACAAAGCTATCTAAATAAGGCCTAAACACCCTGTTCATGAGATCCATGAACGCCGCCGGGGCATTGGTTAGACCAAAAGGAAGAACTAAAAACTCATAATGTCCATAACGAGTCCTAAAGGCCGTATTGGACACATCCTCACTCCTAATCCTCAACTGATGATAGCCAGACCACAAATCAATCTTAGAAAAGACTGATGCATTTTGCAGCTGGTCAAACAAATCATCAATCCGAGGTAAGGGATACCTATTCTTCACAGTCACTTGGTTTAGCTTCCTATAATCGATGCATAACCTAAGTGACCCATCCTTCTTCTTTATAAACAATACAGGTGCGCCCCAAGGAGAAACACTAGGGCGAATGAATCCCTTATCTAGCAATTCCTGCAACTGCCTCCTCAACTCAGCTAACTCCGTAGGTGCCATCCGATATGGAGCCTTCGAGATAAGAGAGGTGCCCGGAAGCAACTCTATGGTGAACTCTATCTCTCTATCTAGTGACAATCCAAAAAATCATCGGGAAAGACGTCTGGAAAATCCTTCACTACATCGATCTCTGCAAGAGTAGGTGACTCATCAGCCTCGGGTACTAACACTACGCTGGCAAGAAAAGCGTCACAACCCTTGCTTACCATGCTCATCCCCTTCATGGCAGAGATGACCAACTTTCCTGCCACGTTCCTTGGCAAGGGATGAGAGAACTCGTCCTCACCAGGAATGCGAAAAACAATCCTCTTCCCACGACAATCTACTAATGCATAGTGCTCCTCTAGCCAATCCAGACCCAGAATAGCATCAAAGTCCTTCATCTTCAGCAAGAAGAAACACCCATCTAGAACCCTATCCTCAATACACACAGGTAACGACGGAATGCACTTCCTAGTCGATACCGTACCCGCAGGTGTGTGTACAGATAAAGGGACTTCTAAATCCTCAGACTCTACGCCTGACTCTATAGCCAACTGCCTAGCAAACCGCTCGAAAATGAACGAGTGAGTGGCACCCGTATCAAACAAAACCCAAGTGTGCACACCTAGAAATAAAACTGTACCTTCGGTGACATGATCCTCCTGCTCGGCATCCTCTCGTGCTAGAGCAAACACTCGAGCTTGGGCTCGAGGCCTTCCTGGTCTTCCTGTAGCTGGTGCTGCTGCTGCTGCCACTGCTGGGGCTGGCGCTCCATGCTGGACTCCCTGCTGAAGTCTCGGACAATCCTTGATCTTGTGGTCACTGCTCCTGCACTTCAGGCATTTCCCCGCTACCATCCAACACTCCGTACCACCGTGTGTCCTCCCACAATGAGGACACTCCTTCTTTACACTAGGGGAACGTTGAGAAGGTACCTAAGTACTACTGGCTGCCACTGGACGCTGCGATGACTGGTACACTGCCTTCTTCTTATCCTGCCGCTGGAAAGGAGCTGTAGGCCTCTTCTGCGAAGCCTTCTTCTCCTCGAGGTACTGCTCCATCTCACCCTCCTACCTACAAGCAGCGCTAAGGGCCTCGTCCAGGATATGATGATCAAACACCACAATCCTCGTCCTCAGTGATGGCTTAAGGCCCATCACGAACTTCTTTGCCTTCCTACGCTCATCCGCCACTATGTAAGGTGCATACTTAGATAATTCAGCAAACCTGACCTCGTACTCGAGTACAGTCATGGGGCCCTGAGTCAAAGAAAGGAACTCCTACTCCATCCTGTCCTGGATATGCTCGGGGATGAACTTGGCCCGGAAGAGCCTCACGAACTCATCCCAAGCAACATCAATAGCACTGTCCTCGAACCGAGTATGCAGTAAGGAAGCCCACCACACATCGGCTCTCTCCTGCAACACAACCTTCATAAGCACCAAACTAAACAACTCTAACTTAACAGGGTATACAAACATATAAAACTAACACATACCTGTAGCATATAGGTGGCTAAAGTAACCTTGTCATCGTCCGTACACCTAATAGCTCGGAAGATCTTCTCGATCTCCCTCATCCAGCTCTCAGCTAGCAATGGGTCGCTCTCCCCCTTAAAAGAGGGTGGCAACATCCTCTTGAACCTTTCCATGATGGAGGGTCCACCATGGTCCTGAGCCTGGGGAACTGGAACCTAAGCCTGCTACAACAAACAACAAGCAACACATATTCAACATAACATCATGCAATTAAATAAAACAGACTACTCTTTATCTTATTATTCTAACCTGAGCCTCCAACTGAGACTCGAGTGCAGCCTGGGTGTGGGCCTACGTCTGCATGGCCTGCACTAGACCCTGCATGAACACTCCATAATCCACTGGTGGCGGTGGGGGAAGTATAGGGCCCTGAGGTGCTGGGGCCTGCTGCTCAGCCTGCTCCTCACGCCTCTGCTCGCCCTCATGAGCAGGAACACCACCACGTCTACCACGTGAAGCCATGTGCTGCAATTAATTTAGCTACTATTAGAAACTACGTTATTCAGTTCATAACCACTTTCTTATCTATCTTTCATTCATTATTAATCAATTCTACACATGTGGACAATTCTATAGAGACTTAGCATGTAATGAAGATGATGACTTATATATTTATGTACAGTCTCAACCGGTTGGGCTCTGATACCAATCTCTGTGACGACCCTCCTTATACCGGTACGATTATACCAATCCACGTCGATATAATGAATGCCATTACAGTGGGACATTTACCCAACACTACCACTAGATTGAGATGTACACAAATATAGTCATAGAACAGCGGAAGTAAAAGAACTAACTGTCAATTTTATTTCATCATCCACATTCGACATACATAGCCCATATAGCAATTTAAAAGAAACTAAAGTCCACATAATGAAATTCTAGATCCAAATTACATTGTTCATCCACAATTACACAAGTCTCAAATTTCATACTATGGAAAAGAAAGTACAATGTCGGTGACTCCACAACAATCTACTCTCCTCGCTCGGAATCGCTCTCAATGATCTCCTCTAAGGAAGTAGGGTCACCTGCTAAACCTGTACGCCGAAGCAAGAGTGAGTCTAAAAGACTCAGCAAGTAATCCATACACATTATACATACACACATCACATGCACATTTTACCTTCAATTACATTAATCAACACATGCGGCATGGTGGAACAATCTTTAAAGAAAGCCTATCATGATACTTCTACCAATTTCATAACACATGGTACATGGTTTATGTTATTCCACAATAATATACCTACTGCATGCTTCCTGTATATTTACTCACATGGTAGCTAAATTATAATGTGTTGTAACATGATAGCAATTTAGGCATGAAGTTTACACATAAAGGAAGAATGTTCTTAACATGGATTCTACGTACTTTTCCACATGCATATCATAATTGTAACCATAATGAGCTTGCTGTTTTGGTGTGGATCTAACACCATCATATCATATTTCACAATTTTACATGCTATCACATTGGTTTCACATATTCATATAATCACATATTCACTTACACATTACACAATTTCACTTATACACAATCACATTATTCTCATTTAAATGTCGTGACACATAGTCCAAACCACCACTAGAAGGACACACATAACACATTCACATAACACATAGACACCACCTAGGCAACACAGTGACGAATCTTGGTACTGCGCAGACCGGGAGAAGTCCTCTCCACCCTAACCAGTGGTACTTGTCCACCTCCAGGATTTCATCCTAATGCCCATAGGATATCGAACACATTGAACCTTCCCATGGGGACTTTACCATGGTATGGTTCCACAGCCCTCTATGGAAGCAGTGTCACACACGGCACAGTTTACACATTTTCCAATTTAACACACACACGATTTCACACTAATTAACACATTAATTCCATTTTCACATTCATGTACATGGTTCAGTTTCCCTAACATGGTACTATTGTTAACAAGACTTAAACATTCAGGGATTGACACTAGTCATGTTGAAACCATTTAACAAATCTATAATCACAATAAACATGCTTTAGTTAATCATTTCTTCGTGAATTGCATAAATATCACTTAATGTTGCCCAATCCACATGAAATTTTAACCATGAGCTTTTTACAGGTTATAGATCATACATACAAATTTTCATATTTTTATGAGCTATACAAAATTTACAAAAAATAGAATAATCATTTGCATGTTTCTCGTAAATCAGTTCATCATGGATTCACAATGTTATGGTCGTAATTAATAGTTTACAACCCTGTGTCTAATAGTCATAACATTACAGATTTTTTTCTGGAATTTAACAAGCATCACATGATATATTGGAATTTAAAACAACCCATTCATGCTCCCTGTTTTTCAATCCAGAATTTATAAATAATTACATAGACATGGAAAAATTCCTAAATTTTCATGACATGAACTGACACTCATCCACATCGCCTGAAAATTTTGTGGCACTTACATTCCACATGGATTACATAAACAGTGATTTACCATGTTCAAAACCTATTTATCATACATTTCAGATAAATTCAATAATTAGTGCAATTAACGAAAATTCACAGTAATTACTCAACATGATTCACTATCCATATTACATAGCTTATAAAAATTACAGTATATCCTCATGTGTGGAAATCTAAAAAATAGATCATATAAGGAAGAACAGTTCACTGTTCTTTCCTGAAGAACTAAATGGCAAGGATCTGGCCGTTTATTTAGGTCAACGGCAGTATAGGGTGCCGCCAACTTAGGATCTTAATGGCAAGGGATTCCGCCGTTAAGTTCCTGTCTGTGCAAAACGCAGACTGAACTCAAAAGACTTGGTGAAATAGGGTTCCAGGACTCGAATAAAATTCCAAAATAATACTTAAGACCTACTAGACATATGTATGAGTAATGGGGATGGTTTACTTGCCTCAGGAAAAATCAACAAGGGGAATAAAAGGTCAGAGAAGCTCTCCTCAGCCAGTGCCAAGAAGCCTCCAAAACCTCCCAGCTCCGGGCTCTGTGATGAGTCTCTCTGCACGCTGGAGTCGAAGAAGTGTTCCTCGATGTTCAAGGAGTCCTCCAATCATCGTAGACCGCCAGAAGACGCCTCCAGTCGCCAGATCAAGGGCCACAAACTTCAGGTTTTCTCACAGCTCTAGGGTTTCTTTGTCAAAGAGACAAAGGGGTCTCTTCTAGTCACAAGAGGGTGTTTTTATAAGCTGTGGCTTTGGGGTATGCGTAGATAGGATGGGAGAATGTTGTTGGAAAGACCATCCTCTTGAGAATATTGTTGGAAATGTCAATGATAGGATTCACACTAGATCTCATTTTAAAAACATCATTGAACAAGATCAAATGGTCTTTATTTCTCAAGAGGAACCCAAAAATATTATAGAGGCATTAAAAGATGATTCTTGGTTATATGCAATGCAAGATGAACTGAATCAATTCAAAGAAATAATGTTTGGAGTCTTGTTCCCAAAAATCCTGAAATGTCAATAATTGGAATTAGATGGGTCTTTAGGAATAAATTGAACGAAGAAGGAAAGGCTGTAAGAAAGAAAGGTAGACTGGTTGCCAAATGATACAATCAAGAATTTGGAGTTGATTTTGAGGAATCCTTTGCACCAGTAGCTAGGTTAGAAGCTGTTAGAATTTTGCTTGCTTATGCATGTTCCAAAAACTTCAAATTGTTTCAAATGAATGTGAAAACTGTATTTTTGAATGATTTCATAAAAGAGGAAGTGTTTGTTTCTCAACCTCCTAGTTTTGAAGATCTTGATAAGCCTAACTATGTGTATAAATTGCACAAACTCTTTATGGTTTGAAACAGGCTCCAAGAGCTTGGTATGACAGATTGAGCAGTTTTCTGGTTAGTAAAAATTACTCCAGAGGTAAGGTGGATCAAACTCTTTTCACAAAATCAGTCCACAATCATATCATTGTAGTTCAAGTATATGTGGATGATATCATATTTGGTTCCACCAATCCTTCACTATGTGAAGAATTTTCTAAACACATGCACAGTGAATTTGAGATGTGTCTTATGGGAGAATTACAATTCTTTCTTGGTTTGAAGCTCAAACAACTTGAGGATGGAATCCTTATCAATCAAGCCAAATATATCAAAGAGTTGCTCAAAAGATTCAATTTTGAACAAGCCAAACCAGCAACCACTCCCATGAGCACAAGCATTAAACTTGATAAAGATGAAAATGGTAAATCAGTTGATGCAAAACAATACAGAGATATGATTGGATCTCTCCTATATCTTACTGCAAGTAGGCCAGATATTCAATTTAGTGTATGTCTTTGTGCTAGATTTCAGTCTAGTCCAAAGGAAAGTCACTTGCTTGCAGTTAAGAGAATTTTCAGATATCTCTGTGGGACTTGTGATTTGGGTTTATGGTTTCCAGCTGGATGTCAGGTTAATTTGATTTCATATTCTGATGCTGATTATGCTGGATGTAAACTTGATAGGAAGAGCACTAGTGGATATTGTCAGTTCTTAGGAAATTGCATGATATCATGGGCATCCAAAAAGCAACACTCAGTTGCACTCTCTACTGCTGAAGCAGAATATGTTGCTGCAGGAAGTTGTGCAGCTCGTGTTGTGGATAAAAAATCAATTACTTGACTATAATATTGACATTGGGTGTTCATCTATCATGTGTGACAATACTAGTGCAATCAATCTTTTCAAAAATCCAATCCAACATTCCAGAACAAAACACATTGAGATTAGACATCACTTTCTTAGGGATGAAGTTGTAAATAAAAATATTGAATTAGAATTCATCCCCACCGAAAAACAAATTGCAGACATCTTTACAAAACCATTGGCTGAAGATAGGTTCACATCTTTACGAAGAGAACTTGGAATTTGCAATATGGAATAAAAACTGAAAAATAAACTAATCTCTTATGCAAAGATTATGAGGTATATCAAATGGTGATTAGTGGAAGAACAAGTTATGCTTGTTTGAAAACTATCATTATGTGTTGAGGGAAATCCTCCGCCTAGTACCCATGATCTATCATGTGTAAGAATCAATTTCCTTTTTTAAAAAAAAAGACAACTTGAAAATTGAAAAATGAACATTTCTTCTATGTTGTGAATGCTATTCTTGAAACATGCTTGTCCTTCAATGATTGTTTGCTGAAATTTGATTGCTATGATTAAATATGCATTGCTTGAATGTTGAGTGTTTCCTTGATGTACAAATTGAGGGGGAGCATTACTGTTTGAGAAGTAAAGGTGAGTTTTGATATTTGACTTCAAGGAAATCAGATTTGCACATGAAGCTGTTGAAATTGGTCAGATAAAATGCTGAGGATATGTGAGCTTTGGTGAAACTTCTGAGCTGTGAGTAAATTTCTCATTCAATCTTGTCAACACATGTTTCTTCTTGTACCAACATTCTTCTTGAAAAACGTTTCTCAATTCTTCAATCTAAACTTCATCCAATTCAATTGCTCATTTCAATCATTCTTTCATTGAAGAAGGATTTCCTTATTTTTAATGAAAAATAAATGAAATCAATAATTCATGGGGAGCTAAGGACTTCATTGACATTTTCTCTCATAAAACCAAAATTGATCCAGTGTGTTGAAAAAATGTCTAATACATGAGATGTTCATTATTTTTTTCTGAAGAAACCAGGATTGACCATTTAATTGCTATGACATATCCCTTTTAGTCAATATTCTTTTATATTCTGAAATTCTAAAGTAAATTGATTTCTTGAATGGAATTATGTTCAACTGTGTATTGACTTTACACATTTCTTTTAAGACTGATGAGGGATAAAGTTGTCTCAATTGTCTCAATGTTCATTTCCAAAATTTTCTTTTGACAGAGCAATGACATATACACTGAGAAACTGAAAACCTTTACAAAACGTGAAGAGCCATGTATGTCATGAAGTGTTTTGTTATCTCTGTTCTAAGGGGTAAAATCAAAATGATAAAAACCAATGTTAACTGAGTAACTGGAAATATTGACGTCTGATAAACATATATTTCCATGTAAAAAGGTTTTCATTCACCCCTTGAAGCAGGATAATTAGTAAATCTTTAGTAACCAGGGACTCTGGTGTGTAAAAAGCATGTGTACCTGAGTGACGAAGATTTACTACATTTGAATGCTCATTGTCTGAAAATTACAAAAAAATCAATCAATTTAAAAGAAAAATTTAAGAATGAACAACTTGAGCCTGAATCAAGTCTTTTGAGAATGTTTAATTTCAATACTAATTGTCTTAATCCTGAAGAAATCACCTTACTTTGGTTTAGTAAAGTATAACAGATTGCAATTGACTGCATAGAATATATTATGTCAATTAAACTGTTATCCCAGTGCCTCAGAAAGTTTTAATGATCAACTTCTGCTATACAATTTTTTCAGTTCAGTGAATTTATAATGGTATTTTGATGGGAAAATGGAAATGAATTCCTTATCACATTAAAAATCCTTAAATAAATGACTTTACATATTTTACATCATAATAAAGAAATTCCTTCATAATTTTCTCAAAAATTCAGTGATTCATGTCAGAGTGTGTTGACACTTCCTCTCTCTGTGTCGACACCAGAGTGTCTGTCAGGTCGACACACTCTCCTTGTGTGTCGACACACCTGGACCTGACCGCCGGATCATGTTTAGGGTAAATGAGCCACGGGTCTATCTTATCCCTCTTCTAGTGGTGTCGAAACCCTTTTTATATACCCTATGGCCCATGTCGACCCTACCATTTCCACTTTCCACCCTATTCGAATTCCTCCCTCCTTCCACCTCCCAAGGAACCGATCCCCTGTGTTCCCGTCTCCTCTTCTTCAGCCATCCACTCTTTCTCTCTTCTCTTTCTTCCCTCCATCATGGCTCCCAAGCAGACTCCCAGGCGAGGGGCAAAGGCCAGGGCGGCTGCAAAGGGCATCGTCATTGAAGAGCCTCAACTGGAGAGAAGGAGCAAGGTTCAGCATGATCCATCGAAAAGAAAGGGTGAGGGTACTCCTTTCGGAACTCCATCTAAGCGGGGAAGGCCGTCTCCTCTGAGTAAAGGCAAGTCTCCAATGCCCTCCCGTTACCCTAGAAGGAAGCTTCTTCCTAATTCTGACACATCCGTTGAAGAGGAGTCCTCCTCAGAATCCGATGAAGAACAGTCACATTCTGAGTCTAATGAATTATCTAGAAACCCTGTAGTCACACCCTCTAAGGTTGCTTATGAAGGGAGAGCCATTCTTAAACCTAGGGCTATGGATTTAACTGATCAGAGTTTAGTTGATGCTTTTCCAGATTTCATCTCCTTTTTCACATTTCAAGGTTGGTTGAAGTTCATTTCTGACTTCAGAGTCTTCTACCCTCGATTGGTACAAGAATTCTATTTGAACCTAGTGGATGTGCCAGATGGTTTTCAATCAGAAGTGAAAGGTGTTTCCATACTCCTTACTCCTGAATTGGATTCTACACTGTTTGCGTTTCCTAATGATGGTGAAGATTACAGTGAATTAGAATTTGATCTTCATGAGGTATACACTCTCTTGACTGGTCTTCCACATGACAAGACAGATTCGAGGCAAACACATGCTACCAGATTCAACACAAACACTTTTCCTCCAGTACTTAGATTGGTACATCACATCCTGACCACCATTATCACACCTCAAGGTGGTGGTAGAAATAGGCTGACAGATATTCAGAGATTTGTGATGTATTGTATGAAGAAGAGCATTAAAGTCAATTTGAATCTGATAATGACACAAATCATGTCTGAAACAAACAGAAGAGACCTTTTCACGTCATTGCCCTATGCTGCACATCTTACTGCTGTCTTCAAACATTTTGAGGTCTCTCTTGCCAATGAGAAAGTACAAAAAATTCCTCAGAACAACATCTATTGCTTGCATCATTTATAGAATTTCATGAGATTTCGAGTTGAGGGAGATCAAGTTAGCAGAGGACCCATTGCAGACCCACAACCTTCAGCAGAGAATGTAGAAGAACACCATGTTCCAGAGGTTGATGTACCTCCAGCTGACCCAGTTGAACAACCACACATTGAGGCTGAGATTCCTTTTGAGCCACCAGCTACACCTACATCTCATACATCTCCACCTCCTTCAAATATCATTGTTCCTTCCAACTTTTTCCACCAATATCAAAGTTCAGCTTCCACTTCTTCTGGTGGACCTTCTATTCCACCGGAGTTATACAAATGTCTCCAAATACAGTTTGATAATCTCAATTCCTCCATAACAGAAATGTCTCATAGATTTGAACTTCGGATTCAGAGATTGGAAAATTCTGTCAATGGTCAGTTTGTCAGACAGTATGAAGCAGTTGAGTATGCTACCAGAAGATTCAACAGGTTAATTGGCACTTTGGGTGATGCTTGTTCCCAACTTAAAGAACTTCAGCTCAAGACTGAAGGAGTTCTCGATGCAATTTTGGCCAACACTCAACAAAGACTTTTCTCTAGTCAAGTGGCTGTCAATCAAGTGTCAAAAAGTCGCTTATCTTTTGCTCACTTAGTTGAAGACATGGATAGGATGAGAACCAATGTTTCTCATATTGACCAAGAGATATCAGACTTTAGGACTGATTTCACCCATTTTCAGCAGCATGGCACAGCTCCTAGTTCATCATCTGCTTCTCAACACCAAACTCACAGTTTAGGGATCTTTCAAGAAAATATGTATGAGAATCATCAGAGAATGGAAGATCTTCTGCACACAAGATTGTCAACCATGCAAACTCAGATGAGAAGTAATTTGAGTGCTCTGGAAGCAAGACTGAAGGAAATTGAACGCATTTTACTACCTATTCCTCCTCCTCCTCCATCCTCTTGATGGGTGTTTGTTTTGATGATGTCAAAGGTGTTGGGTTTACATGTGTTATGTTTGTTTTTGATGATGAACAATCCAAATTAATGTTATGAGCATATTTGAAACATGATCAAGCAAATGATAATCAAGAAAGAACATCTCAAGTGATTGTTTAAATGTTCTCTATATTTCACTAACAATGCTCTTAAATGTAGGAGTGAGTGTAGGCAAGACAATGTACCAAATTCTAGAGCAAAAACTCAAGAAAGTCACATTCAACAAGTGCATGTCGACAGACCCACAAGTCCCTGTCGATACCTGCACAATGGAAGGTCAGACAAATTTCAAGACAAGTGTACATGTCGACAGATCCAAATTGTCTATCGACAGATACACACAGGAAATCGTTTCCCGTAAGGCCAGTCTTCTGGATTTTGCATACCTGTCAGCACCTGTCGACAGATGCATAGTTTGCTGTCGACAGACGAAGAGAAGATCTCAGTTCCGTGATTTGCATATGTTTCATATATGGGTGTTTCCTTCTACCACGACTCTCCATAATTAAATACCCATATATAAGGAATGTTTTGAAGAGATTTTCGTATAGAAGTAGCCACCACACAAAACCCTAGCAAAAAATCTCAAGAGAAAAGTCTCTCTCTGCTGCTCTGCTTCAGCTCTCCGTCCAGAACAAAGAAGAACAATCTTCTGAACGAAGTTGAAGCCGGTTCGTCTGTGATTCAAGCTTCTCCATCAACTGATACCCGTCAAGACGAAGTTTGAAGTTCATCTGGACGACCATCTTGAAGAGTTCCATCTCAGGATTTGTTTCCACAACTTTGAACTCTTCTCTGTTTCTACTTTCTTCATACTTTGTGTGTGTGATTGTGGGTCAAGCGTCTCTTGTGCTTGATCTACGTGTGTCATGTTGTTCTGATCGCGTGTTTGCATCAGACAACGTGAGTGTGTGTGTTGTAGTGGTTTGAACTCGCTGATAAGCAGTCCTTCTGCGTGTGTGTGTGGACGGTGGACGTAGGATACACAAGTTGTGTACTCCGAACCACCTTAAATCTTCATGTCCTGTGGTTTGCACGTTTTCACAATAGATGGTTGGTAGGCACGCTGATTCTACACACATTAGATAGTCTGTTCATGTTCTGCTCATAACAAGCACACTAATTGCAAGTCGAACTAATCCTGAATCTGGTTAAGATTTCGATAAGTTTGTGTTTTCATCAAAAGAAGGCAACTGTGGTTAGAGTTTGTTGTAATCTATTCAACCCCCCCTTCTAGATTACCATATTGGATAATTCCGCACATCTTTCAATTGGTATCAGAGCGAGGTTTCTCCAATTTACTGTCTTAATTGTTTGATCTTACGATCAGGACATTCTCGATCTCATGGAATCTAACAAGGGGTATATGGCCGAGGGACATTCAGTGACCAGGCCACCCTTCTTTGATGGCACTGATTATCCTTATTGGAAAAATTGTATGCCGGTGTTTCTGAGAGCTCAAAATTATGAGCTTTGGAAAATCGTCCACAAAGGAGTGTATGTGCTACCCGAGGATGAAGATACGTGGACAAAGGACCAAATTGCTAAGGGAACTCTCAACTGGAGCGCACTGAACATGATGCAGTGTGCTGTGCACCCCAAGGAGTATTCAAGAGTCTCCACATGCACTTCAGCAAAAGAGATGTGGGACAAGCTTGAGCTCATCTACGAAGGTACGTCGGAGGTAAGGGAAACCAAAGCAAGCATGTTAATATCTGAATATGAAATGTTTAAAATGAAAAATGATGAAACCATATCAGATATGTTTGCTAGATTCATGTTAATAATCAATGGGTTGAAAGGTCTTAAGAAAGAATACTCAGAGAGTGACTTAGTTAGGAAGATACTTCGGTCTCTTCCATCCTCATGGAATACTAAGGCCACTGTCATTGAGGATTCAAAAGATCTTTCAAAGATGAAGTTGGATGAATTAATTGGTTCCCTAATGACATATGAAATAAATGTGAAAAGAAAAGAAACTGAAGAAAACCTAAGAAAGTCAATTGCTTTAAAAGCATCCAATAAAAATTCTTCAAGTTCCAAAAAGGATGTTCAACAGGAAAGTGATGAAGATGGAATGTCTAGTGAGAGTGAGAACGATGAAATGGCAATGCTCACTAGACAGTTCAAAAAATTCCTTAAGTTCAAAAGGAAAGGCTCAGGTAACTCCAAATCCTTTCAGAAGAAAGACTTTTCAAATAAATTTTAGTCTAACAAGAAATCTGACATTGTATGCTATGAGTGCAAGAAACAAGGGCATATGAGAGGAGAATGCCTGGAGCTCAAGAAAAAACTCAAGAAAGAAAAATTCACCTTCAAGAAAGCCAAGGCAATGTTGGCAACTTGGAGTGATGAAGACGAAGATGAGGATGCACAAGAAGCCTTGGAGATGAAGAGATTCAATGCTTAATGGCAAGAAGTGACGACTCCAATGAGGTAAATTCTTCCTTTGAAAGCTATAATGTTGATGAATGGGAAGAAGCATACACTGTCTTATTTGAAAAAGTTTGTGAATTCAAGTCTAAAAACAAAGCACTGAAAAAGAAAATCAACTCTTTTGTTCATAGCACAAACAATAATGAACAAATTGTAGCCTTAAATAAATAGATTGAAATGATGAAAATTGATGAAGAAGCTCACAGTAAAGAAATGGACTGTCTAAAAATAAAATTGCAAGAAATTCAAAAGGAAAAGGAAAGCCTAATCAACTCTCTTGAATGTCTTCAAAATGAACATCAAGAAACTAAGAAAAAGTTGGAACAAGCTGAAAAAGATCTAAAAGAAAAATCTGAAGATCTTACAAGATTTGTTAAGGGAAAGCAAAATCTTGATGCAATTTTGGGATCAAATACTTTTGTTCCAAAGCATGGAATTGGGTATCAACCTGTAAAACAAAAGAAAATAGGACAAACATTGATAACTTCCCTTGTTGATCCTAGTCCAAGCACAAGCAAACAAGTCCCTTCTAAGAACAAGAAAAATCAAGCCAAGGGTAAGCAACAACAACCCAAACAAAATCATTCAGGTGTTCAAAAGAAAGAGCAGTCTGTCGACAGGCTCAAAGGAAGCTGTCGACAGGTCTGGAAGAAGGTTGCCAAGGGTCAGTCAACCAGGCAACCAAAAAGGAAAATTCAAGTGAATGGTCAACAAAATAACATACCAATTTTTCTGAAAAATTCTTCATCTTGCAATGTACGTAAGAAGTTTGGTCATAAACAAAATCATTGCTGGAATAAACAGAAATGCAAACAAATCTAGATTCCAAAGCATTTACTTTTTGGCATGAATGATACACTGGGACCCAAAGTAATTTGGGTACCAAAACCTCTTGTCTGATCCATCTATGCAGGAATGCCTAGCAGCCCAAAATCAAAACAAATGGTACTTGGATAGTGGCTGCTCGAGGCACATGACGGGCGACAAAGACAAATTTTTTTTGCTGGTGGAAAAAGACGGAGGTCAAGTTGTCTTTGGAGGCAACAATAAAGGTCAGATCATTGGCACAGGTAAGGTTGGTATGTATGCCTCTAACTCAATAGACAATGTATTGCTAGTTGTTGGTCTTAATCACAACTTGCTTAGCATAAGCCAACTGTGTGATAAAGGTCATAAAGTTTTTTTTGAATCAAATTCATGTCAAATTGTTGATAAGGAAACTGGAAGTCTTAAGTTTTCTGGAAAAAGGGTGAACAACATTTATCTAGTTGATTTGGATGATCCAGAAAATGAAAATTTATGTCTTGTTGCAAATAAACAGGATGAGCTTACTTTGTGGCATCGCATGCTTGGCGATGCAAGCTAAAATGTCTTGCACAAGATCATGAGGTGGAAATTGGTAAGTGGACTTCTTGAAATTTCTTTCAATAAGAATGAAAGTTTTTGTGATGCATGTGCACAGGGAAAACAAACCCGGAAATCCTTCAAATCAAAAGCACCGGTAAGCACCTCTAAACCTTATGAACTATTGCACATGGACCTTTTTGGACCTACTAGAACTCTGAGTCTCAATGGCAAATGGTTTGGTTTTGTCATTGTGGATGACTTTTCTAGGTTCACTTGGGTAAAATTCTTGGCACACAAAAATGAAGCACTTACAGTCTTTAAAGTCTTCTTTAATAAGATTGAGCATGGAAATGTTCATAAGATATGCTCAATCCGCACTGATCACGGGGGAGAGTTTGATAATAACTATTTTTCTGATTTTTGCAAGCACCAAGGGATAGACCACATGTTCTCCTCTCCAAGGACTCCGGAACAGAATGGAGTAGTGGAGAGAAAGAACAGAATATTGGTGGAAATGGCTCGCACTCTTCTGGTTGAAAGCCAACTCTCAAGGAGTTTTTGGGCAGAAGCGGTGAATACTTCATGCTATATTCTCAACAGAGCTATGGTAAGACCTGTGATGAAGAAAACCCCCTATGAACTGTTAAAAGGTAAGAAACCCAATATTGGGTATTTCAGGGTCTTTGGCTCAAAAGTGTTTATACATAACAATGATAAAGTTGATTTAGACAAGTTTGAAGCCAAAAGTGATCAAGGTATATTTCTGGGATACTCAGAACACTCTAGAGCATATAGGGTGTTTAACAATAAGAATAAAACCATGGAAGAAACTCCACATGTTGTTTTTGATGAGTATCATACAAAGACTGACATTTCTAATTTACACAGGAATGATGATGGAAATGAAGGAACAACTCTTGGGGAACTACAAACAAAAGCAAAAGGAAATTCTAAAGTAGTTTCCAAGACTAACAGTGGATATCTTCATAGGTACAATGATGAAGATGATGAAATACTGTTTGACAAACGAGATGATGAATCTGAAGAAGATCCACAAGAGGAAGAGCCTCAAGGTGAAACTCGTCAAACAAACCCTCCACAAGATCACCTTCCTCAAGTCCAAGATCAACTCGGCCCATCAACAATCACAAATGTGAGGTACTCCAAAGGTCACCCACTTGATAATGTGATAGGAGATGTAAATGATTCAGTTCAAACTAGGTCTAAGGTTAGACAATTAGTTGAACAAGATCATTTAGCTTTTGTATCTCAAGTGGAACCTAAAAATGTTGAAGAAGCTTTAAAAGAAAATTCATGGATTGATGCTATGCATGAGGAACTTGGTCAGTTTCAAAGAAATAATGTCTGGAGTTTAGTTCCTAGAACCCCTGAGATTTCTGTCATAGGCACTAGATGGGTGTTTAGGAATAAACTAAATGAAGAGGGTAAAGTGGTGAGAAATAAGGCTAGACTGGTAGCAAAATGATACAGTCAAGAATTTGGTATAGACTTTGAAGAATCCTTTGCTCCTGTAGATAGACTTGAAGCAGTTAGAATTTGTTGGCATATACATGCTCAAATAAGTTCAAACTTTTTCAAATGGATGTTAAAACTGCTTTCCTGAATGGCTACATCAAAGAAGAAGTCTATGTTTCTCAACCACCTAGTTTTGAAAATTCTGAAATGCCTAACCATGTTTACAAGTTGCACAAAGCTCTGTACGGTTTGAAGCAGGCACGGTGAGCTTGGTATGACAGGTTAAGCAACTTCTTGGTGAGTAAAAAACTACTCAAGAGGTACGGTGGACCAAACACTCTTTACTATGAAAGTTCGTAATCATATAATTGTCGTTCAAGTTTATGTGGATGACATTATATTTGGTTCCACTAACCCATCACTGTGTGAGGAGTTTTCCAAACATATGCACAGTGAATTTGAGATGAGTCTAATGGGGGAGCTTCAATTCTTTCTTGGTTTGCAGGTAAAGCAACATGAAGACGGCTTCTTCATTAATCAAGAAAAATATGTTAAGGAGCTTCTCAAAAGATTTCAATTTGAACAAGCCAAACCTGCCTCAACCCCAATGAGCACGAGCATTAAACTTGAAAATGATGAGAAAGGTAAACCGGTAGATGCAAAGCAATTTCGAGGTATGATTGGCTCACTCCTTTATCTTGCTGCAAGTAGACCAGATATACAGTTCAGTGTTTGCCTTTATGCTAGATATCAATGTAGTCCAAAGGAAAGTCATTTGGTTGCAGTTAAGAGAATATTCAGATATCTCTCAGGTACGTATGATTTGGGTCTTTGGTATCCAGCAAGAAGTAGCTTTGATTTGATATCCTATTCTGATGCTGACTATGCTGGATGTAAAATTGACAGAAAGAGCACTAGTGGATACTGCCAATTTCTTGGTGGTTGCATGGTTTCGGGCATCCAAGAAGCAACACTCAGTTGCACTCTCCACTGCAGAGGCAGAATATGTTGCTGCAGGGAGCTGTACTGCTCAAGTGTTGTGGATCAAAAGTCAACTGTGTGATTACAACATTGACATTGATGCACACCTATCCTATGTGACAACACTAGTGTTGCCCAGTTAGGTAGCCCAGAGGGGGGGGGGTGAATGGGTCTTTAAAATTTATGAATTAATACATGTTCACTAAAAACGTTCACAAAGAAATACACTTTGAAGATTGTTAGTGTTAGTAAAGAGAAGCAACAAACACAAGAGAACAATCACACAACACCAGATGTATCCTGGTTCGGACCTCCTTTCCACAGGAGTCCTACGTCCAGTCCTTGAGCAACAACTCAGGATTTCACTAACTAGGGTACAGTCCCCCTATGGACATTACAACACCCAGCTCAGCTGGTCTTCTCTTCTTAGCCCGAAGAGGAACAACACCATGGATACCCCACCAGGTCTTCCTTCACACCAGAAGGGCACACACACACCCTGGATACCACCAGGTCTTCCTTCACACATGAAGGGTACAAGCACAGAAACAAGTAAGCAGGAGATTAAGCCCCTAGATCAAGCTTTGACAAGCCAAGATCTGAAGCTAGGGACTGAGAGCAATGAGTTCTACAAACAAAAGCTCACTCTCAGAACCAAACAAGCTCTCTCAAAAATCTACAAACAATGCAGAGAGCAAAGAGCTAATCTAATGGAATGAGGCTTGGCTCTTTCTTCAGAACTCGCAGAAGACTTGATGATCGGAGTGTTTTTGCATGACTATCATTCTCTATCTTGTATATATTTCTTCTGGAGCTCCTTTCATCAATATATAGCTTCAATTTGAAATATAGACGTTGAAGTATCCGTTGCCTCTAGCTTTTGGTGGACGTTAGACTGAGTGGCACTTGGAAGCTTCCAGTCAATAAGTCCTTAATCCATTTGTTCACGCAAAGAGATAGGATCTTCTGAAGTGTCCTTTGGCTTCTACAAAGTCCAACGTTGTATGTCGAATGTTTGTCAGAGACCTGCATACATTAAATGCTAGAACAGTAGACAGCTAGGCTGTCTCTTGTTGTCAGTCAACGTTGGTGTGAATATTCACCAAAATAGTAATGCCATTTTGCTGCTCAAAAAGGATGCATATAGAATAGACACGATAATGAATGATATCGTCTGTATGCATGCAGAGATACGTTCAGTCTTCATTAAATGCATAGTTGACAGAAGAAAAAGTACGAAGATTTTGACTATTCAATTTGTTGAAAGGATAAGTCATATGTCTAGTTGATTGATATGAAATCGATGCATTTATGACTTATGTAATCGTTATGTAACCAAAGAGCAAATCGTTGTGAGATATGAAAGAATCATTGTGATTATTGAGGAAATTATTATGATTACTTAAAAAGTCAATGCGCAAAGCAAATCGTTATAATATCTGAAGCAATCGTTGCGATAAGCAAATCGTTATGAGAACTAAAGGAATCGTTACGAAAGCAAGTCGTTACGATGACTAAAGGAATCGTTACGAGAGCAAGTCGTTACGATGACTAAAGGAATCGTTACAAAAGCAAGTCATTACGATGACTAAAGGAATCGTTACGAGAGCAAGTCGTTACGATGACTAAAGGAATCGTTACGAAAGCAAGTTGTTATGATGACTAAAGGAATCGTTATGAAAGCAAGTCGTTACGATGACTAAGGAATCGTTACGAGAGCAAGTCGTTATGATGACTAAAGGAATCGTTGCGAAAGCAAGTCGTTACGATGACTAAAGGAATCGTGACAAGAGCAAGTCGTTACGATGACTAAAGGAATCGTTACGAGAGCAAGTCGTTACGATGACTAAAGGAATCGTTACGAAAGCAAGTCGTTACGATGACTAAAGGAATCGTTACGAGAGCAAGTCGTTATGATGACTAAAGGAATCGTTACAAGAGCAAGTCGTTACGATGACTAAAGGAATCGTTACGAAAGAAAGCAAGTCGTTACGATGACTAAAGGAATCATTACGAGAGCAAGTCGTTATGATGATTAAAGGAATCGTACGAAAGCAAGTCGTTACGATGACTAAAGGAATCGCTACAAGAGAAAGTCGTTACAATGACTAAAGGAATCGTTACGAAAGCAAGTCGTTACGATGACTAAAGGAATCGTTACGAGAGCAAGTCGTTACGATGACTAAAGGAATCATTACGAGAGCAAGTTGTTACGATGACTAAAGGAATCGTTATGAAAGCAAGTCGTTACGATGACTAAAGGAATCGTTACGAGAGCAAGTCGTTACGATGACTAAAGGAATCGTTACGAAAGCAAGTCATTATAGGAACAATTTCTTTGAGATCAGAAGAAGTTTCAATCTATGAAGAAATTGTTAAGGACTTATGAAACGGTTATGAAGAAATCGTTATAGTTCTACTGTAATCGATATGATCTATAAAAGAAATCGATGTGTACTTAGACAAATATGATGCTGTAGATACAATGTAAAGATGCTTACCTGTTTTGGCTTATTTTCCTTTGGTATTAATTCCTGTGCTTAAGACTTGTAGAAAATAGGTTAGTGACCTTTAATTAAGTGTTTGATAATTATCATAATAATATGGTTTTGTTAATCACCAAAATAAAAAATGTAATTACTTTTAATTACATGGAGATAGACTGTTCGTCAATCTCTCCCTTTTTGGTGATGACAAAACTTTAACAAATTATCAAACTTTAGCAAATAGCACAGATAAATAGATCTCCATATGTATTTCAGAGCTGCAATAATTCTCCCCCTTTTTGTCATTAGCAAAAAAATGCAAGGAAAAGACAAAGAAGATGAGAAAACAACTGAATGAGACAGGAAATACGATGTGTATTCATTCATTCTGGGAAGGTACAAGGAGATAAAAGGCAGGAGAGAGGAGGGAGGCAAAATGAGAAATGATTTCCCATGCCTATTCTTCCTGCTTTTCAAAAACTTGACGAAATACACCAGGGGCAAGAGTGTACTTAGGTCCCATAGAGGGAGCCATTCTCTTCAAATGGAGAGCCAACTGCTCATCAAGGAAATTGACATAGGCTTCTCTGTCAAGGGAGATTCTTTTGAAGGATATTGAGCCAAAACTAGCTCGAGCAAGAAACTGATCAACTGAAATGGGATAGAAGTTCTGCTTGGCCTTCAGCTCTTGACAGAGGGCTACATAGACTTTATAACGCTCAACCCAAATCAGGAAGGGATCCTGGACTAGGTGAATCGAATTCATGTCTAAAGAAGTAGCTTCTGATACTGGAGGGTGACCTTCCCTGGCTTGACATTCATTAAGCACTGACAGCTGCTGAGCAGAGAGAGGGTAAAATCTGGCCCAGTCTGAAGGTGTCAACCTCTCACATTCTGACAGGATGGGAGCTAGAACCTCAGCACTGACATGGCCTTGGTGGTATTCTCTGAAGAGAAATCTATGAAATGCCACTTAGAAGCCCTTCTGTACCTTGATTCTGCCCATTACTCTGGCAAAACGTTCAAAGATGATAGACCCAACAGAAGAGTCCATGACCAGAGAGTGAATAGGGGGAAGCAAGATTTCCTCTGGCACCTGAAGGGTGGCAAAGTCCACTTGGATAGCTTCAGAGTGGGTGTCGACTGAACCAAGTGCATCTATGGCCTGCTTAAACTGGCTGAATTGGACCTCAGGGAGTCGATGGACATATCTATAGTTGTTGAAGAGTTGGAAATGCCTGGCCATCTTGATCTCCTTCTGAATAAATGGGGCCCAACAATGCTTGTGATGAATTTGGAACCATTCTGAGAGAGTCAGGGAATGGTCCCATGGAGGGAATCTAGCAGACTTAGCCAAAACAAATTTTTTGTACAGCTCTCTGTGTGCCCTAGCCCATTGCTCTTCAATCATGGAATGAGCAATAGAAAAGATTTTGGATTTTTCAGTTTTGGTGGGAAGGGTATAAGGTAGAATGACATTTAAATGGTCTGAGAGATTAAGAAAAGGAAGGTTGACAAGGGTGGCAAAGACAACCTTCTGAAGATATTCTCTATACAGTGGTTTATTTTGTTGTCCACTGTGAGAGAAAACCACAGAGGTGGATGAAGAGGTTCAGAGGAAAGAGAGGAGGTGGATGAGATTTTCCTCTTTTTAGGAGCAGAACTAGAAGAGTCTGCCCTATGGATATGATCCCCAACCTTCAGTACAGACCGGAGGATGACTTCTTCAAACTCATCCTTGATTTTCCCAAGATAGGGAGATTCAAGTTGAGCACCCTCAGGAATTACAGTAATGAAAGAGGGTGGAGGAGAGGGATGTAAAAGGGAGTGTGAGGTAGTAGGAGGGATATCTGATGGTCCTGAGGATGGTGGGTGGACCAGAAGAAGAGGAGGCTTCAACTGATGATGACACTGGAGGAACCTCAAAAATAGGTGGAGGTGGAGAAATGGGTGTTGAAGATGCAGGAGATGAAGTGGATTGTGAAGGAAAATGTGTAGGTGATGAGATGGTTCTGGGTTGTGGTTTCTTGAAGGTTTGAGGTGCAGGTGGAGTTGTGGAGGATGAAGGTGGTGATGAAGGTATAGGGGTCTGAGTGGAGGAAGGAGCTGGGGGCTCAGGAGCTACAACTTCTGCTTCTTCAGCTATGAGCTGCACAGATTCTGACTCCAAAGGCCCTGATGGCCCTGACACCTTCTTAGCTGGCCCTGAAGGCCCTGAACCACTGACCTCAGCTTGCCCTGAAGGCCCTGATGCTTGCTCATCTGGCCCTGATGGCCCTGAACCACTGACCTTTGCTGGTGGACTAGTTGCTTCCGGCCCTGATGGCCCTGCCTCTTGCTCATCTGGCCCTGATGGCCTTGGAACACCTTCTTCACTTCTTTGATCAGCAGGAGGTGGAGGAGGAGGAGCTTGTGCTCCAACTGCCTTCAAAATCTCTGAAAGCATTGTCTTCATGCTTCCTAACTCCTTATTGAACCACCTTACAACATTTTTTACCTGAGATAACTCCTTGGATGTGGAGGCCTGGCTCATGAAGATGGAATTTACATCGGATTGCAATGAGCACATGATCTCCCCATTGAGCATCCAATCTTTCTATGACAGGCTTCAAATTTATAATGACTCTTTGCCTCATCTGTCTCTGATAAGGAGTGTCTGCTAGGAGAGGGACACCTGGAATTTCTGCTGCTTTCCCTTTCTCTTGGGCCTTGTCCATTTGAGGCTGCTGATCTTGGTCATCCTCAGAATCTGAGGAACTGGCAGTCTCACCTTCTCTGAACTAGTTCTCTGGGGGATTTTCATTTCCCTCCCCCTGAGTCTCACTGCCCTTCTCAACTTCAGCTTCCCTTTCAGCATGCACACTTTCCATGGGAACTTCAGATTGTGCTGCTGCTGCTGCTTTTTCTTGAACTGGAAGGACTTCTGAATGAATTTCAGTGGGGCCTGATGCCACAGCATTGACTCCCTGGAACTCCTCTGTCATTGACTGCTCCCCTCAATGGGAGCATCTTCCATTTCAACATCCTCTTGAACTTGGACTTGCTCCTGCTGTCTTGGAGCTTCTTCCATGACTACATCTTCTGTGGGGACCTCTGCCACAGATTTTTCTAAGCTTGGCTCATGTGCAACTGGCTCCCCTTGAGAGATGGAGTCCAGTGCATCCCTAAGTAGACTGCCTACTTGGGAAGATGGAAGAGGAACCGCTGAGAATTGCCCAATGGGCTCAATGTCTTCAGGAGGAATGTCCTCAATCCTTCTACTGCTTGCTTCTTCTGCTACTACTGGTACTGCTGCTGCTGCCTCAGATACTACTGTTGCTTCTGCTACTGGTTCTAGGTCATCTTGGGCTTCACCAAGGATGGTTTCACCCTCAACCGCACCAGTCTTGGACCACACACCATTTACTACAGAAAACCACTTTTTCTCAAATTTCTGGACCTAATGTGTAACGTCGCATGCTTTTCGGATCCTTATGGATCATGTGTGTAAAGGTTGTGGTGGCCATTGTGAGGCCAGTGTGGTTTGGATGTGTGGTGTGCGCAGGTTTGGTGCAGGTTTGGTCCTGAAACAAAATAGGACCTGTTGCAGTTGATTAGGAGTTGACGACCAGGTGTGGTCGTTGACTGGTTTGACGTCCATCGAAGGTGACGTCAACCTTAAGAACTTAACGTTAGGCTTTGTGGACGTTTACTGTGACGGTTCACTAAACGGCATTAGGGTTGACGCCAACCTGTACGACCTGCAGAATATAGGTCTACTCGAGGACAGCTATCTCACTCCATTCTCCCTCTCCCTTGCCTGTTTTCACGCTCCTTGCTTCCCCACTACTTCCAATAGTTGTAGAAGGCTAGTTGGAGGATCGTGGAATGTGAGGTGGTGACGAATCGGCCAAGGAAACGCCGGAGCGAGGTGTAATCGCCATAGGAGCTCGCGGAGGGTTTGGTGCGAAGCAGGAGAATTTAGGAGGTTTAAGTGCGTATTGAGGTAGGGAACGATCCCTTTAGTCCCTACAGGTTGTGATAATGCATCTGGAACGCATGAATCTACATGTTAATCATGTTTTTGGGTAATGGTACTCCATGTGGGGTTAATGGGTGGTTTGAGCAATTTAATGAATGGAGCATGTTGTTTCGAGTTAATTAGGACTCATGCATGCTAGAGGAGGTGTTTCCTCGTATTTTTCCATTGGTTTTAGGGCTGGGAATACCTGAGGTATCAGCCCAGGGTTTTTGTGAAGCTGATAGCCGAAGATCTTGGCGTCAACATCGATTGACGCCAGGTTCTTCAGCTGGGAGATTAACGGCCAGATACTTTGCCATTTATATCTCATCAACGGCAGTCGATGTTGCCGCCAACATGCTTTTACGTAAATATTGTTATATTGAATATTTGTTGATATCGAAAGGTGCAATGGTAATTATGGTGCACCTAGCGCACGTGGTTTCTGAGACTAGCATACTGGGTAGGCAGTTGGCTGTTTCTTTACATGTCTACGTGGTGTTCACGTGTAGTGGACTACTAGTGCACCCGGTTTACGTGAGTCATCACATGGTTTGTGTGACGTGCACGTGGTTTTGTGTACGTGGTGAGTAGTACGATGCCTACCATGGTTACCTCTCCAGTTAGGTGCCCCAGGTTCTCTGTGAGCCAGGCTGTTAGCTTGGGGCTTTGTCCTGGTACTTGTGTTGTACCGTCGAGGTCTGTGTCGTCTGACCTGGACACCCTCACTCCTGTGTTTGAGTTGTACGTCCGGCTGAGGGAAAGACGACAGTGGGACAGTGACTCTAGTGTTTGTTTTTAGTCACTTGTAGCGTGCTCGTAGTTGGGGGTACGGACACCAGTAGTCGACACTGGTCCCCAGCTAGTCCTTTTCCAGTGCCTCACTCTAGCGAGCCCAGGCCAGGGTCTCTAGAGGTGTCAAGCATGGGCCTGCGACCATGTGGTCTGCAAGTGGTGGTGTTTAGTTGGTCTCCACAGTTGCTTGACCTTTTCACGTGGAGCGGCAGCCGGACCTTTCGTCCGTGGCTGCGAGACTGAGAGGTAGACCTGTGTTAGCTTGTCCAAGTCAGTCTCTGGTGTCGCGAACTAGTTCACGTGGCTCGTGTTTGGCAGTCTCTACTTTAGCTCATACACTTTTACTGGTTTGCCGTTTAATTATTACAGTTGTTTTTCGTAGTCAGCAGACATTGAGTACTTTTACAGCTTTTATATCCTGCTTAGCTATTCTATAAATTGTTGGTACTATTTACTGCTTTCGTACTTGTGTTTTGGTTTTTCTCGATGTTGGGGGAGTTCCCTACTGAGCCAGTGACTAGAGAGGCTAACCCCTACCCCCACAGGTGAAGACGAGGAGGATGTTTCTCGACCGTCATCCAGTTCAGAGCCGCGTCATAGCGGTGCAGGGTCAGTACCCCCAGCAGTGTACTAGTAGCAGTAGTTTAGCAGTGTAGTAGTAGCAGCAGTTTAGCAGTGTAGTAGTAGCAGCAGTTTAGTAGTGTAGTAGTAGCAGCAGTTTAGCAGTGTAGTAGTAGCAGCAGTTTAGCAGTGTAGTAGTAGCAGCAGTTTAGCAGTGTAGTAGTAGCAGCAGTTTAGCAGTGTAGTGTAGCTAGTTTGTTTACTTCCTTCAGTTGTACCTCGGGGTACGCCCCAGGCACTTGTACTTTCTTTCAGTTTTATGGAAATATGGCTATGTAAACTTGTGAAATATATATATGAAATGGTGTGTTCCTTTGTGTTTACACGGACTGTGGTGTGATATCCCTTGTGAGGCTTTGGCCCGTTCGTGGGAGACGGACTCGGATCAAGTACGTTACCAGTTTAACGGATTTGGACGAGGTGTTCCGTCACAGTTCGTATCAGAGCAAGGTCCGTGTTAATATAAGGGAACTAGAAGATACATAGCCTTATTTCGGTCTTTGTACACTGCTGGTAGGGGCCCTGGTTCTGATAATGTGTTGTTTTGTTTTTGTTTGGTGTTTTGTTTATGTAGAAGTTTGAAATGGCTGATAGAAGAGATTGGGGTGGTGGAGGAGATGATCCAGAGGAGTGTACTCAGCGTATGATAGAAAGGATCTGGGAGAGCCTCACTGATATCCAGAGAAGGATGGATCAGCAGGCGCCGGTACCACCGGTTGCCGTGCCACCTGGGGATGGAGAGACTGTACCTACAGTTCCAGTTCTGCCACCGCCAGGAGTGGAGGTGCCTTATGTAGCACCCTTGCCCCCACCACCAGTGTTATTAGCAGAGGAACCAGTGATGCAGGTGGAGAAGTTTCTGAGATTGCAGCCGCCTACTTACTCAGGAGGGCCGAATCCAGATACAGCAAAACATTGGGTTCATGAGAATAGAGGGTCTTTACAACTATGAGGTGTCCGACAACAGATAAAGTTGTGGTAGCTGCCTATCAGTTGAGGGGTTTTGCATTGGAATGGTGGCGATTGAAGATGCAAACCACCTTTGCAGGCAGGACATAAGAGACTATTACTTGACCGGAGTTTTTTAATGTATTTAATGATACATTCTTTCCGATTCAAGTGCAGCAAGTGAAGAGAGAGCAGTTTCGGACACTCCAGCAAGGTAACTCTTCAATTTTAGAGTACCAGATGCGATTTATGGCACTTAGCCGATATGCGCCTTATGTAGTATCAGATAATAATATGATGGTTGAGTATTTCATTAGAGGTTTGAGAGTAGAGTTGCAGGATGCAATAATACCTCTCATGTGTAAAACAGTGGAAGAAGCAGCTCAGAGGGCAGCTACATTGGAGAGGTCTATTCGGACTCGTAAGGTGGGCGAATCAGGTTCAGGTAGTTTTCGGCTACCACAGCAGTCAGTGGGTGCGAGTAAGGGTAAAGCACCAGCAGGACCTTCTTCATCAGGTTTTGGTAAGTGGGCCAGAAATTGAAGCAAGCATTTAAAGGTAAAGGAAGAGGATGGGGAGGTCGACAACAATTTTAGCAAAGTCGTGGTAGGCCAGAGGTGGAGGAGTCACAGCAGAGTACTGCCAGACAGCCTGTTATTCCACTAGGGTATAGATGTTATAATTGTAATCAGGCGGGACATTTGATCCGCAATGGCCCCTATCCGAGAGAGTATGGATATGGAAGAGTGTGTAGCAGTAACAGCAGCAGCCTCAGTAGTTTCAGCAGCCACAGGCAGGTCGTGGCAGAGGAGCACCACAGCAGCGAGGAAGGGCCGGGTTATGGCTATCACCCGAGCCCAGGCAGAGGCATTAAATATGATAGAAGGTACTTTACCTCTTTATGACTATTCAGTAAGAGTTTTTTTGATTCAGGTGCCTCTCATTCTTTTATTTCCGAAGAGTTTCTGGATTGCATGCTCATCCTTTAGAGGAAAAGTCTTGTGAGTTAGTAGTAGAGGTTCCCTCGGGTGAATTCCTGCTCACTTCAAGCTATGTAGATGAAGCTCCTATTGTGATCGAAGGGACCAGATGCCGGGTCGGTTGTATGCCCTGCAGTTGATAGACTATGATATTATTTTGGGTATGGATTGGCTTGAGACTTATGGAGCATGCTAGATTGCAGAAAAAAGAGGATCAGGTTTTGTCATCCTAATGGTGCAGTATTTGAATATCAAGGTATGCCTTTTTATACCTCTAAGTTCCTAATTTCTGCAATTAAATCTAGAAAGTTGATAAATGCTGGCTGTGTGGCTTATTTAGCCTCAGTAAGTCTGGCAGAAGCTAGTCAGTCAGTGTAAGCAGTTCCCGTGGTTAGGGAATTTGCTGATGTTTTTCCTGAAGATTTGCCTGGTTTAGCCCCACATAGAGAGGTGGACTTTACCATTGAGTTGCTGCCAGGTACCATGCCGATCTCTAAAGCTCCATATCGGATGGCACCAGCAGAACTTAAAGAATTGAAAAAGCAATTAGAAGAGCTGTTGCAGAAAGGGTTCATTAGACTGAGTCATTCCCCGTGGGGAGCACCAGTGTTGTTTCTAAAAAAGAAAGATGGAAGTTTTCGTATGTGCATTGATTATAGAAAGTTAAATGATGTGACCATTAAAAATAAATACCCATTGCCGAGGATAGATGATATGTTTGATCAGTTGCAATCGCAAAAGTATTTTCTAAAATTGATTTGAGATCTGGGTACCATCAGCTGAGAATTAAAGAGGAGGATATAGATAAAACAGCTTTCAGAACCAGATATGGTCACTATGAATTTGTGGTTATGCCATTTGGGTTGACCAATGCTCCTGCAGGTTTTATGGATCTGATGAATAGAATTTTTCATCCGTATTTGGACCAATTCATTGTGGTCTTTATAGATGATATTCTGATTTATTCAGCATCCGAAGAGGAGCATGCAGCTCATTTGAGGTTTACTTTGCAGTTGTTAAGGGATAATCAGTTGTTTGCCAAATTTAGTAAGTGTGAATTTTGGTTAAAAGAAATTCAATTCCTGGGTCATGTCATCTCAGCTAAAGGAGTAGCTATGGACCCAAGTAAAGTGGAAGCAGTGATGAAATGGGAAGTGCCTAAAACAATTACTAAGATTAGAAGTTTTCTGGGATTAGCATGTTATTATAGGCGCTTCATACAAGATTTTTCTAAGATTGCGGCACCTATGACCAAGTTGACCAGAAAAGGTGTGCCATTTGTGTGGTCCAGTGAATGTCAAAAGTTTTATGGAATTGAAGAAAAGACCTACAACAGCACCCATATTGACATTACCGACAGGAAGTGGTGGTTTTGTGGTATATGCAGATGCTTCAAGAGAGGACTTGGCGTAGTGCTTATGCAGCATGGCAAAGTAATAGCTTATGCGTCCAGGCAATTGAAGCCGACAGAAGAGAATTACCCCACTCATGATTTGGAATTGGCAGCAGTTGTGTTTGCTTTAAAATGTGGAGGCATTATCTGTATGGCGAGAGATTTGAGATCTTTACAGATCATATAGCTTGAAGTATATCTTCTCGCAGAAAGATTTAAATCTCCGTCAGCGCAGATGGATTGAATATTTGAAAGATTATGATTTCAGTTTGGCTTACCATCAGGGTAAGGCCAATGTTGTAGCAGATGCCTTGAGCAGAAATGCATATATAAATCTGATGATGATCAAAGAGTGGAAGCTGTATGAAGAGATAGTGGAGAACTCCTTGTATGTGCCCAGTAGTCAGCGACGGGCGGTACTAGCTGCTAGTGCTGTAGAGCCGTCATTATATTGGCAGATTGTTGAGGCTCAGAAAGTAGATGTAAGTTTAGCTGAGATTGTAAAAATGGAAGGAGTTACCATTGATGATAATTGTGTGATTAGGCTTAGAGGTAGATTATTTGTACCAGCTGAAAGAGAGGTAAAGCAGCGAGTGTTGTAAGAGGCCCATAAATCTAGGTACACTATCCATCCGGTAGTACTAAAATGTACCAGGATTTAAAGAAACATTTCTGGTGGCCTCATATGAAAAAGGAAATAGCGGAATTTGTTGCAAGGTGTGCTATTTGCCAACAAATTAAAGCATAACATCAGAAACCTGGAGGTCTATTGCAACCGTTGCCCATTCCACAGTGGAAATGGGATAATATTACCATGGACTTCGTGGCAGGCTTACCAAGATCAGCTTCGGGACATAATGGAATTTGGGTGTTTGTTGACAGATTGACCAAGGTGTGTAGATTAGTGGCAGTAAGTATGTCTTGGACAGTGGACAGATGAGCAAAAGTTTTTGTTGAAAGAATTGTTCCACTGCATGGTATTTCGAAGACTATTGTGTTTGACAGAGATCCAAGATTTACTTCTGGTTTCTGGAGAAGTTTGCAGAAGGTAATTGGCACTGAGCTGAGATATAGCTCCGCTTATCATCCCCAAACAGATGGTCAAACAGAGAGAACTATTCAGACAATTGAGGATATGTTGCGAGCTTGTTGTTTAGTTTGGGGAGGTAACTGGGAGCATCATTTTGGAATGGTTGAGTTTGCCTATAATAATAGTTATCATACCAGTCTTGGGATGGCACCGTATGAAGCTTTATATGGAAGGCCATGTAGAAACCCATTGAACTGGCATGAAGTGGGAGAAAGATAGTTAGTGGGTCCTGAATTGATTCAGCAAACCACAGAAGTAGTAAAGCTCATTAAGGAAAAATTGCAGGCAGCTCAAAGCAGGCAAAAGAGTTATGCAGATAACCGAAGGAGACCACTTCAGTTTGAAGTGGGAGATTTTGTTTTCTTGAGAATTTCCCCGAGTAAAGGTATTATGAGGTTTGGCAAGACTGGAAATTGAGTCCAAGGTATGTAGGACCTTTCCAAGTAATTGAAAGAATTGGGGAAACAGCTTATAGGCTGGATTTGCCAACAGATTTTGCGGATGTCCATGATATATTTCATGTTTCTATGTTGAGGAAGTGTATTGAAGATCCAACTCAGATAATCAGTTATCAAGGTGGTGACCTAAGGCCGGATATGACTATGCCAAAGTATCCGGTGCAGATCACGGATCGAAAGATAAAGAAGCTGAGAAATAAAGAAATTGAGCTAGTTAAAGTGCGATGGGAAAATATGTTGGGTGGTGAGGATACCTGGTAATTAGCCGAGGAGATGGCTAAGGGGTATCCCTATCTGTTTGAATAAGGTTTTGTATTTCTTTTTAGATGATAGTACTTGTAAAAGTGTGTATATTTAAGTTGTTTACATTTGAGTTGTGTTATGAATTTCGAGGTTGAAATTTTCTTTTTAGATGATAGTAATGTAACGTCGCGTGCTTTTCGGATCCTTATGGATCATGTGTGTAAAGGTTGTGGTGGCCATTGTGAGGCCAGTGTGGTTTGGATGTGTGGTGTGCGCAGGTTTGGTGCAGGTTTGGTCTTGAAACAAAATAGGACCTGCTGCAATTGATTAGGAGTTGACGGCCAGGTGTGGTCGTTGACTGGTTTGACGTCCATCGAAGGTGACGTCAACCTTAAGAACTTAACGTCAGGCTTTGTGGACGTTTACTGTGACGGTTCACTAAACGTCATTAGGGTTGACGCCAACCTGTGCGACCTGCAGAATATAGGTCTACCCGAGGATAGCTATCTCACTCCATTCTCCCTCTCCCTTGCCCTGTTTTCACGCCCCTTGCTTCCCCACTACTTCCAATAGTTGTAGAAGGCTAGTTGGAGGATCGTGGAACGTGAGGTGGTGACGAATCGGCCAAGGAAATGCCGGAGCGAGGTGTAATCGCCGTAGGAGCTCGCGGAGGGTTTGGTGCGAAGCGAGAGAATTTAGGAGGTTTAAGTGCATATTGAGGTAGGGAACGATCCCTTTAGTCCCTACAGGTTGTGATAATGCATCTGGAACGCATGAATCTGCATGTTAATCATGTTTTTGGGTAATGGTACTCCATGTGGGGTTAATGGGTGGTTTGAGCAATTTAATGAATGGAGCATGTTGTTTCGAGTTAATTACGACTCATGCATGCTAGAGGAGGTGTTTCCTCATATTTTTCCATTGGTTTTAGGGCTGGGAATACCTGAGGTATCACCCCAGGGTTTTTGTGAAGCTGATAGCCGAAGATCTTGGCGTCAACATCGATTGACGCCAGGTTCTTCAGCTGGGAGATTAACGGCCAGATACTTTGCCGTTTATATCTCATCAACGGCAGTCGATGTTGCCACCAGCATGCTTTTATGTAAATATTGTTATATTGAATATTTGTTGATATCAAAAGGTGCAATGGTAATTATGGTGCACCTAGCGCACGTGGTTTCTGAGACTAGCGTACTGGGTACGCAGTTGGCTGTTTCTTTACGTGTCTACGTGGTGTTCACATGTAGTGGACTACTAGTGCACGCAGTTTACGTGAGTCTTCACATGGTTTGTGTGACATGCACGTGGTTTTGTGTACGTGGCTAGTGGTACGACGCCTACCGTGGTTACCTCTCCAGTTGGGTGCCCCAGGTTCTCTGTGAGCCAGGCTGTTAGCTTGGGGCTTTGTCCTGGTACTTGTGTTGTACCGTCAAGGTCTGTGTCATCTGACCTGGACACCCTCACTCCTGTGTTTGAGTTGTACGTCCGACTGAGGGAAAGACAACAGTGGGATAGTGACTCTAGTGTTTGTTTTTAGTCACTTGTAGCGCGCTCGTAGTTGGGGGTACGGACACTAGTAGTCGACACTGGTCCCCAGCTAGTCCTTTTCCAGTGCCTCACTCTAGCGAGCCCAGGCCAGGGTCTCTAGAGGTGTCAGGCAATGGCCTACGACCATGTGGTCCGCAGGTGGTGGTGTTTAGTTGGTCTCCACAGTTGCTTGACCTTTTCACGTGGAGCGGCAGCCGGACCTTTCGTCCGTGGCTGCGAGACTGAGAGGTAGACCTGTGTTAGCTTGTCCGAGTTAGTCTCTGGTGTCGCGAACCAGTTCACGTGGCTCGTGTTTGGCGGTCTCTACTTTAGCTCGTACACTTGTACTGGTTTTCCGTTTAAATATTATAGTTATTTTTCATAGTCAGCAGACGGTGAGTACTTTTACAGCTTTTATATCCTGCTTAGCTATTCTATAAATTGTTGGTACTATTTACTGCTTTCGTACCTGTGTTTTGGTTTTTCTCGATGTTGGGGGAGTTCCCTACTGAGCCAGTGACTAGAGAGGCTCACCCCTACCCCCACAGGTGAAGACGAGGAGGATGTTTCTCGACCGTCATCCAGTTCAGAGCCGCGTCGTAGCGGTGCAGGGTCAGTACCCCCAGCAGTGTACTAGTAGCAGTAGTTTAGCAGTGTAGTAGTAGCAGCAGTTTAGCAGTGTAGTAGTAGCAGCAGTTTAGTAGTGTAGTAGTAGCAGCAGTTTAGCAGTGTAGTAGTAGCAGCAGTTTAGCAGTGTAGTGTAGCTAGTTTGTGTACTTCCTTCAGTTGTACCTCGGGTACGCCCCAGGCACTTGTACTTTCTTTCAGTTTTGTGGAAATATGGCTATGTAAACTTGTGAAATATATATATGAAATGGTGTGTTCCTTTGTGTTTACACGGACTGTGGTGTGATATCGCTTACGAGGCTTTGGCCCGTTCGCGGGAGACAGACTCGGATCAAGTACGTTACCGGTTTAACGGATTTGGACGAGGTGTTCCGTCACATAATGGCTTGGCCCATCTTTTCAGATACATCACCCACTATACTTATTCCAAATGATGAATGATTTTGGTCAGGAGATGGGCATATGGTAGTGAGATGTTCAATTTGCTTTTTATATCCCACACTTGAGACCTTGCAAACTTCATTCTCTCAATGATCAACTCTGCAGTGTTAATTTCCTGATTCTGGATAGCCCAGTACATCAGGTCTGAATCAGCCTTGGTGCAAGAGGAGAAAGTTTCACTCCTAGGCACAATGATCTGACAAATTATGAAATGCAAAAGCCTGTTGAAGGCACTGAGCTGGTTAATATCCAGCTTTCCATCCTTCAGCCTATACTCCAGGCCTATTATTCCCAAACCCTTGACATGAGTGTCCACAGTGTGGACTCCACTGCGACCAGAAGTAGAAACTTCAAATAGAGATGCTAACAATTCCCTGGTGATCCTGATTTTGGTTCCCTTGACCATAGAAGTCAGGGTCCCATCCTCCTCTGTCTTCAGATAGACATAGAAAGCCTTAACAAGATCTGAATAACTTACATCAGAAAGGGTTGCAATCTTGTCCATTTCAGCCTCTGTAGAGCTTCAACCAAACTGCCCATTCCGTTCTTCTCCAAGTCTGCTAAATCCACTGCCTTGTGCCCGCAAAGCTTTGCCTTGACTAAAGCGAACCTGGCTTGCTCTTCTGAGGTGAGGAATGCAGCTCCGTAACCCCCAACACTGCTGGAAATAGTTGAAGAGGCCATGGAATCAAGCAAGAAGAGGTTCTGGAGGTCTGGAAGGGTGGTTGAAGGAGAAACCCTCAAGAAATTTCTGGCAGGAGAGGTTGAAGACTTCAAATCTGGTGGAAGTCGATGCGGGGGAAAAGGGTTATCGCCTCAGGCAAGAGAACGAAAGAGATAAAGAGGGGAGACGAATCGTTCTCATACCGATTACGGGATTTATGAAATAGAAGATAAATGTCCCCTTTTTGAAGAGGTGCGCCTTTATGGCAGAAAACGACAAACTCCAGTTTGAAAGAAATAAAGAATTACACAAAACGAACCGACAGGAGAATTTACGCAAGAAGGATAAATGAGAAGTAATTGAGATAATTTTTGCTCACTTCAAGGAGAATAATTAATTGGGCTCCGAAATTTAATATTTCAGTATTTAACAGATAAATCTATCACAATTTACACATGCCTAATTCCCTTCTGAGAGAAGTGAACCTCTCTTCGGGTAAGGCTTTTGTGAAGATATCTGCCAACTGATTATTTGTGTCAATAAAGATATTTCAATATTACCATTAGCTACATGATCACGAATAAAATGATATCTAACCTCAATGTGTTTGGTTCTTGAGTGCTGTACTGGATTCTTGGTTAAGTTTATGGCACTTGTGTTGTCACATAATAGTGGAATTGACTTGATGTGCATTCCGTAGTCCTCAAGTTGTTGCTTTATCCATAGGAGTTGTGTACAACAACTTCCAGCAGCCACGTACTCAGCTTCAGCTGTTGAGAGTGCTACTGAATTCTGCTTCTTGGAGGACCAGGATATCAAGCATCCTGCAAGAAATTGACAACAACCACTGGTGCTTTTTCTATCTAGTTTGCATCCAGCATAGTCAGCATCAGAGTACCCTACTAAATTTACTTCACATGATTTTGGATACCAGATACCTAGATCATGAGTTCTAGATAAATATCTGAAAATTCTTTTGACATTAATTAAATGAGATTCTCTAGGGTCTGCTTGATATCTAGCACACATGCATACACTAAATAGTATATCAGGTCTGCTGGCAGTTAAGTAAAGTAGAGAACCTATCATACCTCTATAGATCTTTTGATCTACTTTCTTACCATCTTTGTCACTGTCCATTCTTGTTGAAGTGCTCATTGGTGTTGACAGTGGCTTGGAATTTTCGAATCCAAACTTCTTCAAGAGCTCCTTGGTGTATTTGGTTTGACAGATGTGGGTGCCATCTCCTCCTTGCTTGATTTGTAATCCAAGGAAGTAGTTCAGCTCCCCCATCATGCTCATCTCAAATTCTCCCTGCATAAGCTTCTCAAAGTACTTGCAAAGAGATTCATCAGTAGATCCAAAATTATGTCATCTACATAAATTTGTACAAGTAGTATGTGCTTGACCTTTGACTTTATAAATAAAGTGCTATCTACTTGTCCTCTAGTGAAACCATGATCTAATAAAAAGGAACTAAGCCTTTCATACCAGGCTCTAGGTGCTTGCTTTAAACCATATAATGCCTTATGAAGTTTAAAAACATGATTTGGAAATTCTGAATCATCAAAACCCGGGGTTGTTCTACATAAACTTCTTCTTTAATGAAACCATTTAAAAATGCAGATTTGACATCCATTTGAAATAATTTCAAATCTAGAGCAGATGCATATGCAAGTAAAATCCTAATAGCCTCAAGTCTAGCTACAGGTGCATAGGTTTCATCGAAATCTATACCTTCCTCTTGGGAATAGCCTTGAGCAACCAATCTGGCCTTGTTTCTTAAGATCACACCAGTTTCATCCATTTATTTCTGAACACCCATTTGGTGCCAATAACTGGATGACTTGATGGTCTAGGAACAAGTGACCATACATGGTTTCTTTTGAACTGATTCAGTTCATCTTGCATGACTAGAATCCAAGACTCATCAATAAGAGCTTCATTGACTGTCCTAAGCTCTATTTGAGAAACAAATGCTAAGTAATCACAAGAGATTACATTACCTCTTGTTCTTACCCCTACAGATGGATCACCAATAATATTTTCAGGTGGGTGATCTTTCTTGTATCTCCACTCTTTTGGAAGATTTTCATGTTCAATGTCTGTTTGCTGCAAGTCTTCCAGAGGTGGATCTTCCTTATCTTCAATTGATGTGTTCTTTAATTTCTTAGACAAGTCATCTGCATCATCAATGTCACTCTCTGCTTCCTTTCTCAAGGAAGGGTTAGTTTCATCAAAAATAATATGTACAGACTGTTCAATCAATAAGGTGCGTTTATTAAACACTCTATAACCTTTAGGTTTAGTAGCATACCCCATGAAGATGCCTTCATCTGATTTGGCATCCAACTTACCAATGTCTCTTTTGCCGTTGTTGTGAATGAAGCATGGACATCCAAAGGTTCTGAAGTGACTGATCTTTGGCTTCTTTCCCTTGAACAACTCATATGCAGTCTTCTTCAAGATGGGTCTGATCATTACTCTATTAATGATATAGCTTGCTGTGTTCACTGCTTCAGCCCAGAAATACCTTGGTAAATCATATTCTGACAGCATTGTTCTTGCCATATCCAATAAGGTTCTATTCTTCCTCTCAGCAACTCCATTTTGCTGTGGTGTCCTTGGTGCTGAGAAGTTATGCTCAATCCCTTGGTCATCACAGAATTTTGCAAATTTTTCATTTTGAAACTCTCCTCCATGATCTGACCGGATTCCAACAATGCAAAACTTCTTGTCTTTCTGTACTCTTCTGCTGAAGCTTACAAAACTATCAAAGGTATCATCTTTATGCTCCAAGAAGGAAACCCATGTGAATCTGGAATAATCATCCACAATAACAAATCCAAAATTCTTTCCTCCAAGACTAGTGGTCCTCATTGGCCCGAATAAATCCATGTGAAGGAGTTCTAAGGGTTTAGAGGTGGTTACCACAGTCTTTGACTTGAAGGAACTCTTAGTGTGCTTCCCTTTTGCACATGGTCTGCAGATACCATCCAATTTATTGCTGACCTTTGGCAGACCTTCCACAAGACTTCTCTTTCTGAGCTTATTCATGCCATCCAAACTGCAGTGGCCCAATCTTCTGTGCCACAGCTCAGTTGACTGCTCTTTGCTGGCCGCTAAACAAACGTCTTGATCCTTGAGTTCTTCAAGATAGAGCACATACAGGTTCTTTTCTCTGTTAGCTTCGAAGATTACTGCTCCATCCTTCAGGATACTGCACTTGGACTCTTGGAACTTGATCTGATGACCTTTGTCACAAAGCTGGCTGATGCTTATGAGGTTGTGCTTTAGCCCTTTGACACACAGTACATCTTCAATAATTGTTTTCCCTTTGTTGCTCACAGAACCACTGCCTATCACTGTTCCTTTTCCATTATCTCCATAGGTGACTGTTCCTTCTTCAGCTTGGAGATGAGTGAACAGCTTCCTGTTCCCTGACATATGCCTTGAGCACCCGCTGTCCAGGTACCACTTTGATGCTCGAAGGCTTCCCTGAAAAGGAGACATTAAGTTTTAGGTACCCAAGTTCTTTTGGGTCCTTGTTGGTTAGTGTCAACAGTTTCCTTTTTAATTATCCATTTCTTATGTCTAGTTGGACATGTTAATTTTATATGTCCTAACTTATTGCAATGGCTACAGCAGGACATTTTTGTTACTCTTTCAATATATTTGAAATTGGCTTTGTATGCTGTATCTTGTTCAGGTGTAAACTTCGGAGTTGGATATATTTTAGGTTGAATTATTGTTTCTTCATTTTCTGGTGGTGTATATCCTAAACCATGTTTCTTCTTTCCTGAACGTCTAGCACCTTTTAATATTAAGGAGTTCTTACCATTTGTAAATTTCTCCAATGTGCTTGACAGTTTGTCATTTTCATCATTTAAAGTTTTAATTTCTTTTCTCAGTTCATCTGAACTCTTCTGTTTTTCTAATCTGATTATTTGTTTATTTTTATCTTTTAGATCTTCACATAATAGTTCATTTCTTCTTTTAAGTTCAGTTATTTGTTTTTCTAATTCTTCGTTTTTGTTTTTAGATCTGAATTAGTGTTTTCTAAACATGCAGTATTTTTCTTACTAACTTTTTACAGTTTTGTTACTTCCATATATTTACAGTATAATTCGTTGAAAGCTTCTTCTAGATTATCAGAATTATAATTATTGCAAGAATCAAAAGATGAATCAGAAGTTACCTTCTCTTCAGTGTTTGCCATAAAAGCCAAGTTGGCTTCTTCTTCTTCACTGTTTGAGCTTGACTCATTGTCTGAGTCGCTGCTGTTGCTCCATGCTGCTGCCATAGCCTTTTTCTTATGCCTCCTGAATTTCTTGGAGCTTTCTCTCTTTCTGAATTCAGGCTTCTTGAGTTTTGGACATTCTGCTTTGATATGTCCTGGCTTTTTGCACTCGTAGCATATGAGCTCGCCCTTTTTCTGATCCTTTCCATCTGGTTTCTTGAAGTCCTTATTTTTCTTAAAGTGTCTTCTACCAGATTGGAACTTCTTCTTTTTGGCTAGAATGCGCTGCAGTCTTCTTGATAGCATGGCTTCTTCATCTTCGCAATCATTTGAGCTTTCATCTTCGGCTGATGACTCATCTGATCTGTCTTCTTCTGCTTTAAGAGCATTTGAATGTTTCTTTCTGCTTGAGGATTCTCCTAGTCTCTCCATATTTATCTCGTGGGCCATAAGGGATCCAATGAGCTTTTCTAAAGACATCTTCTTTAGATCATTAGCTTCCTCAATGGCTGTTACCTTGGGAGTCCATGTAGATGGAAGAGATCTAAGGATTTTTCTGACCATATCTCCAATCTCATAGGTCTTCCCCAGTCCTGCTAATCCATTTGTAATGTCTGTGAATCTACTGAACATTTGAGTTATGGACTCTCCTGGCTGCATCTGGAACCTCTCATATTGAGTTACCAGAATATCTATTCTGGTTTCCTTAACCTTGTCCGTGCCTTCATAAGTGATTCTCAATTTTTCCCACATCTCCATTGCGGATTTGCAGGCTGATACTCTATTGAATTCTTTCTTGCTGAGAGCACAGCACAGAATGCTTTTAGCCTTACAGTTTAAGAAATCTTCTTCCTGTCATCATCTGTCCACTGAGCCTTTTCGTTGGTGACTAGGAGATCGCCTTCTTCAACTATGGACCATATCTGGTAGTCATTACCTTGTAGAAAATACTCCATTCTTGTTTTCCAGTAAGCATAGTCTTCTCCATCGAACAATGGTGGTCGGTTGACAGACTGACCTTCATTGTGACCTTGGGCTGCCATGGATCTTTACTCTTCAGATCGTTGGATCTTCTTCTTTGTCGAAGAGACTCGCTCTGATACCACTTGTTGCCCAGTTAGGTAGCCCAGAGGGGGGGGGTGAATGGGTCTTTAAAATTTATCAATTAATACCTGTTCACTAAAAACGTTCACAAAGAAATACACTTTGAAGATTGTTAGTGTTAGTAAAGAGAAACAACAAACACATAACACCAGATGTATCCTGGTTCGGACCTCCTTTCCACAGGAGTCCTACGTCCAGTCCCTGAGCAACAACTCAGGATTTCACTAACTAGGGTACAGTCCCCCTATGGACACTACAACACCCAGCTCAGCTGGTCTTCTCTTCTTAGCCCGAAGAGGAACAACACCCTGGATACCCCACCAGGTCTTCCTTCACACCAGAAGGGCACACACACACCCTGGATACCACCAGGTCTTCCTTCACACACGAAGGGTACAAGCACAGAAACAAGTAAGCAGGAGATTAAGCCCCTAGATCAAGCTTTGACAAGCCAAGATCTGAAGCTAGGGACTGAGAGCAATGAGTTCTACAAACAAAAGCTCACTCTCAGAACCAAACAAGCTCTCTCGAAAATCTACAAACAATGCAGAGAGCAAAGAGCTAATCTAATGGAATGAGGCTTGGCTCTTTCTTCAGAACTCGCAGAAGACTTGATGATCGGAGTGTTTTTGTATGACTATCGTTCTCTATCTTGTCTTTTTCTTCTGGAGCTCCTTTCTTCAATATATAGCTTCAATTTGAAATATAGACGTTGAAGTATCCGTTGCCTCTAGCTTTTGGTGGACGTTAGACTGAGTGGCACTTGGAAGCTTCCAGTCAATCAGTCCTTTATCCATTTGTTCACGCAAAGAGATAGGATCTTCTGAAGTGTCCTTTGGCTTCTACAAAGTCCAACGTTGTATGACGAATGTTTGTCAGAGACCTGCATACATTAAATGCTAGAATAGTAGACAGCTAGGCTGTCTCTTGTTGTCAGTCAACGTTGGTGTGAATATTCACCAAAATAGTAATGCCATTTTGCTGCTCAAAAAGATGCATATAGAATAGACACGATAATGGATGATATCGTCTGTATGCATGCAGAGATACGTTCAGTCTTCATTAAATGCATAGTTGACAGAAGAAAAAGTATGAAGACTTTGACTATTCAATTTGTTGAAAGGATAAGTCATATGTCTAGTTGATTGATATGAAATCGATGCATTTATGACTTATGTAATCGTTATGTAACCAAAGAAAATCGTTGTGAGATATGAAAGAATCGTTGTGATTATTGAGGAAATTATTATGATTACTTAAAAAGTCGATGCGCAAGGCAAATCGTTATAATATCTGAAGCAATCGTTGCGATAAGCAAATCGTTATGAGAACCAAATGAATCGTTATGAAAGCAAGTCGTTACGATGACTAAAGGAATCGTTACGAGAGCAAGTCGTTACGATGACTAAAGGAATCATTACGAAAGCAAGTCGTTACGATGACTAAAGGAATCGTTACGAGAGCAAGTCGTTACGATGACTAAAGGAATCGTTACGAAAGCAAGTCGTTATGATGACTAAAGGAATCGTTACGAGAGCAAGTCGTTACGATGACTAAAGGAATCGTTACGAGTGCAAGTCGTTACAATGACTAAAGGAATCATTACGAGAGCAAGTCGTTACGATGATTGAAGGAATCATTACGAAAGCAAGTCGTTACGATGACTGAAGTAATCGTTACGAGAGCAAGTCGTTACAATGACTGAAGGAATCGTTACGAGGGCAAGTCGTTATGATGACTAAAGGAATTGTTACGAGAGCAAGTCGTTACGATGACTAAAGGAATCGTTACGAAAGCAAGTCGTTACGATGACTAAAGGAATCGTTACGAGAGCAAGTCGTTACGATGACTAAAGGAATCGTTACGAGAGCAAGTCGTTATGATGACTAAAGGAATCGTTATGAAAGCAAGTCGTTACGATGACTAATGGAATCGTTACGGGAGCAAGTCATTATGATGACTAAAGGAATCGTTATGAGAGCAAGTCGTTACGATGACTGAAGGAATCGTTACGAAAGCAAGTCATTATGATGACTAAAGGAATCGTTACGAGAGCAAGTCGTTATGATGACTAAAGGAATCGTTACGAAAGCAAGTCGTTATAGGAACGATTTCTTTTGAGATCAGAAGAAGTTTCAATCTATGAAGAGATCGTTAAGGACTTATGAAACAGTTATGAAGAAATTGTTACAGTTCTACTGTAATCGATATGATCTATAAAAGAAACCGATGTGTACTTAGACAAATATGATGCTGTAGATACAATGTAAAGATGCTTACTTGTTTTGGCTTATTTTCCTTTGGTATTAATTCCTGTGCTTAAGACTTGTAGAAAATAGGTTAGTGACCTTTAATTAAGGGTTTGATAATTATCATAGTAATATGGTTTGTTTAATCAACAAAATAAAAAATGTAATTACTTTTAATTACATGGGGATAGACTGTTCATCAACTAGTGCCATCAATCTCTCAAAGAACCCAGTCCAACACTCTAGGACAAAACACATTGAGATTCGTCATCACTTATTTAGAGATGAAGTAGCCAACAAATCCTTGGAGCTTAGCTTCATACCCACTGATAAGCAATTGGCTGACATTTTCACAAAACCATTGGCTGAGGATAGATTCACAACATTGAGAAGAGAATTGGGATTGTGCAAAATGCAATGAAGCCCATACCATATGTTCTTTGTGTGCACTGACTGTGAGGTATATCAAATGGTAAACTGTGGAAGAACAAGTTATGCTTGTTTGGAAACTATTATTATGCGTGAGAAAACATTCTCTGCCATGTATCCATAGTCAAGTTGCACATAAAAGTCATTCAATTCAGATAAGGTATATGGTTTCTTTTCATTTTGCCCACTCATTTTTGCAAACAAATGGTTGTCTATGTTGGAATGTTTTATTCATGAACTTGTGTGCAATTGCTTGTTAAACATATGAAAGTCTGTATTGAATTGCTTGTTGAGTCTACACATGCACACACTATGGGGGAGCAAGTCCAGGTTAGATGAATGACTTCTTGAGGGAAACTCTTCATTTTTCACATCTTTCATTTTCCCTAACTTGGAGTTTTTTTTTCTATTCATCCGAGCTTTCAATTTGATTTGTAGAAGTTCCTGTCGACAGCCCCAATTCCATCTGTCGATAGCCATGCCTCCACAGAACCCATATCTTGAACCCTGTGTGCCTCTGTCGACAGACTCAAATCCATCTGTCGATAGCCAGGCACACTTTCAGATCCCCCTGAACCCAATATCTTCTGTCTGTGTGCATCTGTCGACAGCTGAAATCCATCTGTCGACAGCCATGATGTGTCTGAACCCAGAAGTCTTCAACTGTGTATATCTGTCGACAGCTTCACATCAGCTGTCGACATATACATATTTCACAAGAAATTCCCTATTCTTTCTCACCAGTCTTTAAGAGCAGGTCCATACCTTTAATGTACAGTGCAATTTGGGTATTTATGTATGCTTTTAATCCTTCATGTCCACATTATATTAAAGATATTGTCTCAATCCCAATGATTTTGACATACTATTCTTGTATGGGTCTAGGTTGTATCATTCGGAGTACATTGGACAAATCTAATGGGTCTAACCTAACTCACTTGAATAACACCTTTGTGGCTAATCATTCTCTTAAGTGATGTGATCAGTCCTATGGTCATTGAACTTTATGTCTTGCATTGATTGTTACCATACACATTCTTTGACCTCAATTTTCAAAAAAAAAAAACAAAAAATAAAAAAACAAAAACAAACAAAAAGGGAGAAAAGCTACCTATTTCTTACAATCAAAAGTCAATAATGGGATAAAAATAGAGCAATGATGTGTATTGTTGAGTAACCGGGGACATGGGCATCACAAATGTCTGCCCTCGCGTCAAAAAGCTTACTCATTATCTCTGTAGAATGGTATGATGGTCACTCCCGCTGAGTAACTGGGGGTACGGGCACTTCACATGTCTATCCTCACGTCAAAAGGTGTTAGTGATCCTACTTACCACTTTTCCCATTGCATTTTCCTCTAAATAAATCAAAATTGAAATAGTGTGAAGCCTCCAATGTTTGATTAATCTCGGGTTCCTTGATGTTTGTGGTTATCTACTCATGACGACATCTTTTCCATAAACCATTTGACCATCACCGACTTGGAATTATGTTTTTCTACAATGGTTTTTATTCAAAGGGGTTATCTTATTTTCATAAGTTTTGGTACGATGTCCTCTTAATGTTCCACCTTGAGACTCCTAGAGTATTATTTTTAAACCATTGATGATTTTGACTTGTCTTAATATTAGTGGGAATGACAGTTTAAAATGTGTACACACCTCTTTTACACGTCATCTACATCTTGGATGCTCATTGCCATATAAATTCCTGTCAAAATTCCCTTCTGGCACAGTTTCTATGTGCGCCTGTCGACAGACACCTCTGCATCTGTCGACAGCCGGTGGCAGGCCCTATTTTGGAAGCCCAACGGACATCTCTTTAGGGCTGGATTTTGTGGGTCCCAGTCCTTTGAACTTCTTTCCCTCTCTTTAAAAGGGAACCCACGACCCTTTCCTCTCTTTTCCACTTCCAAAACTCCCTCCTCCTTCCTTCTCCACCAAAACCTTTCTTCTCCACGGCGCCAGACCCAGATTCTGCCTCTCCTGGTTTTTTCTTCCTCCTCGCGCTTTTCTTCTTCTTTTCGAGTTCTTCTCCACTCCAAACTCCTCTCCTTCTCATGTCTCCCAAGGGCAAGAAACTTACTTCCCGTCACCATCCCCTATCTCCCCAAGCCGGCGAGGGTTCCGGGGCTCCTGCCAAGCGCCGAACCAAGCATCGTGATGATCGACTGCCCGAGCTTATCGTTCCCCGAGGTTTGCAACTTACCATGGTTCCAGGAACCTTCAACAAATTTGTTCAGCTCCGCTATGTTGATTTTCCTTCTTTGGGAGACATGTTCCCCAATCTTCTACCCCTCTTCGACACCCAGGGTTGGACGGTGTTTCTTTATTCTCACCTGAACTACTCTCCTACTGCCGTCACAGAGTTTTTTAATAATCTTGGTCTGTCTGGGGATGGGGATCTCTACACCTCTGTCAAAGGTACTCCCTTCAAGCTTACCACCATCCTCATCAGCACTGCACTTCAAATTCCTAACTCTGGGGCTAATGTGGTTCTCAATCACCCTTTTGCATCTGAATATTATCATCTCATTACCCTTCAACCTTATGATGCTCATTTTAAATGTACTGAGCCTTTCATACCAAGATCTAGGTGCTTGCTTTAATCCATACAATACCTTATGCAATTTAAATACATGATTCGGAAAATCAATATCATCAAAACCAGGAGGTTGTTCTACATAGACTTCCTCCTTTATATAACCATTTAGAAAAGCTGATTTTACATCCATTTGAAATAATTTTAAATCCAATGCTGATGCATATGCAAGTAAAATTTTGATTGCCTCAAGTATGGCCACTAGTGCATAGGTTTCATCGAAATCTATGCCTTCCTCTTGGGAATAGCCTTGAGCTACCAGTCTGGCCTTGTTTCTAGTGATCACACTAGCTTTATCCAATTTGTTCCTGAACACCCATTTGGTGCCAATCACAGGATGATCTGATGGTCTCGGAACAAGTGACCATACATTGTTTCTCTTGAACTGATTAAGTTCATCTTGCATGGCTAATATCTAAGATTCATCAGACAGTGCTTCATTGACTGTCTTAGGCCCTATTTGTGATACAAAGGCTAAATAATCACACGGGATTACACTACCTCTTGTTCTTACCCCAACAGATGGATCTCCAATTATGTTGTCCAGAGGGTGATCCCTTTTGTACCTCCATTCCTTTGGAAGATTGCTATGTGATGTGTCTTTTTGTTGTAGATCTTCCAAGGGTGGATCTTCCTTGTCCTCAATGGATGTGTTCTTTAGCTTCTTGGACAATTCATTTGTATCATCATCATCACTATCGACTTCCTTTCTCAAGGAAGGGTTAGTTTCATCAAAAATAACATGCACTGATTGTTCAATCAATAAAGTACGCTTATTAAATACTCTATATCCTTTGGGTTTAGAAGCATACCCCATGAATATACCTTCGTCTGATTTTGAATCTAACTTACCAATGTCCCTTTTTCCATTGTTGTGGATGAAGCATGGACACTCGAAGATTCTAAAGTGACTGATTTTTGGCTTCTTCTGTTTGAATTATTCGTATGCAGTCTTCTTCAGGATTGGCCTGATCATCAATCTGTTGATGATGTAGCATGCTGTGTTGATGGCTTCAGCCCAAAAGTATCTTGGTAATTCATACTTTGACAGCATTGTTCTAGCCATGTCCAATAAGGTTCGATTCTTTCTCTCAACAACTCCATTTTACTGTGGTGTCCTTGGTGCTGAGAAGTTGTGCTCTATCCCTTGGTCATCACAGAACTTGGCAAATTTTTCATTTTGGAACTCTCCTCCATGATCTGATCAGATGCTGATGATATTGTACTTCCTGTCTTTTGAACCTTCTTACTGACGCTTACAAAACTGTCAAACGTGTCATCCTTATGCTCCAAAAAGGATACCCAAGTGAATCTGGAGTAGTCATCAACTATGACAAATCCAAAGTTCTTTCCTTCAAGACTTGTGGTCCTCATTGGTCCAAACAGATCCATGTGCAATAGCTCTAAAGGCTTTGAAGTTGTTACTACTGTCTTTGACTTGAAGGATGACTTAGTGTGCTTACCTTTTGTGCACGGCCTACAAACACTATCCATTCTTATGCTTACTTTGGGTAGGCCTTCCACCAGGTTTCTCTTGATTAACTTTCTTATGCCATCCAACCTACAGTGACCCAATCTTCGGTGCCAAAGTTCAGTTGACTGCTCTTTGTTTGCTGCCAGATAGACATCTTGATCTTTCAAGTCTTCTAGATGAAGTACATACAAGTTCTTTTCCCTGCTAGCTTCAAACACGACTGCACCATCCTTCATGATACTGCATTTTGATTCTTGAAACTTTATTTGATGTCCTTTGTCACACAGCTGGTTGATACTGATAAGATTATGCTTGAGTCCTTTTACGCAAAGTACATCTTCAATGAGTATTTTTCCTTTACTGCCAACTGATCTGCAACCTATGATTGTCCCTTTTCCATTATCTCCATATGTTATTGTTCCTTCTTTAGCTCCAAGGTTAGAGAACAGCTTCCTGTTACCAGACATATGCCTTGAGCATCCACTATCCAGGTACCATTTAGATGCTCGAAGGTTTGCCTGCAATGAAAACACTAAGCTTTAGGTACCCAACTTCTTTTGGGTCCTGATTGGTTAGTATCACCAGTTCTCCTTTTAATTATCCATCTTTTATGTTTAGTTGGGCATGTTACTTTAATATGTCCTAGTTTGTTGCAGTGGCTACAGCAAGACATTTTATTTACATTTTCAGTTGGAATATATTTAAAGTTTGACTTGTATGCAGTATCTTGTTCAGCTATGAACTTAGGCATTGGATATATTTTAGGATGTATAATGTCTTCTTCATTATCTGGAGGGGTGTATCCTAGACCATGTTTCTTCTTCCCTGATCTTCTAGCACCTTTTAGTATTAATATTGTTTTACCATTTGTAAATTTGTCTAATGTGCTAGATAACTTTTCATTTTCTTCTGTTAGTGTTTTAACTTCTTGATTTAATTTACTTACAGTTTCCTGATCTTCTAGATTGGCTATCTGAACATTTTTATTTTTTAGATCTTCACATAATAATTCGTTTCTTCTTTTAAGCTCAGTAATTTATTTTTCAAGTTGCTCATTTTCAAATTTTAAATCTGAGTTTGTGTTTTCCAAGCATGCATGATTTTTCTTACTAGTTTTTAATAATTTACACACATCTTTGTATTTACTATAAAGTTCATTAAAAGCATCCTCAAGATTATCGAAATCAGATTCATTACACGAAGAAAAAGATGATTCAGATGTTACCTTATCATCGATGTTAACCATGAAGGCCAAGTTGGCCTTTTCTTCTTCACTTGAGCTCGACTCACTGTCAGAGTCACTGATGTTATCCCATACTGCTGCCATGGCTTTCTTCTTGTATCTTCTGAATTTCTTGGAACCATCCTTCTTTCTGAACTCTGTTTTCTTCAGTTTCGGACATTCAGCTTTGATATGTCCGGGCTTCTTGCAGTCATAGCAGATTGGTTCAGCTCTCTTGGAGTCCTTTCCTTCTGGCTTCTTAGACTCTTTGTTTTTCTTGAAATGTCTTCTTTCGAACTGGTACTTCTTTCTAGCTCATATCCTTTGTAGTCTTCTGGAGAGGAGAGCTTCCTCATCTTCACTGCTCCTTATGCTTTCGTTACCATCTGAACATTCTTCTGATGAGTCTTCTTCTGCCTTGAGAGCATTTGATTGTTTTCTTCTGCTTGACAACTCTCCTAGTCTTTCCATGTTGATCTCATAGGCCATTAGGGACCCAATGAGTTTCTCCAATGACATTCTCTTCAAGTCATTTGCCTCTTCTATCGCTGTCACTTTGGGAGTCCATGAGGCTGGTAGGGACCTTAAGATTTTTCTGACCATATCTCCCATTTCATACGTCTTACCAAGGCCAGCCAATCCATTTGTGATGTCGGTGAACCTGTTGTACATTTGTGTAATTGTTTCTCCTGGCTGCATCTGGAATCTCTCCTACCGTGTCCCCAGAATATCGATTCTGGTTTCCTTTACTTTGTCAGTACCTTCGTATGTGATCCTCAACTTCTCCCACATCTCCATAGCGGATTTGCAGGCAGATATCCTGTTGAACTCCTTCTTGCTAAGAGCACAACAAAGTATACTCTTGGCCTTGCAGTTGAGAGAAATTTTCTTCTTGTCATCTTCTGTCCAATTGTCTTTATCATTTGTTACTAGAAGATCTCCTTCTTCTATAATAGACCAAATCTGATAGTCGAGCCCTTGAAGGAAAAATTCCATCCTTGTCTTCCAGTATGTGTAGTATTCACCATCGAACAGTGGCGGTCTGTTGACAGATTGACCTTCGAAATGACCTTGGGCTGCCATTGATCTTTTCTCTTCAGATTGTTAGACCTTCTTTGCCGAAGAGACTCGCTCTGATACCACTTGTTGCCCAGCTAGCAAGCCCAGAGGGGGGGTGAATGGGATTCTTTAAAATTTGATTATCTAAAACCTGTAATCAAAAACGTTCAACACAGTGCACTACGTTCGATTGTTAGTGTTAGTAATAAATAAAGTAGAACACAAATAAGCATTCACACAACACGAGGATTATCCTGGTTCGGACCTCCTTTCCAAGGAGTCCTATGTCCAATCCCTGAGCAACACCTCAGGATTTCACTACTCAAGGGTACAGTCCCCCTTAAGGACACTTACACATCCAATCCGCAGCTGGCCTTTTCTTCACAACCTGAAGAGGTACAACCACACCCTGATTCACAGGTCTTCCTTCTACATGAAGGGAATATAGCCACCTGTTACCAACAGGTCTTCTCTTCACACAAGAAGAGGAACTACTCAACAAAGATGAGTAAAAGAAAGGATGCCCCTAGATCAAGCTAATGGAACGATGCTCAATCTGAAGCGAAGACTAAGAGAGAAAAGATCTACAATGAAGAATTCTCTCAGTACACTGTAGTTCTCTCAAAGCTAAGCACTAAAATGTAGAGAGCTAAGAGCTAAAGCTAAAGGAATGGAGTGAAGCTTGGCTCTTCTGGATGCTTCGCAGATCGTGAAGATTAAGCTTGTAAAAGTTATTTTTTCTGGAGTCATCAGTCTTCAATATATAACTTCTTTTGAAAATTAGTCGTTGAAGTATCCATTGTCTCTATGTTCTGAGAACGTTAGACTGCATGGTTCTCCTTTGCAGTCAACGGTCCTTTAGGTTCCATGCACGTAAGAAGAAAATCCTTATTGATATCATCCAGCTTCTACTTTATCCAACGTTGTATAGAGTCGTGCTGTCAGAGACATGCACACATTAAATGCTAAAACGTAGATAGCTATGCTGTCTCTTATTGTCAATCAATCGTTAGAGTGAGGATACATCAAAATAGAAATCCCATTCTGTCTTTCCAAAAAGATATTACATGTAGAAGCAAAAAGAATAGAAGATATCTGAACATGCATTGTGCAGAGAAATGTACGATTATATTTAATGCATGGATGAAAGAGAAATACATGGGATGACTTTGACTTGTCAAGATATTGAATATCAAGTCGTTATATTTCATGAAATCATTGTGAGAATCACTTATGAAATCGTTGTATGAGTGAATCGTTTGAGAATGAATCATTACAAGTAATCATTATAACCAAATCGTTATAAGAAAATCGTTGTCTCACTTATCGAGTCGATGAGTGATCAAATCGTTGTGAGCAAATCGATGAGCAAATCAAAGTGAATGAATCGTTATGAAAAATCGATGAGCAAATCGATGTGAATGAATCGTTATGACGATCGAGTCGTTTTTGTAACTTATCAAATCATTACAGCGACCAAGTCGTTGTGTGACTCAATGAATCGTTACACCAAGCAAATCGTTGTGTAACTTATCGAGTTGTTATGAACGACAAATCGTTGTGAGATCGAAATTGATGTGATTTCTTAGCGAATCGTTCTGAGATCAAAATCGATGTGATCACTTAGCGAATTGTTCTGAGATCAAAATCGATGTGATCACTTAGCAAATCGTTTTGAGATCAAAATCGATGCGATCACTTACCGAATCGTTCTGAGATCAAAATCGATGTGATCACTTAGCGAATCGTTCTGAGATCGAAATTGATGCGATCACTTAGCGAATCATTCTGAGATCGAAATCGATGTGATTGCTTAGCAAATCATTCTGAGATCAAATCGATGTGATGCTTATGAAATCGTTGTGAGTCCGAAATCGGTATGTCACTTACCAAATCCTTATGAATATGAAAGCGATAGAGGTAAGGAAATCTTTATGACTATTGAAATCGATGCAACAATTATGAAATCGTTGTAACTTATGGAAAGTCGATATGTACTTGGATAAATTTCATGCCCTGAACTTGAAATGCTACAGTATAGTAAATACTTACATATTTCCTTTTTTTTTTTTTTGAATGTAGTCGGACCAAAAGGAGAGGGTAGGGGCGCCCTCACTCGTGAGGGTGTCACTACCTTCACCAGACGGCTAGGGGTATTTTCATTAAGTGTACGGGAAGAAAAGGGGGGGGGGAGAGTACAAATTAGACCCAGGCCTCATGGATGGGCACCTTGCCTTATCATGGCTGCAGGTGTCCCTTACAGTACTAGGAAGGTCAGCCCATTGGTCCAACAAAATGAAACCAGTACAAGAAGATGCAAAGTCAGCTAGGCAGTCCGCCACTTTGTTACCTTCCCTTGGTACATGATTGATTTCAGTCGTGACCCTGTTAGTTAATACAAATACCTCCTGCGGTATGAAGGAGAGGTCCATGGTGGAGAGATTTGCTTCGTAACGATGTGCACAAGATTTAAGGAGTCAGTCCCAACCTGCACTTCACTGGCACCCTTTTTGCAGCACATTCGCAGCCCATCCCTGAGTGCGAGGGCCTCAGCAACGAGGCTAGACTTCAGACCATAGTAAGGGTTGGCAAAGGTACAATACATATCACCATTGTGGTCCCTGAGGATACCACCTCCTCCAGCTTCACCAGACTGCACGTCAAAGGCACCATCAACATTCAGTTTTAATCTCCCCGTGGGGGGGGGGGGGGTGAGCCATCTGATATCCCTGGGCGTCTTATGTTTCAGATTGTCATTTCCACTTGGGGTCTGACGGAGAGCAGCAGACCAAGGTTGGGGTATTTTCTGGAAGTTGGCGGATGCACATATGGCTCAGATAGAAAGCATACTTCTGTTTATAATGTGTTTGGGCGACATGCTCATGCCTTGAAACCTCGCCAGGTTCCTACAGCACCAGATCTCCCAAAGGACTTGCATGAAAGTGCAACGTTTAAGACACCCCGTGGCAGTAGAGAGGTCTGGTTGTGTCAGGAAGGAAATCACACCGTCAGCCACTTCAATGATGTCCTTACTGTTAAACTGCATGAGATTATCCAGATCACTCCACACTTGGATCGATGTGTTACTCTTGAAGAACAGGTGCTGGAGGCTTTCATGTTGGCTGATGGTGCAACAGGAGCATTTAGAACACAAAGGGATTCCTTTTCCTTGGACAGTCTCATCAACAGGAATAAGGTTTTGAACCATCCGCCACATAAATATGGACCATTTGAGAGGAATATAGGGAGACCTCAATGCCTTCCATTTCTGAGAAGTTTCAGGTTGGAGAAGTACCCGGACTAATTTTGTAGTGAACTTACCATTAGAGGTAGAACACCAGATCCAAGTGTCATCAGCATTGTTGGTGGTTAAAAACTGTTCCATCAGAAATTTGGGGCAGTACATGAGGGCGTTCTGCAATTGAATGCTCCCGGGACTGCTAAAGGCCTGTTGAATGGTGCAGAGTTTGTCAGGGATCTCCTGCCACTTGTCTTCAGGTATATAGGATCTGAGGGGTGTATCGCCAGTCCAGATATCAAAACAGAAGTGGCCAGCTGAACTTGTGTCTCTGGATATGATCCTGTGGTTGTTGTGGATTAGCTGGGCTGCCTGCTTCCAAAGCTTCCTGTCTGCTGCTAGCATGAATGGGAATTGTGCTTCAGAGTAGTGGCAATTAAATAGGTGTTTCCTCCTGAAAAATTTGGCCCACAGAGAATTGGTGGATAATGCCCGCCATAGCATTTTAGTTATGAAAGCTAACTGCATGTTTTGCAGGTTTAACACACCCAATCCGTCGCTCTCCTTCGGTTGTGCAATGTCCTTCCAGCTCTTCCAGTGTCTTTTCGGGGAACCTTCATAGGAACCCCAGAAGAAGTTTGCCAAGATCCGGTGAAAAGCCCTCACTACGGTGACGGGGATGGGCTGAGCATTCATGGTGTATATAGGAATCGCAGACAGGATGTGTTGTATGAGGATAAGCCTTCCTCCCGAGGATAAGAACTCCTTTTTCCACCCTTGCAATTTCCTGACCGTCTTGGAGATTATATTGGCGAAGTATGCAGGTTTTTGCCGGCCTGTGTATATGGTGACGCCCAGGTAATGTATTGGGAGTTTGCTTCTAACAAATCCAGTGGTCTTGCAGATTTTCTGAATGAGACTGTCAGTGGCACCAGCATGTACATAAAAAGAACTTTTATGCTTGTTGATCAGCTGGCCTGAGGCTTCTTCATAAGTTTTAAGGAATGTCATGAGTCTTCTCAAGTGTCTCACAGAGGCATTTGAAAATATCAGTGTGTCATCCGCAAAAAGGAGGTGAGATATCGCTGAACACCGGGCATTGGATTGATACCATGTGCCACTGCTATTCTGGAATAAGTTTTTGAGCCCTCTTCTAAGAGCCTCCTCTGCAAGGATAAAAAGAGCGGGCGCAACCGGATCTCCTTGCCTCAGTCCTCTAGATGATTTAAAGAATCCATGAGTTTTGCCATTGTAGAGGACGGAGAACCAACAATTGGATATAAGTGGTTCAAGGATGGAAATGACATTGATAGAAAACCCGAACTGTCGGAGGACTGCATAAAGGAAATCCCATTCTATTCTGTCATAAGCTTTGGCCATGTCAAGCTTTATGATCATATTGCCCCCTCTGCACTTTCTTCCGATGGTCTAGAGCAGTTCCTTGGTAAGGAGGATGTTTTCAGCTATGTTCCTCCCCTTAGTGAAGGCACTCTGTTCTTCAGAAATTAGGGAGGGCAGCAGGTTACCCAGTCGGTCAGAAATTATTCGGGATATGATCTTGTACATGAAGTTTGATAGGCTTATGGGTCTGAAATCGGAGCAGGTTTTGGGGGTGTCAACCTTCGGTATGAGAGTAATCAAAGAGGAGGTGAGTGCTGTGGGAAGGCTATGACCGCAGAAGTAGGACTGCACTGCATTAATGATGTCAATTTGGATGAAGTTCCAGCAGGTCTGGAAGAAGTATCCGAAAAACCCGTCAGGTCCCGGGGCGCTGTCGGGGTCCATGCTGAAAACCACCTTCTTGATCTCCTCCGGCGTGGGAACATTACACATCTCATTATTCACTTCCTCTTTCAGCAGTGTCGGTATGTGATGGATCAGTTCTGCATTAACATGGTGGGGGGCTGATGTGAAGGCTTCAGAAAAGTGATCCACAAACAGTTCAGCGATTCTATCATCGTCCTCCACTGGTTTGCCATCCTGATTATAGAGTTTGGAGATAAGTGACTGTCTCCTTTGAGTGAGGGCATAAGCATGGAAGAATTTTGTGTTACTATCCCCCTCCTTCAGCCACTTAATCCGGATTTTTGACACCACAGTTTTTCCTCTTGAGATAGAACATGATCTAACTTATCTTTTGCACGAAGGAAGGCAGCGTGATTGTCCGGAGTGGACTCCTCATCAAGGATCTTTTGAGCAGTGGCATAGGCAGTTTCAGCTTGTTGAATATTGAATGAGACGTTACCAAAGGTTTCCTTATTCCACCTTCTATAAAAGTTCTTCATGTATTTCAGTTTCATAATGATGTTGAGCATAGGATAGGTGGAGGCCGGAGCCATCCTCCAGGCAGTAGCAGAGTCCACTAGAAAGTGCTCATGAGAACACCACATATGTTGGAAGGTAAACCTGGAGGGCCCTTTCCTGGTCTCATTAATGCCGGAGATGAGCAGTGGGCTGTGGTCACTGCAGGCTCTGTCCAGGTGTTGGACATGAACCGCCGGACAGGAGATTGCCCATTCAGCGTTAAAGAAGAGCCTGTCAATTCTGATCCAGATTCCATTTTGGTCTTGTCCATTGAACCAAGTGAATTTACTTCCAGTGAAGCCTGCATCCTCAATCCCCGCAGCTGACACACAAGCTTGAAAGTTCATAACCGATCTGGACGGATTCCTCTTGCCACCCCTTTTCTCATGCAGACCCAGGTAAGTGTTGAAGTCTCCCCCGATCAACCAAGGTTCAGAACAGGTGGAAGAAAAATCTATCATATAGTCCTACAACTGCCTCCTCTCATTGACAGTGCAGCTAGCATGGACCACAGTTAAGTAGAAAGTTTTACAGAAATCAGAAGCAACAGAAATGGTAATGAACTGGTCACTGGCATCAGTTCTCAAAATGTTAATATTCTCCTCCCAAAATATCTAAATACGAGCCTGATCATCTACATTAGCAACTGAGTGAGCCATGTGGAGTTTATTTTTGTACATGTCAATGCAAGCAGTCTTCTTTTTAGGCTCAATAATAGCTATGACGGACAACTTGTATCTACGTTTTAAAATCTTCAACCTCCTGATGGATGGGCCATTGCCAATGCCCCTAATGTTCCAGATTAGCATCTTTGGATTCATTGGGTTTGGGGTTTGAGGTGTTACCACGTAGTCCTCCATGGGTTCTAACACCTTCTTCTCTTGGCGGCTGTTGTGCCTTTGGTTTCCCAGCAAATGCTACATGAATGGTGTTTAGATTGTCTTCCTCAGGTGGTGTTAGCCCAGGAGCAGATCTGATGTTGTGTATAGAAGGCAGTGATATTATTGCTCCTTTGATGCTTGTGATTTGTGTGTTTTTCCTTCCATCTTCCTGAGTTTTTTCCTTCCCACTGTCCATTCTTTGATTTTCCAGAGGGCCAACATGCACATCATCAGCAGAGGGCGGCTTGTCAGTTTCTGCATTTTGTGTGCTAGCAGGAATAGGATCTTGAGTGCCATTGTCCTTGGGTTTATTGCTACTACCTTCTTCCTGTGAGTTGCAGGGGAGGGAGGGCTGTGGATTCTCAAGACCAGTGCCCTTTCCCATAGGGGCCTGCCTGTCAGTTTCTGCATTTTGGGTGCTAGAAGGGATAACATCCTGAAGACCATTGTCCTTGTGTTTACTGCTACTGCCTTCCTCCTGTAAATTGCAGGGGAGGGGGGTTGTGGTTTCTCCAGGCCAGTACTCTTACCCACAGGGAAACTCACATTAATTCCATGACTATCCTTACATATTTCCTTGATTTCGCCTGACTTGTTCCTGTATCTTAGCTCATAAAGCTTGTTAGACACTAATTGTTAGGATATTGTTAATCACCAAAATTAAATAAAATTATATGGGGATGGACTGATCATCAGATACTGGCGTCATGAACCAGTAGTCCATTCCCGTGTGGTGGCGTCGTCTCTGTACCGACTCGTGTTTGACCACTGGTTGTGGTTTGTGTGTGAACCGATGGTTAAGGTTAAAACCGTGAAACCATTAACCATTGTGGTGTGCCCTGGAGGTGGCACAATTCTGTGGTTCAGTGTTGTACCTCGTGGTAGCAGGTACATGTACCCCTCGTGGGTAGAGTTGTGTTGTGGTACGTGAGTTCGACCTCAGCTGGTGTTGAGGTGAGACCGTGCGTACTGTGGAGGTCTTGTGGTGTGACGCTCCACATGTTAAGAAGATTGATCTCCGTTTACGATGTGGTTTACGGGTGTTGGCTGGTTGTCGCCAATCCCAATGCTTCGTGTGTGTGGTTAGCCTGTGAGACTGTAGCCTAGGCAGTGGTTTGCCGGTGAGGCTTGTGGTCGAGGTGTTTAGTTGAAGGGTGGACTAGCGGTGTTAAACTAGTCTTGTGTTTCCCTTTACTTTCCGAGGACCGGGGTTTAACCGGTATGTTATGATTAGTTGTGGTTTAATATGCTTGTGTGCGCAAGTTATGTTTCGGTTGCCTGTGTTTCCAGTAAGACCCTTTGGGGTTGAGGTCTCTTGTGTGATTGTTGTTTCTTTGTGGGAGGTCCTTACTGAGCCAGTGACTTGTTGAGGCTCACTCCATTACAAACTGTTTCAGGTGTTAGCCGACTTAGCAGGCGTTGGCTGACTTCAGCATGGTTTACGTAGAGTAGTGATGACTTGTACCACCAACATTAGAGTAGTAGAGTCGTTTGAGCTTGTGCTCCCTTGGGGTATGCCCCAGGTAGTTGTACTCTTTAATTAGACATGCAACGACCCACTTCCACCCGGTACGGTTATACCAACACACGTCGGATGAGAGCAAGCCGCTACAGGGGAGAATACCCCAACAAGTAACAAATGAGCTAAGATATACACAAATAGAGTCGAATAATGCAACGGAATTTAAATGAATCGTATTCCATCAACTTTTAAATCCACATACCACAGTCTGTATAGTTCAACAAGAGATAACATAAGAGCAAAAGTTCCAAATACATAGCCGACTCCAAGTACATTTGAACAAAATCCAAATTTCAATTGTAGCATTACATACTTATGAATATAAATTACAATTCTTCAATTCCTTAGTCCGACTCCACTTCAATTCTTGCTAGCTCCTCCGCTGCTAATTTCCTGAAATGTTTAGCAAGAGTGAGTCTACGCAATAGACTCAGCAAGTAACTTAAGATTCAATACATACATGCCTTTTCTTACCAATTAACACAATAAAATTTCAGCAGTTAAATCATACATGATCATGCTATAACCTAAACAAATTCCATTAAACAATTATCTAAACAAATGTAAAACTAGAATCTAAACAAGATCACTAACATCATGGTGTCATTAACATGAGTAAAATACACATTCACACGTTTTCTTTCCTACTTTATCCAAGTCATTGTAAAGTTTGCACAACTAACCATGGAAACATATACAAGATAGGTAGCACTCCTAGCATGATTTCTAACTCACTTTGCATGCAATCATAACAATTTACTCCACATTTAGGTTGCTGATTTTATACAAACTTTATCACATTCATATTATCTTTGCATAGGGATCACTTTTAACTACACAACATAATACTAAACACATGTGCATCCAATAATTCAAATTCCATGAATATGAAAGTATATACTTACATTTTGGTACTAATAGTAACATCACTTTTAGCCTTTGAAAATTTATACATCAACACGTACACACACACATTTATACACATCAATAAACAAAATATCAATTATCACTATTGTCATTTACACTTATACAAATTTCTCATTACATACAACCATATAATTATCCTTGGTTTTCACATACACTCACTTTTGGTTTATCACACCATACTTATACACATTTTCCCATTATTTCCTCTTTCACATTCGCACACTTCTTATCATTTCACTTTTTGCACATAACATGTGCCACATTTACACATATCTTGCACATACCTTGTGCTACGAACACATATCACTTTTCACATCACACTTATGCTTATTTTCACATAATGCCAAGACACAGCCCAAACCACCATTAGACGATCACATAACACTCACATTCACATACACTTACTTAATCACCGGCATAGTGATAAGTCTTAGTTCCTGCAGAAACTGGGGAAAGCCCTTCCCACCATTACCAGTGGAACTTGTCCACCTCCAGGATTTTACAAGACCCTTTGCCAAGGTATACACTTTATCAAGACCCTTTCCTAGGGTATCACATAACACATTGAGCTTTCCCATAGGGGCATTACTACAGTACAACTCCAAGCATCTAAGGTGGCAGTGTCTTATGGGCCTATTTGTTTATCTTGTCACATTAACCATTTTACACTTCCATACCACTTGTTCTCTCACATTCCATGCACACACTCATACATAATTCAAACACACGCATAAGTCCTCATTTACTGATTTTCACCCTTACTGTTGCAACTGCCAAATAATCATAATATACATTTAATCATACTGAAATTTACTGAATCACATCAAATCACAATTGACATGCTCACATAGTCGTTTTTCTCATTAAAATCCATAACAATACTTACTGTCATCAAAATAACCTGATATTTTAACCACAGACAATTCTCAGGTTTATAATCATTCATACAATTTTTCAGGTTTTTCTGAATCATATTACATTTACAGAAATTAAAACATTCAGTTTCATGCTATTCATAATTCACTTTAACATGGAACTTAACACGAACATCAGATTTAACCATTCACGACCCTGATCCTAACATAATCATCATCACAGACATTTTCCCTTGATTTATTGCACAGCACACAATTTAATGTAAATTTTACAATTTCTACGCATGTCTTCTATTTCCAAAACAAAATTTTCAGTAAATCCCACAGTCATGGAAAAATCCTCAAATTTTCAGGGCATGGACTGATACATATACACATGATATAGAAAAATCTAGGGCATTTAATTCCTCATGAATTAGGTAGACAGTAGATGAACATGCATAATCCTTTTTTTCCCAACATGTATTTCAATAATCTAAAAATTCATGCCATCCACAGAAAAATGCAGAAATTTCCACACACATCACATTATCTATTTTAGATAGCATATACAATTTACACTATATCCTCATTGCGAAGACATATCGAAAATAATCATCTACCAGGAAGAACAGCTCACTGTTCTATCCTGAAGAACTTGGCGGCAGCCTCTAGCCGTTCAAGGGTTTGGACGGCACGATCGCTGGACGCCAATGAGAGATCTTGGCGTCAAGGCATTGACGCCAAGTTCCTGTCTGTGCAGAACACAGACCGAACTCCAATTACAGGGTGAAAAGGAGGGTCCAGGACACGATTTAAAATCCACAAAATTTGCTGGGACCTAGGACACATGTATGGGATTGAGATCTATGGGTTACTTGCCTTTCCAAAAACCTCCAAGGGGTGAAAATGGGCGATGAAGCTCTCCTTGGGCAGTCCCAAGAAGCCTCCGAAACTCCTTTACTCCGTCTTCTGTCGTGCTGTAGCTACCAGTCCGAGGCTGGGGAAGCCTCCTCCTTCGTCCAAGCTAGCTTCTAGTCGTAGTAGATCGCCGGAAGAAGTGCCAAGTCGCCGGATCTCAGCTCTCAAAGCTCAGGTTTTCACACAGGCTTAGGGTTCCTCTTCTCCTTCTTGCAAAGAGTCCAAGGTGGGTTTTGGGGTTGCAAGGAGGGTTTGGTTTAAAGGAGAGAGACCTCTCCTTTCACGCAGAGGTTGATGTGAGGCTTCACAGCCGTTGGGGACAGCTCCCCAATGGCTGGGGTTGCTTGTCCCTGGAATTCTGGGTCTGCTGCGCATGCAGGTCAGAGAAGTAGACGTCCACCTATATGGACGGCTACTTAAGTCTTGGCGTCCATCGATATGGACGCCGACATCTCATGGGCGTCCACCCATGTTGACGCCAATTTGCCCTCCTGCCAGAACTTAAAATTATGCAGAAATCATGTTCAGCTTACACATATATATACATACAATGTATGTAACATAGTATACACACTATCATACCATGCATTCAAACCATATTTACCATATAATTATTCACATGCATACATAAACACAACTAGCTAATACGTACGTAGATATCTACCTACGCGTACGTGATGTTTTACATAAGCATGATGCAACATGCAGCAAAATAAAGTGATAAGAATTGCAAGGGTTTCAAAGATCATTAGGAGACAATGTGAATTAAGTTATCTAGGAATAATCTATTCAATAAAATAGTTCTCGCTTGCACTCATTGGATCTGGCATATATATATATAGCATACATACACAGATGTAACATACTTATGTACATTATGCACGCAATAGCTAGATACCACATGCACACCAGTAATTAGATTAACTTGCACAACATTACTTAAGTACTATATGCATGGGATTCCTTAATATGTATAATATGCACAATTTAGCTAATTGCTTATTCTCACCTAAATGTCATAAAAATACATGCATGTTATTCATGAGGAGCATGAAATTACAATATACACTACTAAGTACACCTACCATACTTGCGCTCTATATGTACATGCAATGTACAAAGTACAATGTACACATTAACTACACCACGCAATGGACAATGTTTACAACTAAACATACACATACATGCATAGGTATACCAAGGTGTTATGTATGTAGAATTAGGTATACAATTATCACACGCATAAGATAACCTACATACGTACATACACATATGCACTTCATATATTCGCGCACAATATCCATGAAATGGGTAATATAAGGTATACTTCAATATTTAGATAGCACCTGCATAGTATTTAAATAGATACTTTATACACAAAATTGGCCAATTACTCATATTCACGATAACCATATACATCCACGCATATACACATGCAAAAATCTATATCTATAATATGCACCATTTTCATGCACGCCATTTATGCAAGAACAAGTAAACATCATATATATAAGATAGAAGCGGGAGAAAGAAAATTCGGGGCCTTACAAGACATGTAATATTGTAATTGTGGACTATTGTACATTGTGGTTTACAGTTATATACCCTTGTACTTTCCTGTGTTATATACTGTAATTGTGGTCTTTTATATTCGTACTGGACACGTGTTTGAGATATCCCTTGCGAGACTTCGGTCCGTTCGCGGGAGACGGATCTCGATATGGACCCTATTGGGTATGGATGTCCAGGGCCGTTACAGTTGGTATCAGAGCAATGCTCCAGTTAGAATATGAAAAGACATTTAAGGTACAATGTCCCAATACATGGATTAATGTCCACTACTGGTAGTAAGTCTGTGGTTTTGTGTGGTGTCAAGTGGTTTTTAGTTTGAGTTTTTGACATGTAGATCGTGTGTTTCTACTTGTTAAGCTGACAAGTGTTGGCAGTGGTTGAGAAACATCGTAGGTTGTGGTGAGAATTGTGTGGTTTTGCCACTAGTGTGCCAGTCTGCAATGAAAGAATAGTTGTTTAAAGGTCCTTAATTATAGAAATTGAAGAGTTTCAAGAATTCAGATATGGAAACTAGTAAGGATGTTATAGTAAGAACCAAGGTTGGCAGAGATAGGTAAGAGGTAATAATGGGATAGTAAGGTAAAGAAACAATGTTATTGACATGGAATAGTTTGTGTTACGATTGTTGCATGTCTGGACTGTGGTCAAGAACTTTGGTAGATGTAGTTGAGTAATGAAAGGTGCAGTGAGAGCAGCATTGTAGTGTGGAACAGTACCTGTTTACCTAAGGAATTGTGATTACGGAATTCAGTAAGGATAACCGATGTATCTGAGATCTGTGCTAGCTAGCAAGTGTTAAAGAGTGGTTTGAATGATCATGTGATAAGGTACCGGTTAGCAGAGGATCAGAGATAGCAGAGGGTCGATAGTATATTGTAATTAGAAGCAGATAAGCCAAAGAGTTTGAGAATTGTGCTGTTATGAATTGAGATGGTGATAGAAAATTAGAGTTAGAGATTTATGTAAGTTCGTGCTGAGGTGATCACCTGAGTAAATAGAAAGTAAAGGAAGATTTGTGTACAGTCCGTTTTTTTTGAGAATTTCAAAAGGAAAGATGTTTTCTCGACAAATGGTGGTTTGTCAGGGTTTTATAGAATATTTTGTTAAAGGTAGCTGAATTAAAAATAAAAATAAAAAATAGTGTCGTCTAGCAGTTGGGTGTAGCCTGAGAGGAAAGAGAGATAAAGGCTGAGTCCGATAAAGATTAAGAATGAGGTTAAGAGTGATGGGAATGAGACTAAGTTATGTGAGTCAGAATAAAAAGGAAATAATTCAGTTGAGAAGCAGATACAAAATATCCAGCTAAGTGGACTAGCAGGGCAGATTGTGGAAAGGAATTTAAGTAAAGATTTGAATGGAAAGAATATTAGCGGATATGTTGTAGCAGTGGTATTTCAGCATTTGGGAATAAAGCAGTAATGCGGAATAGAGAAAGCAGGCAGAGCAGATTATTGTATTAAAGAAATCGATTTCAGGTTTTGGCTTTGACGGTATTTGAATGAAAGATGACTAGATATCAGCGAGAATTGCAGCATAGCTGACATAATGAGTTTGCCAGATAGCAGAGTGGTTAAGAGAAAAGTTCGCAGAAATGATATCGAGGGTCGTGCAATTGGCAGAATAGATAAGATTGAGTATTAGTGACCAAAGAAAGAAAGAGTACAACGGATTATGAAGCAAATGCGATCAAATAGATCAACAGGTATTTAGCAAGAGTTTGTGTGCCAGTGCCCAGAAAATGACTCAGTTGAGCAGAAAGGGTACTTTTAAGAAAGTATTCTAGAAATTGAAATGAGAGCAAAAGCAGAACAACTAAAGGGTTATTTTGAAAGGTTGTGAATATAATGTGATCTATCATCTAGAGAATTTGATTTAAAGAAAGAAAGAGATATGAAGGGCTAGATATGTCAATAGCAATGTGGCAGAACTCAAATTTTTAAATGATAGCACGACCAGAATGGAAATATTAGAGAAAGCAGTTCAGAAATTCAGGTTCCTTTTTGTAGTAATTATATGATTGAGTAAGATGGATTGAGGAATGAAAAAAATTAGAATTGAGTTTAGTCGGAACCAGGGTAACAACAAGAATGGAAGGTAATGAGAGGTAGTAATAAGAGCAGCATTTATGGGATACTTTGCTAAGAATCCAGTGCAATCAGAGCAGCGCCGCGGAAGCATGGAAGATCCGATATCCACAAGTTATCCAAAGTTTGGTAGATTAAAGGAAAGTTTAAGGTTTGCTGCACCGTTAGGCCAAGAGGCAGTGGTTCTTGATCAAGTGTGATTTAAGACAGTCTGAACAGAAAGGTATTAAGAGGCAAGAAATGCAAGGATGGTAATTGATGTTCTTTGGGAAAGCTGGCAGAGGAAAATATGATATAAATGAGATAGAGTAATGAACAGCAGTGATAGACAGGTAATGGAGTAGCACCAGGCAATTTGAGATTTTAAGGCTGGTTCTGCATGAAAGAGCACTAAAGTGTGGCAGTGTTTAGCAAGAGGTCTGAATTAGAAAAGCAGCTTAGAAAGAAATGTTACGAAACACAGCTGAGGAAATGTGGACGTAGATTGAGTCCAAGGAGATAAAGCACCAACAGCAGGATAGAATTGCTTACGGCTGCAAGATATAGAAAGAGTAGAAGAATGGACTACAGTAACCAAGCTGAGCAGCTATGAAGGAAATTAAAGAGAAAGGAAAAGCAAAACAGACACGGAAAAAGAGCAGATGGACATGATTAGAAAGACAAGAACGAAGAATATATCCTACTTGTTCTGTTTACGGCTTTGTTTCTTTTTAGGTGTTAGTCTGCTTTGTTGTGGTTTCGTCCTTAATGTCGAGGACGACATTTCTTTTTAGGAGTTAGTAATGTAACGATACGGTCATTCGGATCCGGGTTTATCGGGTCTATGTATGGTGCTCTTGACCAAGAGATGATAAATGGGCTATTTTCTTGGTTTGTGTGCACAGGGTGAGCAGTGTGGGCCGGATATGCCAGCCCATTTGCACTGTTGGTTCACCATTTGGAATCACGGCGGAGGAAGGCGACGTGATCTGAATGCGTCGGCATTGCTGGACGTGATTCCAAGAACCGCCTTTGCGACACGTGGCTCGAGTTTCCGTTTGGCGTCGGACAAGGGGACGCGTTTAAAGGGTTTAAACGCGGCTTCTGCTTTGGACATGATTTCGATTAGAGTGTTAAAAGCTTTGTTTCGGCCAGACAGAGCAGAGGAGGCTCTATCCGGCGCAGGGGAATTGTTGTGGCTTCTCCGGCGAGGATTTTCGGCAATTCCGGCTTCCGGCGGTCCATGCGGCGCGGGAACCACGCAAGGACGATGCTCGGAGCATGGGTGTGCCGTCGGTGAGGAGGTTTTGGCATCTTCCAGTTGGTAGCGAGACTTCCTACCCTGTTTATAGTTTAATGGCATGTTTGGTTTGGGTTTAAGGGGTGGAACATGTGAGGGTGGTTTGCCCTTATTGAGTTTTACACGTTTACAGCTTTGTATGGAATGGTTGTGTAGTTTTGTAATGGTTTCTCCCGTGTGGGAGTGGGGGTTCGGCCTGTGAGCTGACCTCCCTGTGAGCACTGAAACGCAGTCAGGACAGCGGATGCGTTCATGTGAACGCGATGCGCTGAGCCGGCACATTCTATTTTCAGTCACGTTTATTAGGTCGGTTGTCGGGTCACGACCTTGTGGTCTGTCGCGTTAGCGTGAAACGCGGCGTCAAGGTTGGACGCGACTATGAGTTGACCGGAGGTTTGACCCATTGGGGTTTTATGGCATCGTGTCGGGCCGACACGACTTGGTCGTGTCGCTAAGGCCTGTCGCGACAGCCTTTGCGATAGCGCCTGGAAGGGCCGACACGACATCGTCGCGGTGCTTGGCCCTGTCGCGACAAGGTTTGGAATGGCGTCCAAACTGATCGACGCGATTCAAGTGGCGGCGTCTGTGCTAGACGTGTTTCAGGTTTTGTGGTCATTTTGTGATGGTCAGGCAGTGAAGGTTCTGTGTCGAACTAGCCCGGGTTTGTTAATGTTCTTTAAAGGTTGTGGTTATGTTTATTATGTTATGTAGTATGAGTTGCCAAGGAGGTCACGGGGTGACCAATGACAGGCAATGCTATATTCTAACATTGTTATGGTATGTTTATGCCATGTGTTAAGTATGCTAAGGTATTACGATAGGTGTTTAATGGTTAATATGTATAGATCTTACGTGTGGTCTTGGCGGTCATGTGATGACCCGTTAATGAGTGGTAGTGTGTAGGATGGCTTAAGGGTCACATGTGACCGATGATAAGCCATTCCTTACACTTGAGTACTGTGTGTTGTGTATGTGTCGGCGTTGGTTGGCTTGGAGGTCACATGGTGACCATTGACAAGATAAGCTTGACACTTGTATACCAAGGTTTATAATAAAGGATCGTATACCATGCTTTGTGTGCTTACCGAGTCTAGTGGTTCGGCGCCTAATCCGGATACCTCTCTAGTCGGTTACACTAGCACCGGGTGCTTAGGGCTTGTCCCGGTACGTGTGTACGATAGATGTCTGAGTCGTCTTCCTGGACACCCTCCTCTTGTGCTTGAGTAGTACGTCTGGCTGAGGGGAAAGACGACTGGGGGCAGCGACTTGTCTTTGTGGGTGTGCAGTCGCTTGTGGCGCACTCGTGGTTGGGGGACGGACACCAGTAGTCGACACTGGTCCCCAACTATTTTTGTTCCAGTGCCTCACTTTAGGGTTCTTGGCCGGAGTCCCTAAAGGTGTCAGGCTTGGGCCTGCGGGGTGTGTGACCTACGGGTTGTGGTGGTTAGTTAGTCTCCACTGTTCTTGGCTTGTTGTTGTGGAGCGGCAGTCGGACCTTTCGTCCGTGACTGCGAGACTAAGAGGTAGTTCTTGTCCTTTGTTGTCCGGGTTGGATACTGGCGTCATGAACTAGTAGTCCGTTCTCGTGTGGTGGCATCATATCTGTACCGACTCGTGTTTGACCACTGGTTGTGGTTTGTGTGTGAACCGCTGGTTAAGGTTATAACCGTGAAATCGTTAACCATTGTGGTGTGCCCTGGAGGTGGCACAATTCTGTGGTTTAGTGTTGTACCTCGTGGTAGCAAGTACATGTACCCCTCGTGGGTAGAGTTGTGTTGTGGTACGTGAGTCCGACCTCAGCTGGTGTTGAGGTGAGACCTTGCATACTTGGAGGTCTTGTGGTGTGACGCTCCACATGTTAAGAAGATGGTCTCCGTTTACGATGTGGTTTACAGGTGTTGGCTGGTTGTCGCCAATCCCAATGCTTCGCATGTGTGGTTAGCCTGTGAGACCGTAGCCTAGGCAGTGGTTTTCCGGTGAGGCTTGTGGTCGAGGTGTTTTAGCTGAAGGGTGGACTAGCGGTGTTAAACTAGTCTTGTGTTTTCCTTTACTTTCCGAGGACCGGGGTTTAACCGGTGTGTTATGATTAGTTGGGTTTAAATGCTTGTGTGCGCATGTTATGTTTCGGTTGCCGGTGTTGCCAGTAAGACCCTTGGGGTTGAGGTCTCTCGTGTGGTTGTTGTTTCTTTGTGGGAGGTCCCTGAAATGTTGTGAAATTACTGCTATGAAGAAATCTAGAGGGGGGGTTGAATAGATTTCACTAGACTTTAAAATTCACTTGATTAGATGCTTAGATTTAGTGTTTAATCACAATTTTGAACAAGTTAATAGAATAGATGTTGAAGAACCAGCGAGCCTATCAAATATCTAACGCAATTAGCAAGCAAACCACAGAAACAAGGAGATTTAAGGTGGTTCGGATTACACAACTGGTATCCTACATCCACCATCCACACACACACACAAAATGGCTTATCTCGCCAGTTCAGAAAACACACTTAACAACACACACTCTGAGATATGGAAATCTCAGATTCAATCACACACACGAAATTGTGCACAAGGATTGCATCAATTTCACAACACACACTTCAATAGAATGTGTTTGAGATGAAGAACCAGTCAGATCAATTGAACCCAAATTGAAGAGGCTGGTTCGAAGGTCCCTGTTTCTGCTTCAAAAGTAGAGATCAGTTCTTCTGCTTCAGCTCCAGGATGAAGACTCTAATGGCTCAAAATTCTTCTTCAAATGGATCATCCAAGATACTCAAGACTTTGATTTCTTCAGATCTGAGAGTAATTCACCAGGATGAAGCCTTCTTCAAAATAGAGGGAATATTCTGGAGTCTGGAAGAGCAGAGGTGTATCTAGATCAATCGTCCCAAAAAGCCAAGTGGATAAGGGGTATTTATAGCCCTATGGGTCCACAAAATATCTTGGGAATTGGGAGCATTGAAATTCCCACCCAAAACCCCTTTACCAAAATCATCCACGTGACTTGGTAAGTTCAGATCTGGAGAATCATCCAAACTGTGTCGACACCACACTGACCACCACATATGTAGTCGACACAGGTTCTGGCTTGGAAATAAGCTTCTGGGATAGTCAACTAGTGTCGACACTGCTGGGTGTTGTGTCGACACCATGGTACATCTCACACATAGGCTTCTGGGACAGTGGTCTAGTGTCGACACCACTGGATCATTGTGTCGAAACCACTGGATGTTTTCTTCTTTTAAATGAGCTACAAATGAAGAAAAGCAATGTGAGATATAAATGAAACATGTATAGCATGATTTTCACATTTTTATGAATCATACTTAAACATCATCAAAATAAGAGATCCAACAATCTCCCCCTTTTTGATGATGGCAACTATGATTCATCAAACAAGTTTATTTCTCTCACACATGATCTTAAGAGCATCCATTCACATTATTCTATGGTATGTATGAAACATAACAATGACATTCAAAAAACTGCATCACTCCACAAACAATCATGTCATTCATTTTTCATTTGTAAAAGGAAGCAAACATGCAATCATCCAACAACAAAAAACATCCATTGTCCAACAGTCATGTCATTCATAATACATATCATAGTCCATATCAAAAGATAGAGTTCATATCAACATGAGAAGCTCTTCTCCCCCTTTTGAAAGATGTGCGGAATTATCCAATATGGTAATCTAAAAGGGGGGGTTGAATAGATTACAACAAACTCTAACCACAGTTTCCTTCTTTTGATGAAAACACAAACTTATCGAAATCTTAACCAGATTCAGGATTAGTTCGACTTGTATTAGTGTGCTTGTTGTGAGCAGAACATGAACAGTCTATCTAACGTCTGTAGAATTAGCGTGCCTACCAACCATCTATCGTGAAAACGTGCAAACCACAAGACACGAAGATTTAAGGTGATTCGGAGTACACAACTTGTGTATCCTACATCCACCGTCCACACACACACGCAGAAGGACTACTTATCAGTGAGTTCAAACCACTACAACACACACACTCACGTTGTCTGATGCAACACGCGATCAGAACAACATGACACACGTAGATCAAGCACAAGAGACGCTTGAGCCACAATCACACACACAAAGTATGAAGAAAGTAGAAACAGAGAAGAGTTCAGAGTTGTGGAAACAAATCCTGAGATGGAACTCTTCAAGATGGTTGTCCAGATGAACTTCAAACTTCATCTTAACAGGTATCAGTTGATGGAGAAGCTTGAATCACAGACGAACCGGCTTCAACTTCGTTCAAAAGATTGTTCTTCTTTGTTTTGGACGGAGAGCTGAAGCAGAGCAGCAGAGAGAGACTTTTCTCTTGAGCGTTTTTGCTAGGGTTTTGTCGAAAATCTCTTCAAAACATTCCTTATATATGGGTATTTAAATATGGAGAGTCGTGGTAGAAGGAAACACCATATAGGAAACATATGCAAATCGCGGAACTGAGATCTTCTCTTCGTCTGTCGACAGCAAACTATGCATCTGTCGACAGGTGCTGACAGGTATGCAAAATCCAGAAGACTGGCCTTGCGGGAAACAATTTTCTGTGTGTATCTATCGACAGACGATTTGGATCTGTCGACAGGCACACTTGTCCTAAAACCTGACTGACCTCCCTGTGTGCAGCTGTCGACAGGGACTTGTGGGTCTGTCGACAGGCACTTGTTGAATGTGACTTTCTTGAGTTTTTGCTCTGGAATTTGGTACATTGTCTTGCCTACACTCACACCTACATTTAAGAGCATTGTTAGTGAGATATAGAGAACATTTAAACAATCACTTGAGATGTTCTTTCTTGATTATCATTTGCTTGATCATGTTTCAAATATGCTCATAACATTAATTGGATTTTCATCATCAAAAATAATATAACACATGTAAACCAACATTCTCCCCCTTTTTGATGATGACAAAATTTTCAAGTTATGCATAATTGATGTTTCTCCCCCTTTTGGCAACATCCAAAAAGACAATTCATGTACACATGAGCAAACAGAAGCAAAGAACTGTGAATTCCATTGATTGAGCATTCATTACACACAGTTACAAAAGTGACTCAGGACATGACAAACGAAGTGCAAGGGAAGGAAATAACATGATTGTGAGAGCAAACGAAGATAACAGTGACAAGACCCTGACCAAAGCAAAGTAAAGACCACATAACTACGCCTAGACTCTCTAGACATCGTCATTACCAGGCGGTGCAGAGGCCTGACGGAGACCATGAAGCTCTGTGGAGAGCATGGTAAGCCGTATCTGAAGCTGGACTTAGGTGTCAGCCAGTGCATCCAAGCTGGTATCAACATTATCCAATCGAGCATTTAGATGTGCGAAACAGTGGTCATTTGGAGCTGCATTGTGCCATTTATGTAGTGATGAAATCTCGAAGAGAGGGCTCATCAGGCGCTTGTTCATCAGCAGCAACATCAGCTTTCACTCCCTGAGCATCCATTGACTCGGACTGGGATTCTTCATCAGCATCATCTTCATCAGCTTCATCTTCATCATCTGCCTGTGCTTACCCTTGAGGTCCCTTGTGACAACCCCGTCAAGCAGCTTATAGCCCATCCGATGAGCAGCAGTGAGATCAAAGGCACTGTGAGATTTGAGGGCGACAAGCTCACTATCAGGAATATGTATCCCAATGAAGAGGAGAAGGAAGTGATCAGGCAGGCATATGGCATTGATCTTCCGGGATTGTAGAAGCATTGGCAGATCAGGTGAAGTATGAGTTCTGGCAAGTTGATTTGTTCGCACTTGAGGAAAAAGAAAAAGAGATTTATGAACCTCAGTGACGAGTTCCTGACTGCCATGCTTTGGGGCAATGAGGGTTGTGAAGATGTGAATATCTGTTAATTTATGTAATTAAATTGCCATACTAGACTTGTCTCATTTTCTCGCGATGTTTTGGGAATACCGTTATCGACGCTCCACTGTTCTAGAATTCCTCTAGAATGTCGAGCACTTGTTTCTATATACACACTATCTCTTGACTTGGATGAACTCTCTGTCAGATACTCCTTCTACTGGACTAGTGAATCCTTGTTCAAGGCCTCTGTAAGTCTCCTCTGTCCATGGTTTCCTGCATGGTCGACGAGCCGGTTGTACCCTAACACCTATGATACCCTTTAGGGATCAACATGATCCAAACGGCTATTAGAAGTTCGCTCTTATCTTGAATCACGCCGGACCTCTAGACTAGTGCTTAACGGCTAGTGGTAGGTCGTGAGTTCCACCTGACTGCCAACACCAAGTGCGCATGTTGTGTAACTGTTACTATCGCCTGTTTACTCGACATGTCACGTGTAATGTCCACTAGCTCTCATCTATACTCTACTCGCTCGTCTATTCACATTCACTATACTATCTCATCTATTCATCTAGTGCTCTCATCTATTTCTTGGTACTCTCTATTGGCCATTGATTGATTGTCTAAAGAAAAACAATATAACCAATGCCTGAAATAATAAAGGGCCCGATATGGTCCTGGGATGTGCGCCCGAATTGCTAGTGCCCATGGGAGTTAAATGATCAGAGTGTTTGGCATTACACTCGAGTCCTATCTATCTCGACTATCTAAATGACATCAAAAAGTGCTATATTCTCTCGTTGTTTATTGACAAAAAGTGTTATATCTCTCGTTGTCTATTGACAAAAAGTGCTATATTCTCTCGTTCTATTGACAAAAAGTGCTATATTCTCTCGTTGTCTATTGACAAAAAGTTCTATATTCTCTCGTTTTCCGTTGACAACAAAGTGCTATACCATATTCGTTGTGCTATTACTATACTTTGTGCTATTTGTGCTATGGCCATCTTGCTAGTTGTGCTATACTCGACGCTTGTGCTATATTGGAAAGTTGTGCTATTTTGTCCACGTGCTATCCTGCTATCTTTTTCTTGACTCTCTCGCTCTGTCATTAGTTACTTGCCTTTAATGCATTAATCATTTAACGCCTACTTGACTATTAAGATTTAATCTTACTGGGTGTTATCGCTCACCCTGCGTTATTTGTCATTGTGTTCTCAGGTGAGACTGAGGATGAACCATACACTCAAGAGGATGAGAACGACCAGGAGTGATGTTATGAGCACCCTAGTGTCTTAGCATTATGTTAGAGTCTCAGTTTAGTCTTTAACTTTTATTCAATGTAATTGGGCCTATGAATGGCTATGATATAGTGGTTGTAAGTAGACATTGGAAAGTTATTAATGAGAAGAATTTTCTTTAGTATTATTCATTGTCCATCATTTGATGTCTAGTACTTGCTCTGTACCTGTTTACTTGCAACTGCCTCACGTTCCCATATTCGCATCGGGGCGTGATAGTTTTGTGGTATCAGAGCCTAGGTTATTCTGAAGTATAGGATGATCTCGGTTAACCTACCTCGACTAGAGTCAATTACCCTACCTATGTGAGTTGTGGTGGAGAGCCATGGGTAACTAGTTAAAATGAACTCACACACGCACGAATTAAATTTCACATTAATTACATGACAATAAGTTATTTTTGTAGGAACTAAGCAACAAAGATGACTACTGAAGATGCTCAAATGAGGGGCATGCAACAGACCATCCAAGAACTGACGCGCGTAATTGTGCAAGCTACCCAAGGAGGTGGCAATCGTGGTGCAGGGCGACCTGCATCGTAACTTCCGGAGTCTAAACCCACCCAAGTTCAGTGGATCCGTGGATCCGGATGAAGCCGAGCATTGGCTAAAGGAAACGGAAAGGATTTTCCGTGTTATGCAATGCGCAGCGGGGGATAAATGCTACTAGCCACATTTCAACTTGAAAAGAACGCCCGCGCTTGGTGGGAGTCTGTTAAAGCGACCAGAGCAAATGGTCAGTTCACCTGGACCGAGTTCAAAGAAGCTTTTAATTCCAATACTTCTCGGAGCGTGTCCAAGAAGGAAGGCTGCGGAATTCACTGCTCTGAAATAGCGGAGCTTGCTGTGGCCGAATATGAAGCTCAGTTCTCTAGACTGGCAAGGTATGTTGAACACTTGGTGAACACGGAGAGAATGAAGGCTAAGCGCTTCCTCAATGCCTTAAGCCTCAATACATTACCCAATTGCACCTCTCGACATCCAGACCTAAAAGATGTGCGAAATTATCCAATATGGTAATCTAGAAGGGGGGTTGAATAGATTACTATCAATTAAATATACTATGACCTTCTTTTCGATGGAAACACAGACTTTTGATATTTCAAACAGAGTTTAAATCAAACTAAGATGTGTTTAATTGTAAGTAGATAAAGTAGCAATTATCTAGCGTGTGAAAGATCAATGTGCCTACCAAACATCTAGCGTGAAACGTTCAAACCATAGACACGATGATTTAAGGTGGTTCGGAGTACACACGTGTGTATCCTACATCCACCGTCCACACACACACGCAGAAACCACTGCTTATTAGCGAGTCCACTCTACAACACACACACCCACGTTGTCTGATGTAAAACCACGATCAGAACAACACAAACCACGTAGATCAAGCACAAGAGACACTTGATCCACAAACACACACACAAGGTATGAGAAACAGAGATTAGAAGAGTTCTGAGTTGAAGAATCAAATCCTGATGTAGAACTCTTCAAGATGTCGTCTAGATGAACTTCAAACTTTGTCTTGACAATTATAAGTTGATGGAGAAGCTTGAATCACGGACGAACTGGCTTCACCTCCGTTTGGAAGATGGATCTTTCTTTCCCTGGACGGCAGGTGAAGCAGAGCAGCAGAGAGAAGCTTTTCTCTTGATTTCCTTAGGGTATTGTATGGTGGCTGCTTCTGTACGAAAATAACTCCAAAGAGTTCCTTTTATATGGGTGTTCAAGTATGGAGAGTCGTGGTAAAAGGAAACACCCAAGTGGGAACATATGGAGATCTCGTATTGAGATTTTCTCTTCGTCTGTCGACAGCAAGATATGCATCTGTCGACAGATGCAGACAGACTTGCAAAAGGCAAAAGACTGGGCTCCAGGAGACAGTTTCCTGTGTTGATCTGTCGACAGATGACTTGGTTCTGTCGACAGGTGAAACCTTTCTAGGAACCCATATGTTTCTATCTGTGCTGGGCTGTCGACAGGCTTCTCTGGGGCTGTCGACATGCACTTGCTTTTAGTGCTATTCTTGATCTTTTTGATCTTGTATTGGTACATTGTCTTGCAAGCAATCTCCTACATTTAAGAACATTATTAGTGAGATAGTATGAGCATATAAATGATTAATGAGATATGTTTTTTACTTGATTAGCACTTCTTGAGTTGTCAATTTTAGCATGATTCACACAATCACATCACATCAGTTTGGTGTTCATAAATTCCTCATCATCAAAACAAAGATATCAATGTAAACCAACAAGACTATGCCAAGATGGTAAAGAAAGCTCAGCTGCTAGAAGATGCTATGGACTTCACAACCGTATCAAAGGGAAGTTCATAAAGAAGGAAATGATTCTAGACCATATCTGCCAAGCCGAACAATGGCAAGAAATGTCCCGTCAACATCACAGAGGGGTCCAGCCAAAAATGAAAACCCAAGGTCTTTGTACCCAACACTCTAGTGAAAAGCAACTGCAAGCATTGTGACAAGCCAGGTCACACACTTGACGAATGCTGGAGGAAAGTCGGCGCATGTCTGCACTGTGGAAGTTGCGAGCACCGCATCCCCGAGTGCCCGCTGCTGAAAGAACATGAGAGGGCCCCTAATGCGCCTAAGAAATAGGGAATACTGCAAGCCCTGCATGATGAGAACCCGCTACGGACGGTGGCGTGTAGAAGGTACCCTACAAGTTTTCTCCTTATCAGCTTTTGTTTTATTTGATACTGGAGCAACTCATTCATTATATCTCAACACTTTCCTGATACCCTAACTGTAAAACCTATATCCATGGGTTGTGAGTTCTCTGTCACAACGCCACTAGGAGAGAAGGAGAAACTAAACAAATACTTTCCATCTGCCGATGTAATGATCGAAGACCATACCTAAAAGCTGACCTGGTGTGTATGCCCATGGAAGGCTATGATGTATTTTGGAAGCCGAGTAGTTGTCACATATGGGGCAAGTGTCGACTGCAAGAAAGGGAAGGTTACCTTTAGTGACTTTCCTAATTGGCATTCTCTGGGATATACATAAGAGACGAATGTCTCTAATTTCCGCCATAAAGTCCACAACATGGTAAGGAAAAGTTGCATTGCTTTCCTAGCAGCCGTAGTAGTTGAAAGAAGGGTTGTAAGATAGAAGACATCCACATAGTCCAGGATTAACCCGATGTGTTTCCTGAAGATCTACTAGGGATCCCCCAGAACGTGATGTCAACTTACCATAGAGTTTTCCCTGAAGCTGCCCCGGTATCGCGTCAACCGTACCGGATGTCACCTGCCGAGCTAAAGGAGTTGAAGACGCAACTGATGGAGCTATTTGAGAAAGGGTTCATCAGACCAAGTACTTCCGATGGGGAGCACCGGTGCTATTCGTTAAGAAAAAGATGGATCGATGAGGCTGTGCATCGATATCGTCAACTCAATCAACTCACATCAAGAACAAATACCCATTGCCAGGGTCGATGAACTATTCAACAAATATCTAGAGCTCAATATTTCTCCAAGATCGATCTTCGATCTGGCTATCACCAAATGAGGATCAAGGATGACGATATTT
>CM024756.1:33698389-33808973 GCA_014218235.1 Colocasia esculenta
ATAAAACGTGCATTCTTTGACGCAAAACCTATGCATGGCGGGCCGCTATCATTCGCCTTATCTAAGAGTTCAAGTTGTGCTAATAATGTTGGGTTGAGTGTATATCATATCATTTCCCTCCTATTTTGACGATGACAAGAGGTGATTCTAAAGCAATTTAAATGAAACATGTCAAAAACATCATACCTGAAGTCAATGTTCAAAAGCATGTTTCAAATCACATTTATCATTTATGTTCATGATAAATCATTTAACTAATGATATATGTGTTTAATTTTCAGGTACAAACACTTTTTGCAAAAGAAGTGTCGACACACCCCTCAATGGTGTCGACACAACACCTCAGTCTCAAAGGTAAAAGCTGAAGAATTGCCTAGACTGTGTCGACACTAGTCCAGAAGCAGGTCGACACGAGTTGCAGATTCCAGGATTTACACTACCAGGTTGACGCACTCTCAGGGCAGGTCGACACTGGACTAGTTCCCAGAACAGCTTGTTTGCAGAATTGGGACAGCAGGTCGACACAGGACCAGAGCAGGTCGACACTAGACCCCGTTCCCAGAACAACTTATTTGGGAATTGGACAGGAGGTCGACCTCACCACAAAGGCAGGTCGACACAAGATCCGCTCCCAGAACAGCCTGTTTTGTTAATTGGGAAAGTAGGTCGACCTCACCACCAGGCAGGTCGACACATACGGAAAGATTCCATCCTAAGATGGATGTTTGCCACGTGTCAGCCTAGGGCGATGGGGTATCAACCTAGAAATCGTGTGCCCTTGTACCCAAGGGTAACCTTGGAATCTTTTGAGTAGATAAAAGGTCCCTAATCGGCCCCCATCACATCAAGAGAGACCAAACTAACTCTTAGAGCCTCCCGAAAGTTTCCTGGCGGCTACAAGAGGTCGTCTCCCTCCTCTGCTCTCGTGGTGCTTCCAGAAGACCAATCTCACCCAATTCAAGTATGAGAATTGGAGTGTGATCCTGTAGAAACCTCTGAAGCATCCCAAGGAAGCAGATCCAGTAGAAGCCTTCGTTGGAGAAGAATTCAAGGAAGATCCAACAATTCCAAAGTGCAGAGCATCGGTTTGGACTTCAAGATTGCAAGCCTCTTCCCAATCCAAGCTTCTAAAAGGGAGTAAACTTGAAGAACGAAGTTATTTATACAATTCATTGTACTTCTGTTCTTCTGAGATATCTTTTGAGATTATGCAAGTGTCTGCATAGCTCTCATTAGTGCGCTCATTTTCGACTAGATCTGTTGCTAGAAGGTCTATGTCTTGAGTTGGTGTCTAGAAAGTCTTATGTGAGCATTGTGCTCAAGTTGTGTGAGCATTGTGCTTAGGTTTTGTGAGTCGTTGTGCTCAGTTTGAGTTGTCTAACTCAAGGTTGTGTTGAGCAGTCTTGCTCAGTTGTTCTAGAGTAGTCTTACTCTAGAAGTTGTGTGAGTTGTAAGCTCTCAAGTGTTGGAGTTGTCAGGCTCCAGTGGGTGTGTTACCAGTTGTTTTAGTGAATCCTCACGGGGTGTGAGGGGTGGATGTAGGAATCACTTGGGTGATTTCCGAACCACCTAAAAATCCTTGTGCATTTGTCTAATTGTGGTTTGATCATTTCATCCGTTAGATGCTTGCATAGGATCGGTTAATATTCCTTAATCAATTGTTTCACATCTATTTTACCAACTCACTCAAATCTCATCAGATCTGTGGTTTTTTCACTGATAAAATTGCCTCTGATTCAAAGTGTTTTTAAATTGTATAAGCTTCCGCAAAAAGTGGCAAAGATCTATTCATCCCCCCCTTCTAGATCTTTTCCTCCCTTCACTTCGATCCTTCAATTGGTATCAGAGCGGGTTTACTTTGATCTGATTTGATCTGAGCAGTTTTTGTTTCTGAGGTTGTGGGTTTGAGTGTTGCCTGTTTGTTTGCTAAGCATTTTCTTTCTGCTTTAGAGTCATGGATTCCAAAGGTTTCATAGCTGAGGGTCTTCCATAAATAGGCCACCATTCTTTATGGGACGGACTATTCTTATTGGAAAAACAGAATGCAAGTATTTTTAGGGGCCAGAACTATGAGATCTGGAAAGTAGTGGAAGTGGGTCCCTATGAAAACCAGGGAGAAGAAGACACCTGGACTAGGGACAAATAAGGAAAGCTACATTGAATTATAGTGCCATGAACATGATTCAATGTGCTGTCCATCCCAAGGAGTATTCGAGAATCTCAATGTGCAAATCTGCCAAAGAGATGTGGGATAAACTCGAATTACTCTATGAGGGAACATCACAAGTAAAGGAGACTAGGGAAAATATTCTAGTTTCAGAATATGAACTTTTTATGATGAAGTCTAACGAAAATATTTCTGAAATGTTTGCTAGGTTCATGGTGATTGTGAATGATTAAAGGCCTTGGGTAAGGAATATACAGATGCAGACTTGGTAAGAAAATCTTACGTTCACTTTCTTCAATTTGGCATACAAAGGCCACTGTCATTGAAGATTCAAAAGATCTGTCCAAAATCTCTTTGGATGAATTGATTGGATCCTTAATGACATATGAAATCAACTTAAAAAGAAATGAAGAACACATAATTAAGACCAAGCCTATGGCACTTAAGGCCTCTTCAAGCAATAAAGATAAAAGTCAGGAAAAGACAAGTTCTGAGGAGTCTGAGTCAAATGGGATGAAATTGCCCTCATGACCAGGCAATTCAGAAAATTCTTGAAATACAGAAAAGGAAAAATGTCTGGGAAAAAGAAGTTTTTCTCAGGTAAGAAAAACACTTCCTCTTCTAATTTCAACAAGAATCACAAATCTGACGAAAATATTGTCTGTTACAGGTGCAACAAACCAGGACACATGAAGGAGAGTGTCCTGAGAACAAGAAGGAAAAGCACAAGAAGTTCCAGAAATTAAGAAGCCAAAGGCCATGGTAGCCACTTGGTCTGATGAAGACTCAAGTGAGGAAGAAGAAAGAAGAAGAAATCCTCAAGCTCTGAAAGTGAGGAGGTTGCTTCATGGCCAACAGCTCAGATGAAAAGTAAGTACATCCTTCGAAGACTACACTATAGATGATTGGCAGGAGGTATGCTGGAATTGTTGAAAAATTTTCGAAATGAAAAAAGAAAACAAACACATCAAAAAGAAAATTGAAAACCTTTACCATAACCAATCTTCAAACCATAGAATTTGTGAACTGGAAACTGAAGTAACAGAATTGCATGAAGAAAAAGAAAATCTCCTGAACCTTATTGATGAACTAAAACTTGCCTCTCAAAGGCCTCCAAGAATTCAAAAACTTAACTGAAAAGCTGGAAATTGAAAAACAAGAAAAACAACAGAAGATTGAAGAAATTGAAACTCTTAAAAACCAGCTAAAAGAAAGGGATGAAGTTATCCAAACCTTCACAAAAGGAAAGATAACTTAGAGGCATGCTAGGAACCACCATGACAACCACCTCTCATGGATTAGGATTCAACAAAAAGAAACCCAGAAGACAAATCTGGTGAGAAAAAAGCAAAGCACCACTAATTAAATTTGTCAAGAGTCCTAATCTTGAGAACACAGAAATTCAACAAACAGCAAACAAAACCTTAAACAAAACACAAAACAAAGCAAAAACTCAAAAACAAAAGAAGACATCAGGTCGACACAGTCCCCTGACAGGTCGACACCAGTCCACAAGAACAAGGCTTCTGTGGCTGCTATGTCGACACCAGTACAGGAGAGGTCGACCTGCCACATCAAAAGCTGCAAAAAACTCAATAAAATTTGAAAAATAGAAAAAGTCAAAAGAAATAATTCATGAAAAACCTTGGACCTCCAAGACAACATTTCAAGATGATTGGACCAATCCTTGAGCCAATGGTATGATAAACCATGTTGGTATCATCCTCAATTCCTTTATCCAAATCTCTTGATGTACCAACAAAATCCCTGGATTCCACCTCCTCATCTGAACTCCAATTTTCAAATGAAAACTCCTCTCTACCAAAAACAAAAATCTTGGTGCTTTCATTCCTAAAAGAAAGAAACAATAGAAAAAGACTGAAAACACCAAGTAACAAAACAAAAATAAAAAACAAGTCAAATTTGGGTGAGAAAAGATTTACTACCAATCTTCAAAACATTCTGATGGTCCCAACTCTGTTGGGTACAAAATCTTCTCTCCACTGATCTTTTTGCAGGAAGGTCGTGCACCCAACACCAATGTATGGTTTCTTGACAGTGGGTGTTCACGACAAATGACGGAGACAGAGCCAAATTCTCATTCCTGCTTGAAAAGGAGGGAGGGTCAGTTACATTTGGAGGTAAAAATAAAGGAAAGATCATTGGATCTGGAAAGGTTGGTCAAACTTCTTCAAACTCAGTAGATAATGTTTTATTAGTCGATGGTCTTGATTATAATTTGCTCAGTATCAGCCAACTATGTGACAAAGTCACAAAGTTGTGTTTGAATCTGATTTTTGTAAGATAATTGATTCATCAACTGATAAAATCAAATTCTTTGGAAAAAGAAAAACAATGTCTACATGATCAACCTTAATAAAAACTTTTCTGAAAATCTTTGCTTTGTTGCAAATAAAGATGAAATTGCATGGACTTGGCACAAAAGACTTGGCCATGCAAGTTTCAGAACATTGAATAAGTTGTTAAGACTGAACTGGTTAAGGGTCTTCCTGAAATCTTTTTCTAATGTTGAAGATCAAGTTTGTGGGATATGTGCTAAAGGAAAACAAATTAGGAATCTTTTAAAACTTCATGAGGTACTTACATCTAGGCCACTAGAACTTCTTCACATGGACCTTTTTGGGCCAACAAGAGTTCTAAGCTTAAGTGGCAAGAGATATGGGTTGTAATCATTGATGACTTTACTAGATTTACTTGGGTTATATTTCTATCCACCAAAAGTGATACTTGCCTTGAATTCAGGAATTTCTGTACCACTATCTTAACACTTATCCATATAAATCAAAAACATTTTACTGATCATGGGGGTGAATTGATAACACATCTTTTCTGATCTATGTGCTGAATTTCAAATATTTCACAAGTTTTCTTCACCTAGAACTCCAGAACAAAATGGAGTTGTGGAAAGAAAGAATAGAACTCTTGTGGAAATGGCTAGATCCATGCTCTAGGAAGTAATCTGCCCAAATCCTTCTGGGCTGAAGCTGTTAACACAGCCAATCATATCCTAAATAGAGCTTTGATCAGACCAAGATCAGAAAAACCCCCTATGAATTGTTGAAAAATAAAAAAGCCAATTGTTTTTATTTCAAAACTTTTGGGTGCAAATGCTTTGTAACCAATAATAACAAAGAAAACCTTGACAAGTTTGATGCTAAGAGTCAGGAAGCTATCTCCTTGGCTATTCTGAAGTGTCAAGGGCTTTCAAAGTGTACTTTCTAAAAACCAAAAATGTGAAGAATCTACACATGTTATTTTTGATGAAAATTCCTTTTCCACTAATGATTCTAAATCTTGCAGGGAAAGACAAGACAATGAAGAGGATGACCTCATTGTGGATTCTTCACCAACTGTTGAGGAGCTTGACAATAATGAAGAGAACCTGAACAACAACTCACCATCTCAAGTGGGTCAGGTAACATTGCTCCAGAAGTAGGTACTTCTCAACAGGTAATTTCTGAACCTCGATATCTGAGAGATCACCCATTAGACAGTGTAGTTGGCAATTTGAATGATAGAGTAAGGACCAGATCATCCTTCTTGCAAAATATTGAAGAAGACCGACTAGCTCTAATTTCCCAAATTGAAACCAAGTCAATTGATGAAGCCTTATCCTGTTCTGATTGGATTAATGCCATGCATGATGAGCTTCATCAATTTGAAAGATAATCAAGTATGGGAATTAGTACCTAGACCTAGTGACCAAGCAGTGATTGATACTAGATGGTTTACAGAAATAAGTTAAATGAAACTGGTCAAGTAATAAGAAACAAAGCTAGGCTAGTTGCAAAGGGGTATAACCAAGAATTTAGAATTGACTTTGAAGAATCATATGCCCCTGTAGCTAGACTAGAAGCTGTCAGAATTTTTCTTGCTTTTGCATCCTCCATGAAATTCAAAGTCTATCAATGGATGTCAAAAGTGCAATTTTTAAATGGATACATAAAGGAAAATATTTTTGTTGAACAACCTCCTGGATATGAAAATGAAAAATATCCTAACCATACTTTCAAGCTTAATAAGGCTCTCTATGGTCTTAAGCAAGCTCCAAGAGCTTGGTATGACCGGTTGAGTTCCTTTTTACTTGAAAAAGGATATTCTAGAGGTAATGTTGATCAAACATTGTTCACAAAAATAGTTAAAAATCAAATAATTGTAGTCCAAATTTATGTTGATGACATAATATTTGGATCAACCAATAAAGGCCTTTGCACTGAATTTTCAAATCAAATGAAGAATGAATTTGAAATGAGCTTAATGGGAGATTTAACATTCTTTTTGGGATTGCAGGTAACCAACACATGAAGAATCTTCATCAGTCAAACCAAATATGTCAAGGAGCTATTAAAGAGGTTTGACTTTCAGAACCTTAAGCACTCAAGCACACCAATTGCAATTAATGCTAAACTAGAAGAAGATCCATCTGGTAAGTCAGTAGATCCAAAGACCTACAGAGGTATGATTGGCTCTCTGCTCTATCTTACAACTTCTAGACCTGATATTCAGTTTTGTGTGTGTTTATGTGCTAGATTCCAATCTAATCCTAAAGAAAGTCACATGCTTGCTGTTAAACGAATCTTCAAATATCTTGTTGGAACATGTGACTTAGGTATTTGGTATCCTGCTGGTTGCAAGTTAGATATGTTTGCCTATTGTGATGCTGATTATGCTGGGTGCAAATTAGATAGAAAAAGCACAAGTGGCTTGTGTCTATTTCTAGGTGGGTGCCTTCTCTCTGGGCTTCTAAGAAGCAACATTCAGTTGCTCTGTCAACTGCAGAAGCTGAATATGTTGCAGTAGTAGATGTGGAACTCAGATTCTCTGGGTGAAACATCAACTTCTTGATTTCAACCAAGATTTAGGTGTGTACCCATCCTATGTGATAACACTAGTGCCATAAATTTGTCTAAAAACCCCATTCAGCACTCCAAACAAAACACATTGAAATTAGGCATCATTTCTTGAGAGATGAGGTTGCCAAGAAATCCTTTGAACTCTACTTCATTGAAACTGAAAAACAAATTGCACACATATTCACTAAACCCCTTCCTGAAAACAGATTTTCATCATTAAGGAGAGAACTTGGACTTTGTAATGTCTACCTTCATGATCTCTCTCAAGGTTTGGGTTGAGTGTAATGCATTGTCTAAGGGGGAGTTCTTTGCATCTCATAATTCTTTGCTTCCTTGAGTTACATTGTTCATATCTCTCTCACTTTCAATTCTATTCCCCTTTTTACAATAAATTCTCCAACTCTTATTGTGTTGAAATTCTTGGTATATCAAATGGTGATTTGGAGAAGGACAAGTTATGCCTGTCTGGACACTTTCACTATGCGAGAGTATATGTCTCCGCCAAGTACTAAGAAATTGATATGCAATTGTTGAGTGGGAGCTTCTATTGTTCAAAGAGGATACTTTTTCTGATTTCAAATCTTACTTATCTTCACTTCCATTTCTCTTTGATATGAATTCTTCAACTCTTATTGTATTGAAATTTCTTGGTATATCAAATAGTGTTTGGAGATGGACAAGTTAGGCTTGTCTGGAAACCTTTCATTATGCGTGAGTATATGACTCCGCCAAGTACCAAGAAATGGATATGCAATTGTTGAGGGGGAGTCTTTGTTGTCCAAGAAGAATACTTTTCTGATTTCCAAAATTTACATATCTTTATTTTGATGAAAAGTGATTGAAATCATCATCTCAGGGGGAGCTAGAAAATTCACAAGTCATGACTTTGAAAAATTCAAAATTTTTCTTGAATCTCATCAATTCCTTGCATGATGTCATCATTTCGAAGTCTAGAGTCTCAAATGAACCCTTGAGTGATCTATTATATTTTTTACTAATCAACTTTCAACTATATCTTTCAACCCACAGAAATTCAGATCTCTTCCTAGACTAAACATCAACTTGTGCTTGAATTTAAAACATTCCTTGTTTGCAACTGATGATTGGATGTTTTGATTTCTATCTCACAAACTCTCCAAAATTTTTAAAATCCAACAGAGCAATGGCACTTGTGCTGAGAAACTGCACACCTTCACAATGAATGAAGTGCCATGTATGTCATGAGGCACTATTGCTAACTCTGTTCAAAGGGGGATCAAAATAAAAATAAATTCAAAACAAAAGCAAAATGTGCTATGTTTTTTGATGATGACTGAGTAACTGGAAATATTGGCGTCTACAAAACGTATATTTTCATGTCAAAAGGACATCATTTACCCCTTTGAGACTTGACAATGACTAAATCTTAGTATCCAGGGACTATGGTGTGTAAAAAGCACTAGTACTTGAGTGAAAGAGATTTATATCATTTGATTTTTGTTAAAAGAACAAAATGTGAACATTATTGCAGATGTGTCTTGAAAGAATCATCTTCATTCCTCATCAGTTGTTCTTTGAGATTGTGTTTTATTTTCAACACAATTGTATTTAGTCTAGATGACATCTTTAATTCTTTAAAGTTGAGAATATGGTAGTTTATAGTTGATTGTTAGATATACTATATCCCTCAATTTCTCATTTTGTTGATTCAAGTCTTGGAATGCTAATATCCTGTTGGAAATTGTTTGAAAACTTGAATTGTGATGAATTTTTTACAAAATAACAAATGAATTTTTAAGCTCTCTAAACATCCTTGAAATGATATTTCTCTCATTGCTTATCATTCTAAAGGTGTCCCAAAATTTCTCAAAATTTTCCTCTCACAAAAATTCAAATTTTCTTCAAAGGTCAAGTCGACACCATTCTATCTAGTGTCGACACACTTCCTAGGTCAGGTCGACACTACCTTCTTCCTGTGTCGACACCGCCCTCTTGCCAGAACCTTTTAAATCGTGGGTTCCGGATACCTTGTTGTTCCTGCGGGGTATTGCACCACTGCAAACCCTTTTCAGGCATCAGGTCGACCCGACGATGCTTTTCCTCCCATTTTCGGCAAGAAATCCCTCACATTCCTTCCTCAATCAAAACCCTTTCTCAATCATCTCTTCTCCTTCATCAAACCTCGATTCCACTCCTCCCTTGCAACCATGGTGAGAAAGCTGGGTCCTCGCCGTGGAGCAAGATCTCAGGCTTCGTCCAGACCGGTTCCTGCAGAGGATGATGTTCCTCAATTGGAAAGAAGAACAAAAAGGCGCAATGACCCTGCAGAGCAACCAGGGTCCCCCTCTGCACCTCAGCCCGCAGCCAAGAGAGGTAGACCCTCTTCTTCAGGCAGAGGTAGGGTTTCTAGACCAGAGAATCCGGGCTCATCTTCAGGAGATTCTACAGAGTCATCATCTTCATCTTCGTCTGAGTCTTCCAAGCCTCAAGACAGCACTAGTGAAGCCAAGCTTATTTTAAAGCCCAGGATAGTGGACTTATCAGACATTCAGCTAGCAGACTCATTTCCAGAAATTCAGACCTATTTTTCTCTTCAGTCTTGGTTGATATTCATCTCAGAGTTTCAAATTTCTTATCCAAGACTTGTTAGGGAATTCTACAAGAACCTGAAATGCACAGATGAAGGATATGAATCAAAGGTTAAGGGCATAGTTATTGACATGCCAACAGATATAGCTGCCTCAATCTTCAAAATTCCAATGAAGGGGCAGATTATCATGAATTTGAATTTGATCTTCATGAAGCCTATTCTATCTTGACAGGCCTACCTTCTGTTGCATCTGATCCCAAACAAACCCATGTTACAAGATTCAACACAAATTCATTTCCCCCTGTGTTGAGTGTCATCCACCACATATTGACCACAATCATTACCCCTCAAGGTGGTGGAAGGGACAGGCTAACAGATATTCAGAGATTCATTCTATATTGCATGGTAAAAGAAATCAAAGTCAATCTCAATGTCATAATGCTTCAAATCATATCTGAAACAACAAGAAGAAGGACCTCAAAAGATCTCTACCATATGCTGCACATCTGACCTCAGTGTTCCAACACTTTGGTGTGCCCTTGGAGAATGAGAAATCCCAATCTATTCCTAAGCCCAACATCTACACCTTCAAGAATATTAAAAAATTTATGGGATTTAGACTGGAGGGCAATCAAGTAAGGAGAGGGCCAGTTGTGGTTGAGGCCCCTCAAGCTCAAGAGGAACAGCCTCAAAATCAAGGGGACCAGCCCCAAGCTCAAGAGGACCAGCCTCCAACTGCAGGGGACCAGCCCCAAGGTCAAGAGGATCAGCCTCCCTTGAATGAGGATCAGCCTCACTCCCAACTGAACGTGATATCCCAGTTCATGTACCACTCTCACCTCACTTTCCACCCTCTTCCATACACACAGACTTTGATATTCCACATGCCTCTCCACAACCCACATTCAAGCATCCACATCCTCTGGTGGTCCTCCTGTTCCACCAAGTTGATCTCCTTCTTGAATGATAAGTTTGAAACCTTGAACTCCTACATTCAAACCATGTCAGAAACATTTGAGTTGAGGATTCAAAGATTGGAGAACACAGTGTCTGCCAAATTTATAGAGAACAAAAAGCTGCCTCAGACTATGTAGCTCAGAGATTCAATAGATTGATTGGCACAATGGCAGATGCTTCAGTTCAGCTCAAAGAACATCAAGACAAATTAGAGAGGGTTCTTCAGGGAATTTTGGCAAATTCCCAAGCTGATGTTTTCAACACCCAACAGACATTACATGAGATCACCAGCACAAGACTGTCCTTTGCTCATTTTGTGGATGATTTGGAAAGCATGAGGAACTTCAATGCACATATTGATACACAAATATCTGATTTGACAAAGGAATTCAAGATCATGCAAAGACCTGGTTGGTCAGCTGGATCATCTTCATCCTCACAACCCATTGCAGCTGATCTAGCAAGAATTCAAGCTACCTTGATAGAGAATTCAGATAGAATGGAACACTTTTTGCTCACAAAAATTAAAACCATTCAAGATCAAATCAAGTCCAGCTTGACCTTCATGGAGAAAAGGCTGTCTGACATTGAGACCATCTTACTTCCCATTCCTCCTCCTCCTCCATCTTCTACTTAATGTAATTTTTCTTTTGATGATGTCAAAGGGGGAGAAGAAAGAAAGAAAGAGGAGAAATGATAATGTTCTTTTGTAATCTTTTGGAATGATTGTAATGGTTCTCTTGATGAATGAATTGAAATGCTTTTCTGCTTAGCTTGAATGAAATCTTCAATTGTGACTTCAATGTGAATGAAAATCTTTATGTGAATGTGATTGTTTGAATACTTGTCAAGTTGCTTGACTTCTGTGTACAAAAACTCTCATTTCACGTAACATTGTGTTCCACAAGTACATCATCATCTGTTACTAAAATATATATATTATATATATATATATATATATCAAAAGGTCTTTGACAAGTTTAAACAAAAAGAAAATAAAAATGTGAATAACAAAAATTGCTTAAAATCACACTTCATCAAAACCACATTGTAATATGGATTTATTGTTGCCATCATCAAAAAGGGGGAGATTGTTGGGTTGAGTGTATATTCATATCATTTCCCTCCTATTTTGACGATGACAAGAGGTGATTCTAAAGCAGTTTAAATGAAACATGTCAAAAACATCATACCTGAAGTCAATGTTCAAAAAGCATATTTCAAATCACATTTATCATTTATGTTCATGATAAATCATTTAACTAATGATATATGTGTTTAATTTTCAGGTACAAACATCCATCTTAGGATGGAATCTTTCCAGATTGTACTTATGTTCTTCTCAGATATCTTTTGGATTATGCAAGTGCTTCTGCATAGCTCTCATTAGTGCTCTCATTTTCGACTAGATCTGTTGCTAGAAGGTCTATGTCTTGAGTGGTGTCTAGCAAGTCTTATGTGAGCATTGTGCTCAGTTGTGTGAGCATTGTGCTCAGGTTGTTGTGAGCCATTGTGCTCAGTTTGAGTTGTCTAACTCAAGGTTGTGTTGAGTAGTCTTGCTCAGTTGCTCTAGAGTAGTCTTACTCTAGAAGTTGTGTGAGTTGTAAGCTCTCAAGTGTTGGAGTTGTCAGGCTCCAGTGGGTGTGTTACCCAGTTGTTTTAGTGAATCCTCACGGGTGTGAGGGGTGGATGTAGGAATCACTTGGGTGATTTCCGAACCACCTAAAAATCCTTGTGCATTTGTCTAATTGTGGTTTGATCATTTCATACGTTAGATGCTTGCATAGGATCGGTTAATATTCACTTAATCAACTTGTTTCACATCTATTTTACCAACTCACTCAAATCTCATCAGATCTGTGGTTTTTCACTGATAAAATTGCCTCTGATTCAAAAGTGTTTTTAAATTGTATAAGCTTCCGCAAAAAGTGGCAAAGATCTATTCATCCCCCCCTTCTAGATCCTTTCCTCACCTTCACTTCGATCCTTCAAATAAAGCCTCCCGATGTTGACCAGGGTCAAGTTCGGAATTCAATTGAACTCTAAGTGAAGGGACGAAGATCTCATATGGTAATACCGCATCTGATCCATATGTCAAAGCATAGGGGGTTTGCCACGTAGGAGTTCGGATCGAGGTGCGGTAAGCCCACAGAGCCTCAACTAAGCGATCTGGCCAGTCAGTGTTATTGTGAGATTTGCAAGTTTTTTTTTTATGATTTTGATGAGAGTTTTATTAGTTGTTTCCACTTGTCCATTACCTTGTGGATAATATGGAAATGAATGACGCAAATTAATACCATATTTACACACATGTCGCGAAGCTCTTGTGAAGTGAATTGTGGTCCATTGTCGGTGACGATGTCCCGAGGCATACCAAATCTTGCAAGAATGTTGTGCTTGATGAACATGATGACCGTTGAAGCTTTTATCTCTATGAATGCTTCCGCTTCAGCACACTTCGTGAAGTATTCTATGGTGGTTAGAATGAATGACTTCTTACAGATTTCTCTGGTTCTATCCTCGAGTGGACCGACCACATCAAATACCCACATGGCGAAAGGCCATGGAGCAATGAGAGGGTGAAGAGAAGAGGAAGGATCATGGATTTTGTCACCATGTAGTTGGCATTTAGCACAATGACGAACAAAGTGAGTGCAATCTTCTTCTATGGTAGGCCAGTAATAGTGTCTTAGCAACTTTTGGGCAATTGCTCTACCATTGACATTCCACCACATTCACTAGAGTGAGCGGCTTCAACAATGCTTTGGGATTCGATCTGATCAAGACAACGAAGATAGACCCCACTATGGGAATTCTTGTGGAGAATGCCACCTATAATCTTGTAACGTTTGGAGACGCGGCGAATGGCCCGTCTGTCAGAAGAGGTAGCATAATCCAGGAACGATCCATCTTTTAGATAGTTTTCAATGACAAAGTACCAAGGATGGCCATTATCAAGATCAATTTCTGGCTCTTTTGAAAGTGCATGGACTCGAAGGGAGAGAGACTTGAGTTGAGGGAACCATGGATCAGCATGAGAAGGGAACTTCAATCTTTGTACGGAGATGGTTTCAGAAGATCTCCGTAGCGGGATAGGGATAGAAGAAGCTAGGGAGGCAAGTGAATTTGTTAGAATGTTTTGAGCCCTACGAGTGTGAACTAGAATGAGCTTCCTAAACTGCTGGATTACTCTTCCTACCAAGTCCTGGTATGGTTTCAATTTGGGATCCCGGGTCTAGTACTTGCTAAGGGACTGCCGGAGTATCAACTGCGAATCTCCAATGATCCTTAACTCCAAGCAACAATGCCATTTTCAGCCCAACTAGGAGTGCCTCATACTCGGCCACATTGTTCATAGCAGGGAAGGTTAGTTGGTAGGCGTGCGGAATGACTACCCCTTCCAGTGAGAGGAGGACTGCCCCTATTCCACTTCCTTTAGAGTTGAGAGCTCCGTTGAAGTAAAGAATCCATGAAGGTTCACCATCAACAATGGCTCCTAACTCTTCGTCTGGAAAGCTTTCATCAACGGGAGAACACGAAGTTAAGGGATGGTGGGCCAAATGCTCAGAAATGGCATACCCCTTGATTGACTTCTGATTAACGTAGGTGATCTCAAATTGATTAAGGAAACTTTGCCACCTCATCAATCGTTCAGTCAAAACGGGCTTCTCAAGCAAGTACCGAATTGGGTCAATTCGCGCCAGAAGCTTCACTTCATGAGCTAGGAAATAATGCTTCAACTTCTGGACAACCCAGACGATGGCTGCACATGTTCTTTCCATAGCAGTGTACCTCTTCTCAACTTCATTGAACAACTTGGATAGGTAATACACTGCTCTCTCCTTTTTCTCATCATCATATGGGCCAAGGCTGCTCCAGTATAATTCTTAGTGGTTGACACGTAGAGCAATAAAGGCCGACCTAGGACCGGAGGAGTGAGAACAGGGGGATTGAGAAGATAACCCTTCAATTCTTTGAAGGCCTTTGACACTTATCGTTCTAATCAAACTTAGCCTCTCCTCTAAGCATCTCATAGAAGGGCTTGAAACGGATTGAATGTTGAGAATGAATCTCCTAATAAACTGAAGTCTACCAATTAGCCCTCTAACTTCCTTGATATTCCTAGGAGGAGGCATGTCCATTATTGCTTTGGCCTTGTTAAGATCAATCTAAATTCCCTCTTGCTAACTATGAACCCAAGCAACTTCCTTGAGGATACTCCAAAAGCACACTTTTTGGGGTTCATCTTGAGCTTATGTTCTCTAGACCGTTGGAGAACTACCCGGAGGACCTCAGTATGGCCATGTCAAGTCCTAGATTTAACCAAGACATCATCAACATAGACCTCCATGTGCACATGCATCATGTCATTGAAAAATTGCCATCATTTCTCTTTGATAGGTTACTCCTGCATTCTTCAAACTGATGGGCATCATGACATAACAATAGGTCCCCCAAGGCGTGGTGAAAGAAGTTTTCTCCTGGTCTTCCTCCGCTAGACGAATCTGGTTTACCCAGAGAAACCATCCTTAAATGACAACATCTCAAAACCGACAGTATTGTCCACTAGGACTTCTATGTGGGGGAGAGGAAAATCGACCTTAGGGTAAGTACGATTAAGGTCACGAAAATATATGCCGATCCTGACCTTACCGTCCTTCTTCATTACCGGGATGATGTTAGCTACCCATTGCGGATAAAGCACAATCCTAATGAACTTAGCTTTGTGCAACTTATCAACCTCCTCTTTGATCTTGAGTGCAAGCTTGGGGTGTAGCCTCCTTAGCTTTTGTTTGACGGCTTTTGCAGCGGCTTTTAAGGCCAAACGGTGCTCGACCAAAGAGGTATCAAGCCCCGACATGTCCTCGTAGGACCAAGCAAAACCATCGGAAAAATGTTTGAGGATAGCTACAATGGCTTCTTCTTCTTCTACACTCAAGTTGGCACTAATCAAAACTACCTTCGGAGATTCTTCGGTGCCAAGGTTGATCTCTTTGGTTGACTCGTCCACAGCCATGGTCGGCTCATCGAACCTCTTGGTGCCATCCACATAGGAGCTCATTGGGTCCTCTTCTTTTGTCCCAAGATCTCCCGGCTCATCTTTCTCATCAATGTCTAGTAGATAGACCCCTAAACCATCGTCTACAGAGTCTCCTTCTTCAAAATCAGATTCTACAAGAGCAGACTTCTCAAGAAACTCCGAGACTTGACTTAATTTAACACACATCTCAGCCAAGGCCAAATCATAATGGGCAGGAACTTGCCTACCCTTGTCTTTGTGAAAGCATGGCTAAGAGGGACCAGACTCCTCTAAACCTAGACATGACTCTAGACCTGACCCTAAGCCTGAATCTAAACTGCTATGTACAGGACTATGTACAAAACTATATACAGGAGAAGTGTCCCTAGATGGGCGAGAATGGGAATTTAGGCTGGAAAGTGTCGGCCCCTGGCCGATTGGAAGAGACTCCTTGGAGGAAGGATGCTCGATGGAGACCTCGCATTCCCACCTTTAAAAATTGGCATATTTTTTGGGAGTCAAGGCTCAGAACCATGAGTTGTTGACTCAAGGCTGCCACGACTAGCCAGGTGAGGAATGGAGGGAGGACAGATTGGGAAAGGAGGGAGAAAGAAGTGGTTGGAGAAAGGGACTAGTGTGCCGAGCACACTTCAGCTGAGGAAGAAGATGAAAGAGATGGGGACGAGGATGGAGATGGGGGGTTGGAACCAAAGAACGAGAGAAGGTTGAAGTCCTCGCAGACTTCCTCAAGTTTAGTAGCTTCCTCTTCTTCCTCATTCTCTGATTCGGACAATTCTTCTACCACAGGCTCCCTTGTTCCTAGTTGAATGGGTCCCCGAACGAAGTTCTCTTTCAAGGTCCAAGTAAGAGGTTCGTATGGTATGAATAGATCTGGATGAATGGGGACCTGCCCTAGCTAACAACCTCTCAACCTGAACACTACTGATAGGACCCTGCCTGTCTCTACCCAACCCACGGCCATGAATGTAGCCGATCTTCGCCATCACCTCCCAACCTTTCCCTTTGGGACATGCGGTAGCCTCAAATTCTTCATTTGAAAAGGGAGGCTGGTTTAAATCAAGGGGAGAGGGGAAATCAAAGATGGACATGACGGGTTTCTTCCCCTTGTTCGGAATCAACAGGTGCGACATCTGCTCCGAAGTGATGTAGTTGAAGGTTTCCACGGTGGGGATGCTCTTGATTTTGATAACCCGCCCATTAAATGTAAATTTGAAGCATTGGTGGGCGGTGGAAGGGACTCCTAGAGTTTGCTCTAGCCACGGACGTTCGAGAATGGCCTTGTGGACTGGATCGACATCCAAGACTAGGAACTCGGAAGACATGGTGACTGGTCCTATTTCCAACTGAAGAGCGATCTTTCCCTTGGCAACCCTCTTGGAGTTGTCATAGGCAGCAATGGTGGAGCAGATTTTCTCTAGATTTTCTTCCCCTAAACCCAATTGTTTGAGGGTTTTCATCGGACAGACATTGATGGATACCCTGGTGTCGATAAGAGTGGAGTCCACTGAGACCTCGTTGAGGGTGACAGTGAGACAAAGAGGGAGTGAACAACACTCAGGGGATGCAAGATCCTTATCCGAGAAGGAGATGGAGGGACCTTGGGTGAGGGAGAGAATGACATTGGTCACCCCACTAGCAGGGAGGTCATTGTTGACCATGATCTTTTGGAGGAATTGGAGGAGGGTGGACTGATGGGACGGCGATTTCCGAATCAACTCTAAAATAGACACCCTTGCAGGAGTCTTATCCAAATGTTGTAGAATATCATATTCGGTACCAACAAGTGGCGGTGGTACATTGTCTTCCTCATCGTGAATGGCCGTGGATGGGGGGAATAATCCGGTTCCGGAGAGTGACATGAACATCCTCCTGAGACCTAGGGAGAATGAGTTGGAGGGGTTGAGAGCCATAGGTGGACGACTCATAGGAGGGTGGAATGGGAATAGAATGGGTGTCCTGACGAGCGGGTCAGATAAGAACTAAGGGCCGCTCTTCTAAGATGGCATCCATGGTGGTGGAGGGATCCTGGGACTTTACGGAAGGACAAGGGTACCACTCCTCAAAACCTTCTACCGCCCATTGTTGTTCTCTCCTACAACCCGAAGTTTCGAATGCGTCATGGTGTTGACATTTTCATGGGACTTAAAGGAGGAGGGGTTGTTGTTGTTTTGGTGGTTGGGGGAGGGGGTTCTGTACTATACCAAGGTCCCTTCTAGTATACCTAGACTTGGCAATGGTGACCTTGACGTCTTCCCAATTGATCCTACCCTAATCATTCATGTCATACACTAAGTCACGGAAAGTGAAGCAATTGTGGATTTCATGACCGGGGGCCCTATGATAGGGAAAGTACTTTGAAGTATCGGCCGTAGGGTGCATACCCTCCTTCTGTGGGGGAATTTGGATGGCATCACAAGAGATGAGGGCAAAGAATCTATCCCCGAGAGATTCGGGGAGGGTAGGATAATGAGATCTCTTGGGACCAGGACAAGTATAGCCAAAAGGAGAAGGAACAATAGAATAGGGCATAGAGGGATGTGATGGGAATTGGTGAGGATTGGAGGCAGGATTGGAAGGTTTGTTAGGAGGCCTCAACGGTTGACTACAAGCACTAACAGACTCATTGACGGTCATCCCCTCGGTGGTAGGTGCCGCAGGAGCCTTGCATCCCTTAGGCTTCCCTTCAAAGAATTGCGGGCGGGAGGATTCCTTAATTTGGTTTTGGACCACCCTAGCTCGGTTGTAAAGGTGTGCGAAGGAGGGAAGCTCACTAAGCATCAATATAGATCGGAGCAAAGGGTGGTATTGGTGACTATCATGGTAATGGCTTGGGACTCAAGGATGGGGAGGTCGGCCCTTGAAGCCATGGATCTCCAACGTTTGGCGAAGGTGACAAAGTCTTCATCCGACCTCATCCTTTAGTGTCGGGACTTGGGTGACCATGTAAGAGAAATGAGAGATGAAGCGTTCAGAGACTATGGAAAAGTTAATGAGAACGGATGCAGGTAAGGAGGTGAACCACCTCAAAGCCTCCCTTCTAACGATTGTTGGAAGAGGTGAACCAAGAGGACCCGATCGTATAACCACCGGTGGGAATTCATGGTGAAGCCGGCGAGATGGAATTGGGGGTCAGAGGTCCCGTCATACTTGCGGTATTTTGGGGCCATGAAACTTGGGGGAAAGTAGGCATTGGGGAGCTTGCAGTAATTTTGAAGAGAATGAGGTTGGACAAGGACAAGGACTCAGCTAAGAGTCTCCTAACAAGACCCTCCATCTCTAACAGGGAGATGGATTCGGATTGACCGGGGGGTGTGGGTTGGACATAAGGTGGATAGACAGAGGGAGGAATTGGAATAGGAGTGGGAGGAGGAATAGGGTAGATAGGAACTCGGGATGGAGTAACGGGCCTAGGAGTGGGCCTAGACGAGGAAGCATTGAAAGGAGACGGAGAGGAAGGAGAAGCCATTGCCCGGACGGTATGCTTGGAAAGCATAGAAATGATGTCTTCGGGCGAATAGCGGGACATGAGTTTGGAGAATTCGGGGTCATCTTGGATTTCTTGGGCATATGTGGGGTTGACCCTCAAACTCACCTCCTCATTGTCGGCTTGAGCGGAGGATTGGATTGACTCTTCAGGCTGCATGTTAGAGTTAATCATTCCGACAAATTCATCATTGATGTTATCATTATACTTAAAGACCGAATTGTTAGACATATTGATAGAGTTCAACCAAGAGTCCATTACACAAGACCTACTTATTTTAAGATGATTATACTGATTAACTACACTGTTATTAGGAGAAATGTGGATTTCTAATTAACAATGTTGTCAAACAACATCCCAAATTCTTTTAAATATCAAAGTTGTGTGTTAACTTGACTTGTGAAGGCCAATTCTCTCACCTCTCACTCAAAGCCTGGTGGATAGGTGAACTAACTGGGAGGGTAAATGTCCTCCTACCCCGTACCCTGAAGGAATCCACAGAATTTAGGGACTTATGGAGTTCTCCTTGAAGCCAACTCGATTTACCCGAGAGGGAAACCCCAAGTAAAAGGTTGTGAATCAAGAAGGTGTATCCTAAAATGTGTGGGGAGGCTAGAAAAAAGAGAAAACAGACCCCCCTCATGATTGAGGACCGTTAGGGATCAAACAAAAAGCAAATAGAAAAAAAAATAGATCAAAACAGCCAAAAAATAGCATCTGTGAAATAAACGGCCACACAGTAGACGTTAAGTTCCTTAGAAAATAGTAAACGGCAGGATCGATGGACGCTGACTAAGGGTTAATGGCAGGAGATATTGACGCTGAGAAGAAATAAACGGCAAGGACAATAGACATTTACCCGTGTAGAGGGCAAGATCGCTTGCCCTCTACCTATGTGCAGGCTGAAAACCGCAGCAGCAAAAGTTGTCCCATCGTGATCGCCAAAGAGGAGCTGTGGACGTTCTGTTCCGCTCCCGAGTGGTGCTCCTAAGGTTTTCAAACTTTAAGAGTGCTCCCTCGTGGGCGTGGTTGTTTGCTGGTTGACTTCTTCTTGCTCTTTGACACCCCCCCCCCATTTGACCAGATTGACCTAAGAGAAGAAGAACAAAGAACCAGCTTAGAATGTTAAGGGAGGTGATCGCCAGGGCCTTACCTGTGCCCAAGGAGGTATTATGATCACGCCGTGACGTGGCCTCTCACAGCGGTGGATGGCGGGACTTCAACTTTCTCCTCTTCGACCAGCCAAAGAGAAGAAGCTCCACGGTCTTGCTTGAAGTGTTCGTGCACAAAGAAGGCTCTATTAGACCTTAGGGCAGTATCGGTTGCGGGCTTGAGAAGAGGGTTGGCCAAATGTTATGACCACCCTTCTTCCCTCCATTTTTGGTTAGGAAAACCCCTTTTAGGTGTGTAGGGAGGTGCACTGCGTGCCTAGAGTGTGTGTGTGTGAAGTGACTAGCATGAAAAGCTAAGAGGAAAGGAAGGGAAAGAGAAAGAGAGCAAGGAGATGATCCTCATTTGCAGGCATGGATGATTGCTTGGAGGGCTCCTCCAACTTGTGGTGAAGCTTCCTGGACGCTCCAAGGGTTGAGAGGAAGAGAGGAAGCAAAGGTGGAAGCTCTCAAGGCTTGAAATGGGTTTTCTCTATCTTCTCTCAAGGTGTTAAAGCACTAGCTCGTCCAGCATTTCCCCCTCACTTAGAAGGCCAAGGAGTGACATATATAGACAGTGGGGGCGGAGCTAGTGAGCATAGGATGCTCAAGTGTGAAGAAACACACTTAAACATGTGGAAATCCATGTATTAAAGGCCAAATTAATGAGAGGGGGCCATGGTGGATTTTTATTGGGTCAAGGGGGTGCCAAGGTGGCCCATTTGCCCATTGGGAACGGCCCCATGCGTTGCATGGGCGAGAGAATGGCGCAAGTGGGCTATATTGTCGGGAAGTTGCGTAGACCAAGTAAACCCAGGTTGACGTCAAATGATGCTACTGCCAACCCCATGCAAACGTCAACATGTGTGGACGTCAACAACAGTCGACATCAAGGGGTGTTTCCGTCAACATGCAGTCAGCGGCAATCGATGTTGACGTTTACATGGGATCTGAGGCAAGTCAACAAGCAGTCAAACCAGCCTTATTGGGCCATGAACCACGCGGAGATGGGCCACATATCGTGTCTACATCACTATGTCGACAGTGGTTGTTCCCCCTCTCTCTTTGTGTTATACTATTCTTTCTTCCCTTCTCAGTCTCTCTCAGTTTCTCCCTGAACCTATTTGTGTGGTTTTTAGTGTGCTTACTGTTATCACAAGGATTAATCCTCAAACAAAGATAAAAAATATTTGAAGAATATGAGGGAAAAGACCGTGATCACCACAAAGTAGTTGCAAAAGATGATTATATGAAGAGAAAATGCTAACTACCTTGGAAATAGAGAAAAAGTGTAGAAGGACCCTAGTTCACGGAATGTGACAAGGAGCTTGTCGCTTCCTGGAGAACGCGACCGGATGGGTGTCGCCTTTTGCAACATAAGAGGGAGACTATAGTTCTTGTTCTTCCTGCTCCTCAACCGGCCAAAGAACAAGAGCCTCATGCTTGTGCTGTCTTTTTAACCTGTCAAGAGCAACAAAATAGAAGAAACCCCATTAAAACATTGTTTTGTGGAGTATCAATCCCAAAATATATGAAAAAAACAAAACAATATGGAGGGACCTCATATGGGGTGGTATTTTAACCCCTTTAGGTATTTAAAACTGGTGTGTGGGATGTGATCTAATGAGAAACTATGAAACTAAAGATTTCTGAACGTGCATGTATGAAGAAAATTGAAAGAAAATAATGAAGAACATGAGAGAGTGGGAGAAAACGCCCTGGTGGGCACTACCTGATCGTCTGGAATCTGAAGTGTCTTCTGGAGATTCGTAGCTCTCTGGGAGAGGAAGCAGCAGATGCCAAGAGTCCTCAAAACTGTGCCCCATGGACACTTTTAGGGGCCATTATTCTGGAACGGGATGGGAAGGGAATAATGAACTGAAATTCGAGTTCAGGCAATTCTAGTGGTGCAAGGAGAGTTAGAACGTGGAAAGGTTGTTCTACGGAAGGTTTCATCCAAGTTTGGAACGATTTGAGAACCTCTAGACCCACCAAAAGATGGATTATTCATGAATAGCAAGGGTTAGACTGGGAATAGGAAAGCCACATTGCATGTGCATGTTCAGGAAACAAGAACATGACGGCCAATCTGTCCCTAGAAGATAGCGACGCCTGGATACGTTGCCTTCCATAGAAGAAAGCCTTGGAGCATTTTATGGCGATTTCAAATAATTAAGGGCCAAATGAGAACGCGATGTATTAGACTGTTGCCTTCTTGACATAATTTATTATTTCCTCAAAAGGAAATCGATTGATAGCATGAATGCGACACGAATGGCATCACGACATGAATGTTAAGCAATCGATTGATGGGAAACGTGACATGAAGGGTGTCGCCTCCTGAATATGAATGCGACTATGTTGTGTTCGCCTTCATAATCTTTCAGCATATGTTCTATTCAAAATATCCTTTTCTCCTTGCATGGGTATCGAATTGGCACATGGTTTGAGGCATTGGATTTTCAACTTAGAGATCTATAAAATGATATGATGAAGACTAAATGATTAGACCAGGAAGAATCCCACTAGAGTGATGAACTAATAGAGAGATACCATGATTAGATAAAGTCAACTCGGCGATGATGAACCAACATAGGGCTTCAATGATGTGACAAGGAATTTGACTCAACTTATGCATCAGAAATGGGTGTCTATAGATTGCCCCTCCTTGATGCCTATTTTTCAAGGTAGTGGAGCGATGGAGGAAAAATGACATGGAATGGGATGAAAAGCAGGCATCAAGGTAACGACACACCCATCTTGAATGAATAAGCAGTGAGAATTATTTGGAGGTCTTTGATCATGGCTGAACAGAGTGCACATACGGTTCCAATTTGGGATGAATAAAGATTAAAAGAAAAGAAATGATCAACCTCATGATGAACAGGTACCCTGGCCATGTTAGGCATGCATGTTTCGTTCATTAGGGGAAAGGTGTTGTTCCGGAAGATCGATTCAACTCTGACCTTCGAGCGGTTCTTGGCTAGTGTGCGGATCAGTGGGGAATGAGATGATTGAGATAATGAATGGGGATGAGGGGAATCCTGAATAGGAACTATATTGGCAAACTGGATCGAGCAATTAGCTAAAAGAGAACTTTTGTAACGTCGCGCGATTTTCCAGATCTTTACGGATCCTTGTTTAGCAGGTTTGGTGGATAATGTGTGGCCCATTAGTACGTGTTTCAGGTGTTTGCGTGCATTGTGAGCTTGGTGGGCCGTCATATTGGGCTCAAAGCGCTCACAGGTTTTCTTCCTATGAACGCGACAGGGGTATGTGTCGCGTTCTGAACGTGACAGCCCTAGGGGTCGCGTTCCTATTGCCACCATTGAGCGTCGACATCTGCATGCGCGCCAAGTGTCGTGCACTGGGTGGCCTGCTGACGTCGGGCTTGAGAAGGTGACGGTCACCTAAGTCGCGATCACGTCGCGATGGAGGCGCATGTCGCGATCTTAACTGCTGTGTTGTTTTTAAGAACCCCAGCCGAACAGAGCTTCCACAGGCTCTGCTCGACCAGGGGGAGCTGCTGCGCGGTTTCTCTGGGTGATTCAAGGTTGTGGAAGTGTGTGGGGCGTGTTCTCGCCGTGAAGACGTCATGTGGAGCGGGGGAAACACCGAGGGATCCCTGGTTTTGGCGTTCTTCGCGAAGGTAGGGTGTTCTACCTTGATTCATGCTGAGGATTGTTTGTTAGTTCGTTTATAGCTTTGGAAACTGTAGATACCATGGTAGGGTATCCATTAAAGCATGGAAAACGTGAATTAATCGTGGTTTGAATGGTCTGGAGTGGTAGTCCGTGGAGTTCCTCCCGGATTAGGGTTTGCGCTTGTGAAGGCGACAGACCTTGCCGTCGTAATAAGGTCGTGACAGGCTGACCCGTCGTGATAGGGTTTCTTATTGCGATAGGTCGGGGCGTCGTGTTCTGAAGGCGACACATCCCCATGTCGTGACTTTAGCCGAGAAGTCTTTTGATGCATGTTTTTAAAGTATGTTTATTCGATGATTTATTAAATGTTGTGCATATCACCGGTTTGTGGTGCGATGGCACATGTGGTGCTCGTAGAGCACAGTGCTCACTAGATGAGCATGCTTTACGTGGTTGGCATGTCGTTTGTGCTATATGTGTGAAGTTTATGAGGTTTTGCTGTGTGTATGGCACATGCATTGTCGTAATGTAATTCTTATGATTTGTCACAGTAATTGGGCAGTGAGGTTCCTGTGTGAACCTAGCCGTGACATTGTGGTGTTTCTATGATTTGTGTGTCATGCATGTGTTTGCGTGGCTAGTGGTCGTCGTTACGATTATTGTAATATAATTTGTGTACTTACTTTGAAGTGATTGGGCAGTGAAGGTCATGTGTGGACCTAGCTCTTGTCTGTGGTTGTCCTTCGAAGAATATTATACTGATTCATATGTTAAGTAGTCTATGCATTGCCATGGAGGTCACGAGGTGGCCGATGTTAGGTTATAGTGTTATTATTAATATGGTTCATATATGTGTTGGTGTAGGTTAGCTTGTGAGTCACGTGTGACAAGAACAAGCTATTCCGCACATATGTACCGTGGTTTGTAATAAAGATGGAACATGTAAGTGTCGTGATTTGTGCTAGCCGAGTGTGGTGGTCCGGCTCCTATTCCGGAATACCTCTCTAGTCGGGTACCCCAGGTTCTTTGTGAGCCAGGCACGTGTGTTTGTTGTGCTCTGGTTTGTCCCAGTACAGTGTGGTACCGTCGAGGTCTGTGTCGTCTTCCTGGACACCCTCACTCCTGTGTTTGAGTTGTACGTCCGGCTGAGGGAAAGACGACAGTAGGGCAATGGCTTGTGTTTGTAGGTGTGCAGTCACTTGTAGCGCGCTCGTAGTTGGGGGTACGGACACCAGTAGTTGACATTGGTCCCCAACTAGTCCTGTTTTCTAGTGCCTTACTTTAGGGTGCTCCAGCCAGAGTCCCTAGAGGTGCCAGGCATGGACCTGCAGCTGTGTGTCTGTAGGTGTGGTGTTGGTTGGTCTCCACAGTTGTTTGACTTGTTCTCGTGGAGCGGCAGTTGGACCATTCATCCGTGACTACGAGACTGAGAGGTTGTTCTTGTGTTGTGTTGTCCGGGTTGGATACTGGCCTGATCAGCCTGTAGTCCGTTACCGTGTGGTGGCGTCGTTCCTTTCCGACTCGTGCTTTGCCACTAGCTGTGGTTTGTGAGTTTGTGACTCGTAGTCGAGGTTTGACCCATTCGAGGTGTGCCCTAGTGTTGGCACAATTGTGGCTGCGGTTGTGGCTTGTGGTGTGCCCGAGTGGTGGCATAGTTTTTTGTTATGGTTGGTGAGTGTTGACTCGCCAAATGTGGTTTAGCTCGCTATGGTGTGCCCTATTACGGCACTGATTTACTTGCGGTTTCCGTGCTGGTACCTTGTGATAATAGGTACCCGTACCCCGTGTAGGTTTGTAGTGGTACGTCGTATACCAGTCTTTTCTGGTGTTGATGTGGAACTGTGTTTCGTGGAGGTCGTGTGGTGTGACCTTCAACTCAATGTGCTTTACCCTTCCCCAGGTAAGCTTCTGTATATGGCTTTCGTGTGTGATGGATTGGCCCGCTGTAGCCGATCATGTTACCTGGTGTGTGTAGCTTCTGATATATCGTGGTTTGGGGTTTAATGGACTAGCACTTGGTTGGTTGTCCTATTACCCACGAGGTTGAGGTTCGCCTGGGAAGCTTGCAGCCTAGGCAGTGACTTGCCTGTGTGGCTAAAAGCGTAGGCGACCAGTTCTTACTATGGTTTGTCTGTGAGGCTTGAGGCCTAGGCGTTACTGTTGTTGAGCGGACTAGTGGTGTGGAGCTAGTCCTGTTGTTCCCTCTTACTTTCTGAGGTTGTGAATAGTTAATGTGTTTATATTTAATTACAGTTTAAATTCAGCTGTTTTGAGCATGAAATGGTTTGGCTATTGGTACTGCCAGTGAGACCCTTTGGGGTTGAGGTGTCCGTGGTTACGGTGTTGTTTTGGGTAGCCCTACTGAGCCTGTGACTTGTTGAGGCTCACTTCCCTACAGTTCTTTTCAGGGCTTACCGTTGGTTCGGCTTGTGGAGAGGTTGTGGCAGACTTGCACCACCAGCAGTAGTGTAGTAGTTAGTGTTGTGTGAGCTTGTGCTCCCTCGGGGTTTGCCCCAGGTAGTTGTACTTTTTAATTGGACATGTAATAATGTAATGGGACAGTTGTAAATTGTTATATGCAGTTATGAGCACATGTACATTCTTGTGTCTTATACTGTGTAGTTGTCTTTTATATTCTTACTGGACACTTGTGTGAGATATCCCTTGCGAGACTTTGGTCCAATCGCGGGAGGCGGATCTGGATATGGAGCCTTAATGGGCATAAATATCCAGGGCCGTCACAGTTGGTATCAGAACATGGTCCAGTTAGAATATGGAAAGACATTGAAGTTACAATGTCTCAATACATGGATTAATGTCCACTACTGGTAGTAAGTCTGCGGTTTTGTGTGATGTAAAGTAGTTTTTACGTGAGTTTTTGGCACATAAACCGTGTGTTTCTGTTTGTTAAATTGTCAGTGTGAGCAGTTGTTGAGCCACAATGTGGATAGTGGCATAAGTTGTGTGGTAGCACCCTGGCACTAGTGTAGTTAGAGTATAGTATTTAAAGGTTTTCAGTTGCAGAGATTAGAGGAGAAAGGTAAAGTAGTGCCCTGAAAAGGATATGCCTGATATATATTAGTAAAATATAGAGTTAACAGAGACAGGTAAAAGGTGTTACTGCGATAGATCAGCAGAATGTTACTATTAAGGATTAAGGAATAGTGTGTGTGTGATAAGTTGCAGATGAGGACCTTTGTAGAGGTATTGTTTGAGATTTGTGTTTGTAAAAATTGAGAAGTAGCTTGAGTAATAATGTGATTAATGCTCTGGCAAGTTGAGAATGATTAAGTGAGACAGGTTGACTTCAAATAAAGTGTGGGTAAATAAAAGAGCAAAGAATTATGATCATCCGATAAGGATAAGGGTGTTTTGATAATTAGAGGTCTGAGCAGAGGTGGTCAGTTAAGCAAAGAAAGGGTAAAAGAAGATTAGTGCATAGTGGACTTTTCTGACAACTCCGTAAGAAAGATATTAGTTTGGCAAGTAACAGTTTAGGAGAATTGCATAGATTGATTCATTAAGGAATACAGTGTTACCGATAAGGTTATTGTTGATTAGCAATTGAATGTAGTTTAAGCAGAGAAAAGGTAAAAATTATGTTTGAAAAAGATTGAAGCTAAGATTAAGAATGTTCATAGTAAGATAGAGTTATGCGGGTCAGAATGAAAAGAAATGGATTAGCTAAGAAGCTGTTGAGCAATATTAAGCTAAGAGGTATAGAGAAATCAGGTAGAGTTAGTTACAATATTTAAAGAGATTGACATCAAATTATAGCTTTGGCAGTCGTCATTGAAAAGTGCTTGTATGAACTATTGTGTGAATGGTACAATACAGGACGAATAGCTAAGTAATAGAATAATTGAGAAGGATTCATGGCAGGTACAGTTGGCAGATTATTAATTTAGAAAAGAAAGAGTATGATAGATTGTGGAACAGATGTAACTGAAGGACTGAGGAAGTGATCAGTAAGAGTCTGCTTGGCAGCACTCAGAATGTGGGTTAGTTTAAGCAGAAGTGTTTTCTCGAGGCAGTATTTTAAAATTTGATATAAGAATAAAAGGTAGAACAGTTAAGGAATAATGTGTAGATCTGAGCATGGCTGAATGGAAATTGAAACCATCAGGTATAGAAAGAAAAGAGTGCAATCAGATAAACAGTGAACAATTTAAGGTGCCATCTGATCCGATTGAAATAAGTTAATATGCTTAAAGTAAGCTAAGCAGTGTAATTTTCTTGAAATAAGAATGCAACGCCACAAAGATGAAAGAAAATGTTTTGAGAAATGATGGAAATAATGTGGTTAGTCAGTAAATTGAAGTCAAAAAGGAATATGAAAAATAAAGTATGTTAGTAATGTAATGGGATGGTAGAATTCGGATCTTAAAAAAAAAGTGTGGCATGATTAGAATTGAAGTATTGAAGAAAGTAATTTGGAAATTTTGATATTGTTTTCCCAATATTGATTGAGCAAGTAAAGCAATCTGTATTGAAATTAACCAGAATCAGAATAATAATGAAAGTGCGTAGCAATTGTGAATAGTAATGGAAGCAGAATTTATGAAATATTTTGTCAAATATTTTGTATAATCAGAGTGGCACAGCGGAAGCGTGGTGGGACTGTAACCGACAGGTCAAACAGTTAAGTATGTGATGCAGATAAAATAGGATAATGGCTAGCAATAACAAGTGAGTAATGGAATGGCATTAAGAAACTTGAGAATTTAAGCAAGGTTTAGCGCGAAAGAACATCCAGGTAGTGGAATAAAATGAAAGGATTTGAGCAGAAAGAAATGGCTCGGAAAGAAATCTTGCAAACACAGCCTAGAAAATGTGAAAGTAGGTTCAGTCCAAGGAGATAAAGCGCCATTGGCAAGGTAGAATCTCCTACAATTGAAAGGTAAGGAAAACTAAAGGAATTGACAGAACAGAGTAATTGTGAAATTAATTGAAAGAAAAGAAAAGAACAAGCAAGGATGGAAATGGACAAATGAATTGAAAGGCTGATGCAGAGAAAAAGTATCTTCTTGTTCTGTATACGATTTATTTCTTTTTAGGTGATAGTCCGGTTTATTGTGGTTTGTGTTGATTGTCAAGGACGACAGTTCTTTTAGGTGATAGTAATGTAACGTCACACAATTTTCTGGATCTTTGCAGATCCTTGTTTAGCAGGTTTGGTGGCTAATGTGTGGCCCATTAGTAGTGTTTCAGGTGTTTGCGCGCGTTGTGAAGCTTGGTGGGCCGTCAGATTGGGCCCAAAGCGCTCACATGTTTTCTGCCTGTGAACGCGACAGGGGTATGCATCGCGTTCTAAACGCGACAGCCTGGCGGTCGCGTTCTGTTGCCGTCGTTGAGCGTCGACATCTGCATGCCCGCCAGGTGTCGTGCACTGGGTGGCCTGCTGACGTTGGGCTTGAGAAGGCGACGGTCACCTAAGTCGCGATCAAGTCGCGGACGGAGGCGCATGTCGCGATCTTAACCGCTGTGTTGTTTTTAAGAAACCCCAGCCGAACAGAGCTTCCACAAGCTCTGCTCGACCAGGGGGGGCTGCTGCGGGGTTTCTCTGGGCGATTCAAGGTTCTGGAAGTGTGTGGGGCATGTTCTCGCCACGAAGACGTCGTGTGGAGCGGGGGAAACGCCGAGGGATCTCCGGTTTTGGCATTCTTCACCAAGGTAGTGTGTTTCTACCTTGATTCATGCTGAGGATGTTTGTTAGTTCATTTATTACTTTGGAAACTGTAGATACCATGCTAGGGTATCCATTAAAGCATGGAAAATGTGAATTAATTGTGGTTTGAATGGTCTGGAGTGGTAGTCCGTGGAGTTCCTCCGGATTAGGGTTTGCGCTGTGAAGGCGACAGACCTTGCTGTCGTGACAAGGTTGTGGCAGGCTGACCCATCGCGATAGGGTTTCTTATTGCCACAGGTCGGGGCGTCGCGTTCTGAAGGTGACACATCCCCATGTCGCGATCAGTCGAGAAGTCTTTTGATGCATGTTTTTGAAGTATGTTTATTCGATGATTTATTAAATGTTGTGCATAGCACCAGTTTGTGGTGCGATGGCACATGAGGTGCTCGTAGAGTGCGGTTGCTCACTAGATGAGCATGCTTTACGTGGTTGGCGTGTCGTTTGTGCTATATGTGTGAAGTTTACGTAGTTTGGGTGTGTGTATGGCACACGCATTGTCGTAATGTAATTCTTATGATTTGTCGTAGTAATTGGGCAGTGAGGTCCTGTGGGAACCTAGCCGTGACATGTGGTGTTTCTATGATTTGTGTGTCATGCATGTGTTTGTGTGGCTAGTGGTCGTCATTACGATTATTGTAATATTATTTATGTAGTTGCTTTGAAGTGATTGGGCAGGAAGGTCATGTGTGGACCTAGCTCTGGTCTGTGGTTGTCTTCGAAGAATATTATACTGATTCATGGTTAAGTAGTCTGTGCGTGCCACGGAGGTCACGAGGTGGCCTATGTTAGGCGATAGTGTTATTATTAATATGGTTCATATATGTGTTGGTGTAGGTTAGCTTGTGAGTCACGTATGACCAGAAACAAGCTATTCCGCACATATGTTACCGTGGTTTTTAATAAAGATGGCACATGTAAGTGTCATGATTTATGCTAGCCGAGTGTGGTGGTCCGGCGCCTATTCCGGAATACCTCTCTAGTCGGGTACCCCAAGTTCTTTGTGAGCCAGACACGTGTGTTTGTTGTGCTCAGGGTTTGTCCCGGTACAGTGTGGTACCGTCGAGGTCTGTGTCATCTTCCTGGACACCCTCACTCCTGTGTTTGAGTTGTACGTCTGGCTGAGGGAAAGATGACAGTAGGGCAGCAGCTTGTGTTTGTAGGTGTGCAGTTGCTTGTAGCGCGCTCGTAGTTGGGGGTACGGACACAAGTGGTCGACATTGGTCCACAGCTAGTCCTGTTTTCCAATGCCTCAATTTAGGGTGCTCCGGCCAGAGTCCCTAGAGGTGCCAGGCATGGACCTGCAGCTGTGGTGTCTGTGGTGTGGTGTTGGTTGTCTCCACATGTGTTGACTTTTTCTTGTGGAGCGGCAGTGGGACCTTTCGTCGTGACTGCGAGAGTAAGGTTGTTCTTGTGTTGTGTTGTCCGGGTTGGATACTGGCCTGATCAGCCAGTAGTCCGTTCCCGTGTGGTGGCGTCGTTCCTTTTGGACTCGTGCTTTCCACTGGCTGTGGTTTGTGAGTTTGTGACTCGTAGTCGAGGTTTGACCCGTCGAGGTGTGCCCTGGTGTTGGCACAATTGTGACTGCAGTTGGCTTGTGGTGTGCCCGAGTGGTGGCACAGTTTTTGGTTATGGCTGGTGAGTGCTGACTCACCAAATGTGGTTTAGCTCTCTATGGTGTGCCTTGTTACGACACTAATTTACTTGCAGTTTCCGTGCTACTACCTTGTGATAATAGGTGCCTGTACCCCGTGTAGGTTTGTGGTGGTACGTCGTATACCAATTTCTAGTGTTGACGTGGAACTGTGTTTCGTAGAGGTCGTGTGGTGTGACCTTCCACTCAATGTGCTTTACCTCCCCGGGTAAGCTTCCGTATATGGTTTTTGTGTGTGATGGATTGGCCGCTGTAGCCGATCAATGTTTACCTGGTGTGTGTAGCTTCTGATATATCGTGGTTTGGGGTTTAATGGACTAGCACTTGGTTGGCTGTCCTATTACCACGAGGTTGAGGTTCGCCTGGGAAGCTTGCAGCCTAGGCAGGACTTGCTATGTGGCTTAAAGCATGGGCGACCAATTCTACTATGGTTGCCTGTGAGGCTTGAGGCCTAGGCGTACTGTTGTTGAGCGAACTAGTGGTGTGGAGCTAGTCCTATTGTTCCCTCTTACTTTCTGAGGTTGTGAATAGTTAATGTGTTTATATTAATTACAGTTTAAATTCAGCTGTTGTGAGCATGAAATGGTTTGGCTATTGGTACTGCCAGTGAGACCCTTTGGGTGAGGTGTCCGTGGTTACGGTGTTGTTTTGGGTAGCCCCTACTGAGCCTGTAACTTGTTGAGGCTCACTCCCTACAGTTCTTTTCAGGGCTTACCGTTGGTTCGGCTTGTGGAGAGGTTGTGGCAGACTTGTACCACCAGTAGTAGTGTAGTAGTTAGTTTGTGTGAGCTTGTGCTCCTCGGGGTATGCCCCAGGTAGTTGTACTTTTTAAATGGACATGTAATAATGTATGGGACAGTTGTAAATTGTTATATGCAGTTATGAGACATGTACTTTCTTGTGTCTTATTGTGTAGTATCTTTTATATTCTTACTGGACATTGTGTGAGAAATCCTTGCGAGACTTCGGTCCGTTCGCGGGAGGCGGATCTGGATATGGAGCCTTAATGGGCATCAATATCCAGGGCCGTCACAACTTTCAAATTCGGAATGGAATGATATTTCTTGTTTTCAAAATGAAGATTTAGTTGGACATCATTGAAAATCTAACTTTGACTAATCATGAAATGTGAAGCTCAAAGTCCTACATGATGTATGTGGGCTAAAAGAAAAGAAATCATCAATTAATATGCAAAGAAAAGGAGAAAATATAAAATACTCAAGGATAATATTGCTAAACCAAATGAGCAAGGGTCAAGACACTTCGCATCCCCGGCGTGCGATAGAATCCATCGTCCCCGAGCCATATGACCTAGAGGCCTATCCAACGATTAACAGTGTGCACCTAGATCATCCTCATTTTTGTTGAAGGGGAACTCAGATCCCAAAACACACCGAGAACCAGCCGGTCCTTGAGATGATACAATAGAGTACGTACGATATAGTAATGCCGAGAGCAAGGTTATAAATATTTACCTGAACTTACATGATGAACCATCTTTTGATTTTCTGATTTTTTTGTGAAGTTTCTGATTTGTCTATGTATTATCAAGATATAAAAGGTAATAAAGAACAAGATATAGATCAAAGTTGTACTAAAACAATCAAAGCATTAGCATAAGTGCAAGGAAACATCTAGAATTGGCAAAAACAATCATGATAATGCAAAAAAAAAAGGCCAACAGATGTCATACAACGAACATGACAAGATGCCTGTCGCAACCTTGATTAGAAGGCGATGGAGATCTTGTCGCAACCATGTGGCGACGTGTCGATACATCGCGACCTCAATTTTCCATCCAAAACTGATAAGGTAACCCGAGAGCACCAATTTGCTTCCTAATTGGACTCTTAAGGCTCCTAGTTTAGTTCTAACTCCTTTTGAACTTTCAAAACCTTCTCCTAGCATGATTAGGACTATTAGTTGGCTATAAATAGGGGTGTGGAGGCCAAATTTAGAGTTCATAACTCTTCTTCTTCTTCTCAAGCTCTCAAACCTCTCATGGCGATGAGAGAGTTCTAAGTGCTTCCATGGGTGAGCAGGCTTCCTATGACGGTCCCAAGGGCGCTCGAACATCCTACAGTGAGCTCGTGAGGATGATGGAGGTCCCAAACCACCTGATTGGCAATGCCAATGTGAGAGAGGTATGTAAAGTGTTTTTTCCAATTTACTGTGAATTTCTACTGCCAATTTTCATGTTAATGCAACTTTCTTCTTCCTCTCCTCTCTTTTTCTTCTTCTCCTTCACCTCTTTCCCAGCTCCCGCCGCTACTCTAAGCTCAGTTGGTTAGCACCCATGATCAAAATTTTATCCATGCATGTAACCCGTGCCTTATGAGAGTGGGGTTTAGGGGGGATCTTGATCACCGCCCATAACTACCATAAAATCTCCTTTGATTGGCATAGCATAACCGCATTGATAGAGCTATGACACCTACAAACTCATACCTTCCTTTTGTTAGTTATGGGTGACCTCAAGCCAATCATAACTTGTACAATTTTGTTCTTTAATAATAATAATAAGACTGTTATATTCATTATGTGTAATTCGTTTGGCATTTCATTATGAAGTCCATGAATATGCGCAATGGAAATTAATTATCATGAGATCATAATAATGGGATTAATATCCTTTAAACGTATATTCTTAATTGTTCCTAGTCGGAGGATATTCGAGAAGGACATCGAATATCCGGTTAGACTAGTACAAGCTGCACTTGCTCATATGATGAGGGTGACTGGTCTCATAGTCACTTGTGTGGAGACACTAAGGTGAATCTGTAGGTGCTCATTGGAGAATGAGTTCACTGAACGGATCCGTTATGAATCGCTGGATGATAATATTACCTAACTGTCAGCCAGCTATATTCATTGTCACAGTGGCATGATTGGTCCTTAGACCTGAGACAGCAAGGATGCCTTGTCGGTGGACTTCTAGGTTTTAACCATAACTTATAGTCTCTAGCCATGAGGTCTTAATCAGTTCAGTGTTCGGATCTAGCGGAATACCTTCGAAGGTGATTGTATGGTCAATATGGGATTGCTCGCTCTCGGTAATAGGAGAGTGAATGCTCTAGGGAAAGATGCCTGAGAGTCCCTGGCTAGGGCAAGACTACTTATTAGGAAAGCAGCTTTCTGATATTATTATGCGGCATCTAATATAAGTGAGTGCACATATTAGGGTTTGACAGTTGACCATACCCTAAGTTCTTGGGAGCATTGTACGAGCGAAGGACTATAGTCACGTGGTATCTGCTGACAGAAAGGGTTCCTTGATTGGGTTGCTGAACCCCAATGCTTTCCAGGGTCAAGTGGTGTTGCTTGGCACCCAACTTGATTGGAAGCTCGGTCAATTATCGTGAGACAATAATTGATTGTGTAATTAATTAATATGAGATATTAAATTAATTACAGTAAGCCAATAAAGAGTTATTGGACTTAATGGGCTGAAAACTGGACTAGCACTTGGGCCTAGAGGGTCATACGCAATAGAGTTCTGGGCAGACTGGGCAGGATGACCGTTATAGACATTAATGGGTTTTTTTGAAAAACCGCAGAGTCTATATGCACGTGGAGAGTCAAACCTTGGGCCAAGCTCCAGGGTCCTCTCTGGCCACTCCTCCTCTCTCTCCTAGGGCGCCCCCACCTCTTGTCTCTCCTATCTCTGGCACATGGTGGATTTGAGATCCGGGAGACGCGTGGAGACCGAGGAGATCCCGTCAACATCTGAAGCTCGCATGGATACGTCTAGAGGCCGGACACCTGAACGACTTACAGCACCACCGCCTCCGGTGCAATCTTCTCCCGGATTCGGGAGTTTCGCAACCCCTCAAAGGTAAAGATCGGATCTTCCCGTGCGGGCTTTTCCATTTCGATTGATTCTGACGCCGCGGCAACGATATCAAATGGAGGGAATAGTGCTTCCACTGTGCTCTGATCGATTCCTCACAGTGGTATCAGAGCCAGGTTGCTGGCTCGGTCAGATCGATGCCGTTTAAATGTTATTTTATGCATTTTCGTCAATTCACGTTATGCATGAATCCCCATTTTTGCTGCGTTCTTGGGTCGCACATGTGATGTGCACTTGCTGTTTGGTATATGGAAGTTGTTCCTAGTACCAAGGGCATCGCGAAGAACCCATTGTCATGTCGTTTGGCCCTCTATAGAGGCCGCACAATCGTCTACAAGATGCCTCCACTGTTCTGACTTCTCCTTCTTGGGCAGTCCAAGATTGGGACGTGTTGATCATGTCCAAGGCCGTTTGGATATCTGGACAGTCCAGATGATCCAAGGAAGTCCAGGCGGCGGTGGCTGGAGTCCCCTTTGCCAGGGGATGGCAGGGATCCGCCATCTTTCGGCGGTTTTTGGGACGACCACATTTGCAGAATTTATGGTTTTTTGGAATGGATGGATTTTTGGAGTTTTTGGGGCCACGGTGGCGTCGGTAGACATCGCTGGCGCCACCGGCCACCTCTGGGGGCGGCAGGGTCACCCCGCTCCGGCCCTGCGCCGGGGTGAGGCAGCGAGTAGGGTTTCACCCTAGCCGCGCCTGCCGTTCGGGTGGAGGGGGTGACTCGCACTGGTCCCTTCACGGGCCGCACGCAGGTAAGTCGCGCCCCCTCCCCCCCCGGGTAGGGCTGCCCACGGCCTGCCCCACCCGATATTTTTAAAGGTTTTTAAAAGTGTTTAAAAATCCAAAAAAATCAAAAAAATTCTGAAAATTATTTGAGGGTTTTAAAATTCTTTTAGCTCTCTGTAAATTAATTTTCAGATGTTTGACACCTGCTTAATTAGTTTAAGGGAATTCTAAAATCGTTTTAGTTATTTCATCTCATCTAATTAATGCATGTTAATTAATTTAAAATTGTGATTCTTGTGAAATGAATTAGCAGTAAATTTTGGCAGATTCATGCAGCAGCAGTGAATGGCGTGTATCTAATGTTGTTTAGATGTTATCCATATTAGCTAAATTGTTTAGTTAAATGATTTTCAAATATAATTAGTATATTTTGAAATAAAAGTTATTTCAGAAGTAATATTTGATAATTGCTTGTTGATGCATGTAATGTGTTGATGTGTGGATGGATGATCATGGACCTAGATTTCATGTGATGATGGTCATGGTTTATGGCATGTGATGTGATTTATGAGGACTGCTTGCCTCCCTCTCTCCCTCTATTAAATCTGGGTTGTACATTCTATCTCCCTCCTGTTGTGTACTCCCCTTGACTTGTTCAAGGTTTCTTATTATTATCTGATGTATATTTATGGGCCTGCGAGTCCAATTTAAATGATACTTGTAATATTAAGAAGCGGATTGGCGGATATGGAGGAGAGTACAATGCAAGGCCTTCTTGGAGATAGAGTCACATCAAGCAAGTGCATATGATGCGGGGCTGCCATGTTTGCCATAAATGTGGATTACCAACTGGCTCTGGTAATGCCACTCTAGGTTAAGTCCATGATCATCCATTGTTTTTCTTCATATATGTGATATATGTGGAATCTGCTTCGATATATATAATTAAATATATATGATATTCCAAATTTTATATATCAATAGCACATAGATATTGAGACCAAGATAAAATATGATAAAATCCCTCCTCGTTCAAACTTTAAGCCGTAACGTAATCATTTAGAATGAATTACGTGGCCCTCCATCATTATAGTTTTAGGATTGCCATTAGATCAGGCAAGTTTGTTGTGCTATCCACAAGGCTTGTCAAATCTGATGACAAACTAAAACTATGGCATGGTGATGCCTTAAACAGGGTAGAGGAACGGTGTAGCTTTGTTGTGCTATCCACAAGGGCTACATCTGAATCTATGCTCGTTACGTAATGATGGTACTGGTTAGACTGGATTAATGGCTTGTTGTGCTATCCACAAGGCCATAAAGTTCAGGGGCAGAAATAAGATCGGATATTGCAAGAGTTGCAAGTGTCAAGAGTTGTGTTGCTTTCAGATCATAGTATGGTTTGTTGTGCTATCCACAAGATCATGCTATGAGTTTGTAAGATTCCGATCCCCACTAGGAGATCGTCGGCGTCTCCCATTCTGTATATCTGAGGGTTATACAGTCTGTCGAAAAATAGTGGGAGCTAATCTTTATTAAAGTCCTAATCTAGATTTAATTATTTTATGTACATCTGCTAATTGTGTTTACATTTCCTTTATAGGCAAAAATGTCCTCGAGTAACCCACTCCGAGGCATACTGGATGCCAACAAATTGACAGGCCCGAACTACTCGGATTGGCTCAGGAACCTGAAGATTGTCCTCAGGTCTGAGCGCATTGCCTATGTCCTGAAAGGTGAGTTTAGCTGAGATGCCGAACATGCTGAAGACTACTGAGGGCAACCTTAAGAAGGAAAAGCCCAATGTTCTCATGGTTGGAAAGTCCAACAAGAAGAGGAGAGCAGTGCAAGCCTTTAAGAAAGGCAATGCAAAGAATCAGTCCAAGCAAAAACAAAAGAAGGACATAAGCAAAGGAGTAGAAAAGGGTGAGTGCTTCCACTGCAAGAAAAAGGGGCACTGGAATAGAAATTGCAAGGACTACCTTGCAATGAAGGTTGAGGAGAAGCAGAAGCTTGGCGAAGCTTCAGGTATCTATATGATAGATCTTCACTTGTCTGTTAGAGATTCCACATCTTGGGTTTTAGACACTGGATGTGCCTCTCATGTCTGCAATGATGTGCAGGTGTTGACAAGTAGAAGGAAGCTGAGCAAGGGCGAGGTGAACTTGAGGCTTGGAAATGGCGCAAGTGTTGCTGCACTCACTGGGGGACAATGAAGCTCAAGTTGCCTTCAGGAGATTTACTTTTATTAGATGATTGCTAATTTGTGCCTAGCATTATTAAGAACATTATTTATGTTTCTTGTTTAGACAAAATTGGATACAAGTTTATCATTGAGAACAATAGTTGTTCAGTTTATTTGAGAAATAAACTAGTTGCTTTATCAAATTTGGTGAATGGTTTGTATCTGCTTGATGTTTCTTATGAAAATATCCATGTTGATGTTTCTCCTAAGAGAAGTAAGAATAGTGTGAACACTGCCTACTTATGGCATTGTAGGCTTGGTCACATTGGCGAGAATAGGCTTCAAAAGTTGCATAAGAATGGATACTTGGATCCATTTGATTATAAATCATATGCAACTTACGAATCCTGTTTAATGGGCAAGTTGACCAAATATCCCTTTAGTGGACATGGAGATAGGGCCAAGGACATATTGGAACTAATACACTTGGATGTATATGGTCCAATGTCTACCCAAGCCAAGGGTGGCTACTCATACTTCATTACATTCACGGATGACTACTCAAGGTTCGGATTTGTTTACTTAATGAAGTACAAGTCTGAAGCTTTTGAGAAGTTCCAGGAATTTAAGAATGAAGTTGAGAAGCAAACTGGAAAGAGCATTAAAATTTTACGGTCAGACCGAGGAGGTGAATACTTGAGTACAGAGTTCACACAATTCATAAGGACAATGGTATCCTTTCTCAATGGACTCCTCCCTATACACCGCAGATGAATGGTGCATCAGAGAGGAGGAATCAGACCTTGTTGGACATGGTACGATCTATGACGAGCCGTTCACAGTTGTCAGTTTCCCTATGGGGATATGCGCTAGAATCAGCGGCATATCTACTGAACAGGGTTCCCAGTAAATCTGTGTCTTCTACTCCATATGAGATATGGAAGGGTAGAAAGCTTGATTTTAAACATGTTAAAGTCTGGGGCTGTCCTGCCCATGTGAAGAAACACGACTCAGATAAACTGGATTTTAGAACCGATAAGTGCAGGTTTGTTGGATACCCAAAAGAAACATTTGGGTACTACTTTTACCATCCTGTTGAACAAAGAGTGTTTGTCGCTAGGAGAGCTGTCTTCTTGGAAGAGGAGTACCTTACCCAAGAGGACAGTGGGAGTAAGGTAGATCTAGAAGAGGTTCTAGATCCACAAACTGTGCAAAGCCCACCAGATGAAACATCAGTTTCGGAACTTGTTCAGGAATATACACACCTTCAGCGTAGGTCTGGTAGAGTACCTAGACAGCCCGAAAGATATGTTGGACATATCGGTGAAGGTATGTCTTATAATAAGAATGATGATCCAAAGACCTACCAAGAGGCTATTGATAGTCCTCAGTCGGGGAATTGGCGAGATGCCATGAATTCTAAGATGCAGTCCATGTACACCAACCAAGTTTGGAACTTGGTAGACTTGCCTGAAGGTATTGTACCTATGGGTGCAAGTGGATCTTAAGAGAAAGATCGGTGTAGATGGACAGATCGACACTATAAGGCAAGGTTGGTAGCAAAGGGGTATCGTCAAAGGCAAGGAAATGACTATGACAAAACTTTCTCACCAGTTGCTATGATAAAGTCGATCATAATTCTTCTCGCCATTGCTGCATACTTGATTACGAGATTGGCAGATCGATGTAAAAATTGGTTCCTCAATGGAAACATTGAGGAAGAAGTTTATATGATACAGTCTGAAGTTTTACATCCAAAGAGTGTCTAGATAAAGTATGCAAGCTTCAAAGGTCCATCTATGGATTGAAACAAACTTCCCGAAGTTGGAACATAAGATTTGATGAGGCTGTCAAATCTTATGACTTCAATAAGAATGAAGATGAACCATGTGTGTATAAGAAAATCAGTAGGAGTGCTGTCACTTTTCTCATACTTTACGTTGATGACATCTTGCTCATTGGGAATGATGTAGGGATTTTATCATCAGTAAAGGTATGGTTGTTAAAGAACTTCTCCATGAAGGATTTGGGAGAAGTATCCTACGTATTGGGAATATGTATCTATAGAGATACATCCAAGAGGATGCGACCCAATCCATGTACATGGATACCATTGTCAAAAGATTTGGCATGGAAAATTCCAATAGAGGTCTCATACCAATGAGACATGGAATTAATCTCTCTAAGGAGCAGTCTCCTAAGACTCCTGAAGAGAGGGCATTCATGGATAGAGTCCCCAATGCCTCGGCTATAGGGTCTATCATGTATGCCATGCTATGTACAAGGCCTGATGTGGCATTTGCTCTAAGTGTTACAAGCAGATATCAGGCAAATCTAGGTGAAACACATTGGATGGAAGTGAAATGTATCCTTAAGTACTTGAGAAGGACTAAGGATATATTTCTGGTTTATGGAGGAAGGGACTTGAAACTTCGGGCATATACTGACTCGAGTTTTCAGTCAGATCCAGATGATAGCAAGTCTACATCTGGGTTTGTGTTCACCTTAAACGGAGGTGCAGTGAGCTGGAAGATTTCCAAGCAAGAAACCACTATAGACTCGACGACAGAAGCTGAGTAGATTGCTGCAGCTGAAGCTGCCAAGGAGGCAGTATGGATGAAGAAGTTCATCACCGACCTTGGTGTGGTGCCGGGTGACTCTGATCCAATCTTATTGCTGTGTGACAACAATGGGGCCATTGCGCAAGCGAAAGAGCCGTGTTCTCATCAGAAGTGAAAGCACATTCTGAGGTGATTTCGCCAGATCAGGGAGATTATCACTAGAGGAGATGTATTGTGGAAAGAGTTCCTTCAGTCGACAACATCACAGATCTACTGACGAAGCCTTTAACTCAAATGTTTTGAGCGCCACCTAGAGTCTATGGGTTTAAGACATAAAGGTGATTGGCTTTAGTCCAAGTGGGAGATTGTTAGTTATGGGTGTCCTCAAGCCAATCATAACTTGTACAATTTTCTTCTTTAATAATAATAATAAGGCTGTTATATTCATTATGTGTAATTCGTTTGGCGTTTCATTATGAAGTCCATGAATATGCACAATGGATATTAATTATGATGAGATCATAATAATGAGATTAATATCCTTAAACGTATATTCTTAATTGTTCCTAGTCGGAGGATATCGAGAAGGACATCGAATATCCGGTTAGACTAGTATGGTTGCACTGCTCTATGATGAGGGTGACTGGATATAGTCACTTGGTGGAGACACTAAGGTGAATATGTAGGTGCTCATTGGAGAATGAGTTCACTGAAATGATCCGTTATGAAATCGTTGGATGGTAATATTACCTAAATGTCAACCAGCTAGATTCATTGTGTGACGGCCCTCATTATATCGGTACGGTTATACCAACCCACGTCGGTATAGCGAGAGTCCTCACAGTGGGACATTTAACCAAACGATACAAACAGCTGAGATACACGCGAATATACGAACAGAGTAGCGGAAGTAAAAGACAACTGTTTTCATTCATTCATCATCCACATTAAACTACATGAGATTTGCAATTTACATTAAGAGTTAAAAGTTCACATAATAAATTGCTGAAATTTAAGTACACAATGTCCACACATACAATTTTCTCATGATAGTTCTAGCACAATGTCACTTTTACATACTATGAAAACACAAAAGGGGTACAACTGCTCCAACAATCTAAACTCCGCGCTCGGAGTCCGTCTTACCGTCTCCTCCACGAGAGTCTCGTCACCGTCTATACCTGTACGCCGAAGCAAGGAGTGAGTCTTAATGACTCAGCAAGCAACACTACTCATAACATACACATATAAGTCATAGCGGTTTCTACATGCACATCACAAATTTCAACACATGGCATGCTAGTCATTTGAAAGTTGCAACTATCATGAAAGTCCTACATTTAATATGGATCATGCTTTCAGATTTCTAAGAATAAAACTTACCTATCACATGCTCTCTATTCCATTTACTTGTGAAACTTGCCTTAAGGAACCAAGACATGAGAGCTACCAACATGAACATGTGCACATATGAAGGGAAAACACAACTAGCATGGACTTACATGTTCTTAAGCACATACATAGACATTTTCACATGCTTTAAGTTGCTGGTTTCACATGGTTTAATGACTGTAAACCTACACATGAGAGCTACAATATTGTTTAAAACATACTACGTGAACAACCAATCATGCTATTTTGTACACGTGCTCATCAATTATCCCTAACATGGATTCTAGACATTTTCGCACATATAAACATGATGATAACAACATGAAATTATTGATTTCACACGGTTTTAGATTTGTCTCACATGGATTTCAACGTCGTATTCTCACATTTTTAGTTTCACATTTTCTTTACACAAGTTTCCAATTCACATGGTTGCACTTTACACATACACATTTCACATTGTTCACTTACACATTGACACATGAACACATGCACATTACACATTACACATTCACATTTAGGTGTCGTGACACATAGTCCAAACCACCAAAGAAGGACATATACACATCACATTACACATAGATAGCATCTAGGCATTCCAATGGCGACTCTTGGACTGCGCAGGCCAGGAGAACAAGTCTCCACCCTAACCAGTGGTACTTGTCCACCTCCAGGATTTCCCTAATGCCCTTAGGGTCACTTACACATTGAACTTCTCAGGGGGACTTTTCCCTGATACAGTTCCACTGCCCTCTACGGAAGCAGTGTCACATTGGCACAGTTACACATTTACACATTTTACCGATTTTACACATGGTTTGACACATGTCACTCTCACTTCATTCACTTTCTCACTTACATGTACATGCCTCTGTTTTCCTATCATGACACTACAGATTTCAGACATTAACAAGCAGGTAATCACATTAATCAAGTTGACTAAACAAGAATCAACCCATGCTACAATGACATTCATAATTTCACATTTTTCATGGAAAATTTCATAAGGCATTGTGCTCTAGTTCAAATGACCTGAAATTTTAATCACAAGCTAATTTCGGGTTTAGGACCCTTCATACAATTGTTCAGATTTTTCTAAGTTAAAATGAATTTACAGAAAATCAAACATATTTTTCATGCCATTCGTACATCAAGTCGATATGGAATTATACACACAAGTCAAATTTTAGCAAGCTACTGTCTGAACCCTACATGTATGAGCCAAAGAATTATTCCTCAATTTAGGGGCAATGCCCGATTTACCGAGGATTTATCAAACTTATGCACAATTCCTATTTTCCAATAACACTTTCAATAATTTACACAAGCATGGCAAAATCTCAATTTCAGAATAGGGCTAATCCATTCATGTATGATCCTCACAAACTTGGGCATACAGGCTAGTCCTAAATCATGCAACAGTAGATTGACAAGATTACAACTAATCATGCTTGTAATTTCATGGAACAAAATAACTTATCATTCACCACCATGCACACTCATCCATCCACACACCACATTCATCACATTAAAATAACATAGAATATAAATGGTTTACAGTATATCCTCATTGTGAAACATATCGAAAATAGTGTATAGAAGGGAGAGTAGAACAGGTCACTGTTCTTTCGGATGAACTTGGCGGCGGTCTCTGGCCGCTAATTCAGTGTTAGCGGCATGGTCGATGGACGCCAAGCATGATCTCAGCGTCCAGGGATCTTGCCGTTAATGCAGGTCTATGCAGAACACAGACCGAGCTCTCAAGTTGGGGTGAATTGGGGTCAAGGACGGACACGAATAAAATACACAAAAATATTAGAACCATCCTAGACTCATACGGGAACCTTATGGTAGGGTCACTTGCCACTAGGAAATTTCTTCAATGGATCAAAAGTGCTGGTGAAGCCCTCCTTGGGCAGTCCCAAGAAGTTGCAAACTGGCCTCCAAGATCACCTCCCTCCGGGTTCTTGGGTGAAGATGGCTCCAAGGTACGGCTGGGGAAGTCTCCTCCTTCACTCCAGCTAGCTTCTTATCGTGGAAGATGGCCGGATCCAGCTTCAGAGGGTCAGATCTTTGGGTGCAAAGTGGGGGTTTTCTCACAGCTTCCTCTAGGGTTTTTCTCCTCTTTTTCTCTCTTGCAAAGGGTGAAGAGAGGGTGGGGAAGGCAGATTCGGGTTCAACATATGGGAGAGGCCTCTCTCCCACTCACAAGGTGACAAGATGGCTCTCAGAGCTGTTGGGGACAGCTCCCCAATGGGTGTGCTTCCTTGTTTCCAGAATTTCTGGCTCTGCAACGCATGCAGGTCAGAGAAATAGGCGTCCACATCGTTAGACTCCAGGATTAGTGTTGGCGTCCATGGGTGGACGCTGACACCACCTCAACGGCTAGGGGTTGACGCCAATCTGGCCTTCGGCCAGAACTCTAAATCATGCAGAAAACTATGCATGCCATGCATATATACATGCAATATGTATATGGTAATGTATCCATACTATCACCATCCAATACATGCATTATTTACATCTAGTATAAACACATGCACACGTAATTGTACTAATTAATACGTACGTAAATATGTATATACATACACAAGCACAAACCTACATACACAAATACAAATAATGCGACGGAAATTCGAGGGCCTTACACCCTCTCCCCCTTAAGGAAACTTCGTCCTTGAAGTTAGAACGACACTACTCAAACAAAAGGGGATACTTCTTCTTCATGCATCCTCAAGCTCCCAAGTAGCCTCCTCTCGTGAGAAGTTCCGCCAGAGAACTTTCACCGACGCAATACTCTTGTTCCGGAGGTGCTGAACCTTCCGGTCAAGAATGGCTACTGGTTGCTCGACATACGAAAGATCTGGCTGGATCTCCACTGGCTCATGACTCTAATCACATGAGACGGATCTCGGACATACTTCCTGAGCATAGATATGTGGAATACAGGGTGAACGCTAGCCAAAGCTGGGGGTAATGCTAGCTCATACGCCACGCTGCCCAAACGTCGAGAATCTCATATGGGCCAATGAATCTAGGGCTTATCTTGCTATGCCTGCCAAATCTAACGACACCACGAGTAGGCGATATCTTCAAGAAGACATGATCGCCAACCTCGAACTCCAAATCCTTTCTCCTGTTGTCGGCATAACTCTTCTGCATATCCTGTGCCGCAACAAGCCTCTTCCTGATAAGCTGGATCTTATCCGAAGTTTCCTGAACTAACTCCGGTCATCAATCAACTGCCTATCACCAGTCTCCTCCAACATAACGGAGATCTGCAGGGCCTACCATACAACGCCTCGAATGGAGCCATACCAATACTAGCATGAAAGCTGTTGTTGTATGCGAACTCCACAAGAGGTAAATGACGCTCCCAATCATCCTTCCAATCCAGAACACACGCTCTCAACATATTCCTCGAGCGTCTGGATAGTCCTCTCGGACTGTCCATCGGTCTGGGAATGAAACGCCGAACTGAGCTTCAGCTCCGAACCTAACGCATCCTGAAGACCCTTCCACAGCCTCGAAGTGAATCTCGGATCTCGATCCGAAATAATCGACTTCGGTACGCCATGCAATCTAATGATACCACTAACATACAATCTAGCTAAACTCTCTACTGACTGCTTCTTCTTCATAGGCAAGAAATGAGCAGTCTTCGAGAATCTATCTACAACTACCTAAATCGAGTCATTGCCCCTTCTAGATCGAGGCAAACCCGAAACGAAGTCCATAGTGACAACTTCCCACTTCCACACTGGGATATCCATCCTCTGCATAAGGTCGGATGGTCGTGTCGCTCGGCCTTCACTTGCTGACATACTAGACATCTAGACACATAATCCGCAAATCTTTCTTCATGCCGGACCCAAAATGATCTCTTCAGGTCTTGATACATCTTAGTGTTACCCGGATGAATAGATAATCGCGATCTATGAGCCTCCGCTAACACATGCTCACGGACATCTACTAAATCAGGGACACAGGCGCGGTGCTGAAATCTAATCACACCGTCCTCATCACGAGCAATGCCGCCTTACCCACTAACTCTAACAATCTAGGGTCGGCTTCCTGTTGCCCGATCACCTCATCCAAAAACCGAGGATCTAAGGGATAACTGAGCTACGAAAGCCTGACACGACGATGGCTCTAACTCGGTCATAGAGTACGCCGCATCCTCCAACATCTTCCAATCTTTGGAGCGAAGACCTCTTCTACTAAGAGCATCCGCTACGACATTCGCCTTCCAGGGTGATACTGAAGGTCGAAGTCATAGTCCTTCAAGAACTCAATCCATCTTCTCTGCCTCAGGTTTAATTCCTTTTGGGAGAAAAGATACTTTAAGCTCTTGTGGTCAGTAAACACCTCAAATCTGACACCATAAAGATAGTGCCTCCAGATCTTTAGTGCATGAACCACTGCTGCGAGCTCCAAGTCATGAGTCGGATAGTTCCTCTCATGCTCCTTTAATTGACGAGAAGCATAAGCCACTACTCTGTCTTGCTGCATGAGCACAAAGCCTAAACCGATCTGAGACGCATCCGTATAATGGCAAAGCCCTCTAGACCACTAGGCAATACCAATACCGGAGCAGAAGTAAGCTTAGCCTTCAATAGCTGGAAGCTACGCTCACATGCCTCAGACCATACGAACTTCTCACCCTTCCTGGTCAGCTTTGTCAAGGGGCGGCAATGGATGAGAAACCCTCAATGAATCGCCGATAGTAACCAGCTAACCCAATAAAACTACGAATCTCCGAAGGGGTCTTGGGAACCTCCCAATCCATAACTGCCTGGACCTTCGCTGGATCAACTGCACACCAGCGCCGTAGATAACGTGCCCGAGGAAATGAACCTCGCGCAACCAAAAATCGCACTTGCTGAATTTTGCATACAGCTTGTGCTCTGAAGAACCTCTAACACTAACCTCAAATGCTGACAGTGGGTGGCCTCATCCGGAGAATAGACCAACACATCGTCAATAAACACACGACAAAGCTATCTAAATACGGCCTAAACACCCGGTTCATGAGATCCATGAACGCTGCAGGGGCGTTGGTCAATCCGAAAGGAAGAACCAAGAACTCATAATGTCCATAACGGGTTCTAAATGCTGTCTTGGACACATCCTCACTCCGAATCCTCAACTGATGATAACCAGATCGTAAGTCAATCTTAGAAAAGACTGATGCCTCTCGCAACTGGTCAAACAAATCATCAATGCGAGGTAAGGATACCTGTTCTTCACAGTCACTTGGTTCAACTTCCTATAGTCAATACACAACCTAAGTGACCCGTCTTTCTTCTTGACGAATAATACAGGTGCGCCCCAAGGGGAAACACTAGGGCGAATAAATCCCTTATCAAGCAACTCCTGCAACTGCCTCCTCTCAACTCGGCTAACTCTGCAGGTGCCATCCGATATGGAGCCTTCGAGATAGGAGAGGTGCCCGGAAGCAACTCTATAGTAAACTCTATCTCTCTATCCGGTGGCAATCCAGACAAGTCATCAGGAAAGACATCTGGAAAATTCTGCACTACCTCAATCTCCGCAAGAGTAGGTGACTCATCAGCCTCTGGCACTAACACACGCTGGCAAGAAAAGCGTCACAACCCTTGTTTACCATGCGCATCGCCTTCATGGCAGAGATGACTAACTTTCCAGCCAAGTTCCTTGGCAAGGGATGAGAGAACTCGTCCTCACCAGGAATGCGAAAAATAATCCTCTTCCGACGACAATCCACTAACGCATAGTGCTCCTCTAGCCAATCCAGACCAAGAATAGCATCATAGTCCTTCATTTTTAGGAAGAAGAAGAAACACCCATCTAGGATTCTATCCTCAATGCACACAGGTAACGACGAAATGCACTTCCTAGTCGATATCGTACCCGCAGGGGTGTGCACAGACAAGGGGACCTCTAAATCCTCAGACTCTACGCCTGACTCTAGGGCTAACTGCCTAGCGAACCGCTCAGAAATGAACGAGTGAGTAGCACCCGTATCAAAAAAACCCGAGCGTGCACACCTAAAAGCAAAACCGTACCTTCGGTGACATGCTCCGCCTGCTCAGCGTCCTCGCGAGCTAAAGCAAACACTCGAGCTGGCGCTCGAGGCCTTCCTGGTCTTCCTGTAGCTGGCACGGCTGCCGCTACTGCTGGGGCTGGCGCTCCACGCTGAGCTCCCTGTGGAAGTCTTGGGCAGTCCTTGATCTTGTGGTCGCTGTTGCTCCCGCACTTCAAGCATCTACCCGCTACCAACCAACACTCGGAACCACCATGTGTCTTCCCGTAATGGGGACACTCTTTCTTCACACCAGGGGAATGTACAAAGGTACCTGAGAGTTGCTGACTGTCACGGATCGCTGCGGTGTCTGGTACCCGTTTTCTTCTTATCCTGCCGCTGGAACGTCGCTGCTGGCCTCTTCTGCGAAGCCTTCTTTTCCTCCAGATATTGCTCCATTTCTCCCTCCTGCCTGCAGGCAGCACTGAGGGCCTCGTTCAGCGTGCGGTGGTCAAACGCCACGAGTCTCGTCCGCAGTGATGGCTTGAGTCCCATCACGAATTTCTTCATCTTCCTGCACTCATCCTCTACGATATGCGGTGCATACTTAGAAAGTTCAGAAAACCTTACCCCGTATTCCAGCACGGTCATGGAGCCTTACGTCAGGGAGAGAAATTCCTGCTCCATTTTGTCCTGGATATGCTCTGGGACGAACTTGGCTCGAAAGAGCCTCACGAACGCGTCCCACGCCACGTCTACTGCTCCGTCCTCAAAGCGTGTACGTAGTAGGGAGGACCACCATACATCCGCTCTCTCCTGCAATACCTTCATAAGCACCAACTAACAAATTCTAAATTAAGCAGAACATACAAACATACAAAATTAAAGTCTACCTGTAGCATGTAGGTGGCTAATGTCACCTTACCTCATCAGGGCACCTGATGGCTCGGAAGATTTTCTCTGTCTCCCTTAACCAACTTTCTGCCATTAATGGATCACTCTCCCCCTTAAAAGAGAGTGGGGTCATCCTCTTGAATCGCTCCATGATGGGAGGTCCACCATGGTCCTGAGCTGGTGCCTGAGCCTGCTATATTAAACAATAGGCAATACACAATAAACACAATATCATGCAATTTAAATAGCAACTACTAGTTGTTTCATTATTCTACCTGGGCCTCCAATGTGCCTGGAGTGCTGCCTGGGTATGAGCCTGCGTCTGCATGGCTTGCACCAGACCTTGCATCAATACTCCGTAATCCACAGGCGGCGGTGGGGGAAGTACAGGGCCTCGTGGTGCCGGGGCCTGTTGCTCCGCCTGCTCATCACGTCGCGGCTCGTCCTCAAGGGCCGACGCTCCACCACGCCTACCTCTCGAAGCCATGGCTGTAATAAAATTTCAGCCACTATTAGAGCTAGGTTACTAAGTTTTCTAACCATTTTCTTATCTATCTTTCACTTCTTATTAGTGTTTTCTACACATGTGGACATACTTAGCATGCAATGGGGATGATGACTTAGGTATATTCATGTGCAATCTGAACCGGTCGCTCTGATACCAATCTCTGTGACGGCCCTCATTTACCGGTACGGTTATACCAACCCACGTCGGTATAGCGAGAGTCCTCACAGTGGGACATTTACCCAAACGCTACAAACAGCTGAGATACACGCGAATATACGAACAGAGTAGCGGAAGTAAAAGACAACTGTCTTCATTCATTCATCATCCACATTAAACATACATGAGATTTGCAATTACATTAAGAGTTAAAAGTTCACATAATTAAATTGCTGAATTTAAGTACACAATGTCCACACTTATACAATTTTCTCATGATAGTTCTAGTACAATATCACTTTTACATACTATGAAACAAAAAGGGGTACAACTGCTCCAACAATCTAAACTCCGCGCTCGGAGTCCGTCTCTACTGTCTCCTCCACGAGAGTCTCGTCACCCTCTATACCTGTACGCCGAAGCTAGGAGTGAGTCTTAAAGACTCAGCAAGCAACACTACTCATAACATACACGTATAAGTCATAGCGGTTTCTACATGCACATTCACAAATTTCAACACATGGCATGCTAGTCATTTGAAAGTTGCAACCTATCATGAAAGTTCTACAATTTAATACATGGATCATGCTTTCAGATTTCTAAGAATAAAACTTACCTATCACATGCTCTCTATTCCATTTACTTGTGAAATTCTGCCTTTAAGGAACCAAGACATGAGAGCTACCAACATGAACACTGTGCACATATGAATGGGAAAACACAACTAGCATGGACTTTACATGTTCTTAAGCACATACATAGACATTTTCACATGCATTAAGTTGTTGGTTTCACATGGTTTAATGGCTGTAAACCTACACATGAGAGCTACAATATTGTTTAAAACATACTATGTGAACAACCAATCATGCTATTTTGTACACGTGCTCATCAATTATCCCTAACATGGATTCTAGACATTTTCGCACATATAAACATGATGATAACAACATGAAATTACTGATTTCACACGGTTTCAAATTTTTCTCACATGGATTTCAACGTCATATTCTCACATTTTTAGTTTCACATTTCCTTTACACAAGTTTTCAATTCACATGGTTGCACTTTACACATACACATTTCACATTGTTCACTTACACATTGACACATGAACACATAAACATTACACATTACACATTCACATTTTAGGTGCCATGAAACATAGTACAAACCACCAAAGAAGGACATATACACATCACATTACACATAGACGCCATCTAGGCATTCCAATGGCGACTCTTGGACTGCGCAGACCGGGAGAACAAGTCTCCACCCTAACCAGTGGTACTTGTCCACCTCCAGGATTTCCCCCTAATGCCCTTAGGGTCACTTACACATTGAACTTTATCAGGGGGACTTTTCCCTGATACAGTTCCACTGCCCTCTACGGAAGCAGTGTCACATTGGCACAGTTACACATTTACACATTTTACCGATTTTACACATGGTTTGACACATGTCACTCTCACTTCATTCACTTTCTCACTTACTTGTACATGCCTCTGTTTTCCTATCATGACACTACAGATTTCAGACATTAACAAGCAGGTAATCACATTAATCAAGTTGGATTAAACAAGAATCAACCCATGCTACAATGACATTCATAATTTCACATTTTTCATGGAAAATTTCATAAGGCATCGTGCTCTGGTTCAAATGACCTGAAATTTTAATCACAAGCTAATTTCGGGTTTAGGACCCTTCATGCAAATTTTCAGATTTTTCTAAGTTAAAATGAATTTACAGAAAATCAAACATCCACTTTTCATGCCATTCGTACATCAAGTCGATATGGAATTATACACACAAGTCAAAATTTTAGCAAGCTACTATCTGAACCATACGTGTATAGAGCCACATAATTTATTCCTAAATTTATGGGGCAATGCCCGGTTTACCGAGGATTTATCATAACTTATGCACAATTCCTACTTTCCAAATAACACTTTCAATAATTTACACAAGCATGGCAAATCTCAATTTCAGAATAGGGCTGATCCATTCATGTATGATCCTCACAAACTTGGGCATACAGTCTAGTCCTAAATCATGCAACAGTAGATTGACAAGATTAACAACTAATCATGCTTGTAATTTCATGGAACAAAATAACTTCTATCATTCACCACCATGCACACTCTCCATCCACACACCACATTCATCACATTAACAATATACATATTATATAAATGGTTTACAGTATATCCTCATCATGAAACATATCGAAAATAGTGTATAGAAGGGCAGAACATGTCACTGTTCTGTCCGGATGAACTTGGCGGCGGTCCCTGGCCGCTAATTCAGTGTCAGCGGCATGGTCGATGGACGCCAAGCATGGTCTCAGCATCCAGGGATCTTACTGTTAATGCAGGTCTGTGCAGAACACAGACCCGAGCTCTCAAGTTGCGGTGAATTTGGGGGTCAAGGACACGAAGAAAAATACACAAAAATATTAGAACCATCCTACACTCATACGGGAACCTTATGGTAGGGTCACTTGCCTCTAGGAAATTGCTTCAATGGATCAAAAGTGCTGGTAAAGCCCTCCTTGGGCAGTCCCAAGAAGTTGCAAACTGGTCTCCAAGATCACCTCCCTCCGGGTTCTTGGGTGAAGATGGCTCCAAGGTACGGCCGGGGAAGTCTCCTCCTTCACTCTAGCTAGCTTCTTGTCGTGGATGATGGCCGGATCCAGCTTCAGAGGGTCAGATCGTTGGTGCAAAGTGGGGGTTTTCTCACAGCTTCCTCTAGGGTTTTTCTCCTCTTGTTTCTCTCTTGCAAAGGGTGAAGAGAGGGTTGGGGAAGGCAGATCCGGTTCAACATATGGGAGAGGCCTCTCTCCCACTCACAAGGTGACAAGATGGCTCTCAGAGCTGTTGGGGACAGCTCCCCAATGGGTGTGCTTCCTTGTTTCCAGAATTTCTGGCTCTGCAACGCATGCAGGTCAGAGAAATAGGCGTCCACATCGTTAGACTCCAGGATTAGTGTTGGCGTCCATGGCTGGACGCTGACACCACCTCAACGGCTAGGGGTTGACGCCAATCTGGCCTTCGGCCAGAACTCTAAATCATGCAGAAAACTATGCATGCCATGCATATATACATGCAATATGTATATGGTAATGTATCCATACTATCACCATCCAATACATGCATTATTTACATCTAGTATAAACACATGCACACGTAATTGTACTAATTAATACGTACGTAAATATGTATATACATACACAAGCACAAACCTACATACACAAATACAATAATGCGACGGAAATTCGAGGGCCTTACACATTGTCACAGTGGCGTGATTGGTCCTTATACCTGAGACACCAAGGATACCTTGTTGGTGGACTTCTAGTTTTAACCTTAACTTATATATCTCTAGCCATGAGGTCTAATCAGTTAAGTGTTCGGATCTAGCGGAATACCGTCGAAGGTGATTCTGTGGTCAATATGGGATTGCTCGCTCTTGGTAATAGGAGAGTGAATGCTCTAGGGAAAGATGCCTGAGAGTCCCTGGCCAGGGCAAGACTACTTATCAAAAAAGAAGTTTTCTAATATTGTTATGCGGCATCTAATCCAAGTGAGTGCACATATTAGGGTTTGACAGTTGACCATACCCTAAGTTCGCTCGGGAGCATTGTACGAGGGAAGGACTATAGTCAGGTGGTATCTGTTGACAGAAAGGGTTCCTTGATTGGGTTTCTGAACCCCAATGCTTTCCAGGGTCAAGTGGTGTTGCTTGGCACCCAACTTGATTGGAAGCCTGGTCAATTATCGTGAGACGATAATTGATTGCGTAATTAATTAGTATGAGATATTAAATTAATTACAGTAAGCCAATAAAGAGTTATTGGGCGTAATGGGATGAAAACTGGACTAGCACTTGGGCCTAGAGTGTCACACGCAATAGAGTTCTGAGCAGACTGGGCAGGATGACCGTTATAGACAGTAACTGGGTTTTTGTGAAAAACCGCAGAGTCTATATATAATATATACACGTGGAGAGTCAAACCCTGGGCCAAGCTCCAGGGTCCTCTCTGGCCGCCTCCTCCTCTCTCTCCTAGGGTGCCCCCACCTCTTGTCTCTCCTCTCTCTGGCACATGGTGGAGTTGAGATCCGGAAGATGCGTGGAGACCGAGGAGATCATGTATGCGTCTGAAGCTCACGTGGATATGTCTGGAGGCCGGACACTTGAATGGCTTGCAGCACCAGCGCCTCCGGTGCAATCTTCTCCCTAGATTCGGGAGTTTTGCAACCCCGCAAAGGTAAAGATCGGATCTTCCCACGTGGGTTTTTCTGTTTTCGATCGATTCCGACCGCCGACAACGATATCAAATGGAGGGAATCGTGCTTCCGCTGTGCTCTGATCGATTCCTCACACCTTTTTCCCAAATTCGAGGCTACCGTCTTATTAGAAGACGTTGAAGCTTTCATGGCCTTATCCAAGACTACATGGGGAGATGAGCATAAAACACGCTATACCGTTGAGTCCATTGGTCCTAAACTCATCTTAGGTGAATTCATGATTGACCCCAAAGATGTCTATACCATGATTAGCCCACAACATGTTCACCTAGTCCCCTTGTCTAAGTGGGTCATATCTTATTGTAAAAACAAGTGTAGGAATTACCAAGAGATAGCTAAGGTCGTAGCCATTTGCTTGTGTGGTGTGGTTCTCTTCCCATCCGGAGATCACCTCTTAGACCATGCAAACTTGAGCGCCATTAGTAGGGTATGGCAGGGACTTTCCCTCTCTCATGCGGTCCTTGCCTTCCTTTATGCGGGACCTACCTCGGTGGCTTTAGGGGCCCCACTCTTTGGCTCTATGATCCTATTAGAGTGCTAGCTGGGAGTGAGGATTAAGTTTAAACCCGTAGAGAACCCCACTACGGAAAGCTGGATCTTTGGGTGCCACCCCTTCTGCATCATTGGTGGAGCGGCCAAGTTCTCCGATCATGTTGTATGCAGGACAGCAGATAAGAAGACACAGAGTGCTTGCTGGCTATACCTCAACATGCTTCTGATGGAGCACTTAGCCTTGGACATAGCGGCACTATGTGGAGTGGACATAAAGCTTCCCCTTGGACGTGGATTGGACCTAGAACTCGTGGGGAACATGTCATTGGTACTCTACAACCCACATAGGTGCTACCTTCAGGTTGGGAAGCCTCGGACAAAGCTACTTCAGCCATCGCACTTGCCTCCTATGAAAGCAAGGCGCTTGGGAGGTCTAGAGGATGAGCAGGTCGTAATGTGGTGTGTGTCTGCCACTCACGCTCGACCACCCATAGTGCACAAGGAAGTGAGATTTATCAGGCGTACCTCAGAGAGTATTGGGAGATTCGGCGATGTGGTGACCCTGAGCTTGTGAGAGTGACTTAATTGTACTTTTGAGCCTTTTTTGAGAGATTTGATGTATTGAGAGCATGAGAGTGATGTACCAGACTCTTATCATGATTTCCAACTTTTATATGATGTATTCCTTTGAGAATTAGTAATGAAAACATAAATTATTGAAGATTTTGTGAACAGACTGAGAAGGCGACAAGATACAAGTTGCAACTCTGAAGGCGACAGGCCAATGGTTGTGACCTGCATTCTGAAGGAGATAGGTGGCCTGTCGCGACCCCAAGTGAACACGACACACACCTTGTCGCGACCATAGACCCAAGGCCATTTGAATTCCGGCCCCACAGAAACCACCCCCCCTTTTCCCCCCTTTCTCCTTCTTTCTTCTTTCTCCTCTCTGGCGACTGACCTCCCCCCATCTCTCTCTTCCTCCTCCGGTGACCCTCTGCCGGCGCCAACGGCAACCACCCCTTTTCCTCTCTTCCTTCTGTTCCTCTTCTTCCTTGATTCTTCCCTATTTGCCCGCCAACCATGGAGGGCGGTTGAGGCTGTAGCAACTCTAAATTTTAAAATATTGATAAATGATATTAAATTAGTATTAAATGAGAATAATTAAAGGAAAAGTAGAATAAGTAAACCTATTAAGTCAAAACGGGACTTGGGTTTGCACAAATGGTTCATGATTAGACTAACGGGCCCAAAAGGAGAGAGCCCAAGTTAGATATAAGATATTTAATACAAATTCATGTCTAAAATATTAATAAATGGAAAAGGGGAGAGATAATTACTAAAATGACTTATAATTATCTCTAAAAGAGTCCTAGACCTACCCAAACCCATTGCCCACAAAATTAGACTTCTTTCCAATCCTATTAGGTGGATAAATGCTAGAATAGTAGGATAAATATTAGAAATTCGGAGTTGGATGAGAAGACAGAGTTCTAAGTGTGTAAGGAGACTCTAAACAAGCAAATACCCTCTCATTTCATCCCAACCCAACCCTACACATCTTTGGAGCTTGGAGAACGAGGAGAAGAAGGTCTTGGACGAGGAGAGCAAGGAGGAGAGGCTAGGAACAAGGAGGAATTTGTAATCTTCAAATTTTCTACCCTAGGATTTTCACAGCGTGAAAGGTCAGAAATCTCTCAAGCAAAAACAAATTAAATTCGTCCCTAGGTAGACCATGATCCCCTCTTGCAAAGCGCCATGTTTTCCCCAATTTTCATCGTACCAATTGGGAGTATTTCATGCTCCAATTTCTGTCATGAACTTGTACCCAAACCAACATATTTACCTTTAATCCATACATAAACTTGATCTCATGCCTTGCAATTTTTATCATACATGCTCCATGATGTTAGGATTCGAATGATCCTATTTTCCCCAATTTTACCATGTACCCTCTTCGAATTAAATCGGATTCCATCACTATGTATGATTTTAGGTCACTGAAATGTAACATAATCATAGTATGTCTATACCATGTCTGATCTCTAAATAAATGTTACTGTAGATACCTCTACATGTCTAGTTTCATATAAAACTAGTTTTGTGATTTTTGGATATGTATACGAATTTCTACGCATTTTAGAATGGCCTTGTATCAAGTCCATAGAGGACTGGCCCGAAATCCCAAGTGAACCAGTTCACCTTTGGGGTTCGGCCAGGCCCTCTGAGAATGTAACGGCCTGACCCGTCATGATTCTCATGAGGGTCACGACATGAACACGATGGCTCGAATCGTCGTGATCTCCAGGCCCCTACCGATTGTCCATAACGCGACAGACCTCAACGTCGCATTCATGGATCGATTGCCCTAATCACGACTGTTCAATAATGACCTGTTTAATAATGATCGTTTAACCCTTTAATTGTACTCGTATGAACAATAATGACCTGTTTAATAATAATGGGTAAAATATCATGATTTTCATTAAATAAAAAGCCATGTGCACAACTTCTGTTGCTATCATGATTATCTTACACATGCGCACACTATACATACATGTTTTCCATGAAACCATATCAAATTACTCATAATATATCTGGTAATTAAGTTTAATTATTCATATAATTTCTCTATTTTTTTAATGAACTTGTCTTCATTTTATTCGTACTTTTTGTATATCGCTATCGCGTCCCTCTGCCTTTGAGCACTCGAAGCATGACGGACAATTTGGTTCTTTACACACTTCTATCTTGGCTTGGATGACCTCTCCATTGGGAATACTCCTAACTGGACCAGGACTCATTGTCAAGGCCTCCGTAAGTCTCCTTGGCTTTGGCGGACGTCCATTGCCGACGAGCGGGTTGTACCATTAATACCTATTTTACCCTCAGGGATCAGCATGATCCAACGACCTTACTTTGATCTCTCTTACCTTCAGATCACGCTAGACCTCTGACCTATGTTCATAGCATGGTTAGTGGGCGGTTGTGACTTCTACTAGACTGCCGACACACGACCATGTGTTGTGCAACTGTTATTATCGCATGTTTATAGTTGTTTTATGAATTTGTCCCTATTCTCATCTACTATCTCTATACTCTCATCTATTCACATTCTCTCTATGCTCTCATCTATTCACATTCTCTCTAGACTCTCATCTATTCGTCACTTACCCTCATCTATTGTGGGTACCCTATTGGCCATCTTGTGATTGTTTAAGATAAAAACATGATCAATGCCTGGCAACATTATAAAGGGCCCGATCTGGTCCTGGGAGGTGTGCCTGAAAGGCTATAACTCATGAGGGTTTAATGATCAGGGTGTTCGGCATGCATCCAACGCATGACTCTCAAGATTTAATCTATGACAATCAATCAATCAAAATTACTAGCTCTCGTGGTTGAAAGAATATCGACCAATACATGCTATCGTGACTAGTGCACTTTTGTGCAACTATATATGCTATCTCATTATATGGCCAATCCCTTATCATACTTGTTGAGCTATTTTCATGTGAAAGCATTGCTATCTTGTGACATTACTCTCGTGAATATACTTGATCGTTCTTATTAGTTATCCTGCTTGATAAGACATTAATCACTTAAAGCATGCCTGTTTATACGAGATATTAAGTCCTACTGAGCGTTATCACTCACCCTGCGCTATTTATTTCATGTGTTTCAGGTGAGTCTGATGGAGACTACCACACGAACGAGGAAGGGAATGAGCAGGAACAGGAGTGACCCCACTTTCCCACAACCAATGCTTTTTAGTAGTTAGTTAGATGATGATTAATCAGTTGTAATAGTTTGGATTTCAATAAAGTATTTTGGGCCCAAGTTATGGCTCTGAATTAGTGATGTAATAGTTGATTGGAGGAACTATTATGAAGTTGGAATTCATTTGGTTTTATTCCAAATTGTGCAATGGTTTGATGTTATTTATAGCTCTAAACTATTTATATAATTGTATTACCACTCCGATATTCTGCATCGGGGCATTACAGAGGCGATGGAGGCGATGGCGGTGAACGACCAAGGTGGTCCAAATGGGCCATTAGCCAGCGGTAGATGGTCGAGGAGCCATCTACGGCGACGGGGGCCGAGGCGTCGGCCACCTTGATGGAGGTAGACCCCAAAGAGGCACCAGGCGAGGAGGAGGCTGTCAGCCCAAAGAAGGTAGGTGGCTGAATCTTCCCCCATTGTGCAATTGATGTAATGGGATGTGGACAAGGTGCGTAGCACCGATTGGAGAGGCCCTGGCCCAAGGTGAAATCATCGGGGAATAGTCATTGGCCATCCCGGGCATCCTGAGAACACGACAGACTAGATGTCACCTTACCAGGGTAAATGCGACACCCATGACGTAGCATTCAGAAGGCGGGTCGTGATGGGCAGCCACGTCGCGACCTGGTTGCGACGTAGAGATACGTTGCGTTCCCAACCGAGTTGCGTTTATAAGAAACCCTGGCAGAACAGAGCTTTTACAAGCTCTGCTCGGCTAGGGGAGGTTTTGTTCGTGGGATTCTGGGCGATTCGAGCTCGTGGGCCTCGGTTGAGTGTGTTCTCACCGCGAGGATCGCGTGTGGAGCGGGGAAGCGCCGGGTTATCGCCAGTTTACGTGTTCTTCATCAAAGTAGAGAGATTCTACTCTTTTCCTCTGAAGAATTCGTAAGTGTGTGCATGTGTTGTGTTTACAACTTTAGAACCATAGAAGGCATGATAGGACATCATAAAGAGCATGAAAAATGGACTAGAAACCATGTTTTGGCAGGGTTTTTGGGGTTTTCTGGTGAAGGGGACCCAGTTAGGGTTTTTTGCTTGCAAAGGCGACGGTCTCCCCTGTCGCGATCAGATCACGATAGGACGATATGTCGTGTTCGCGTTTACGATTGCGACATGTCGGGGTGTCGCGACCTGATTGTAGCCCAAGCCCCTGTCGCGATCACAACCGAGGGGTTCATGTGTTTGTTATGGTACATGCCGTTTATGGTTAACCGATGTGTGTGGAAGTGTTTAGCGGTGCTACGGCACTTGTTGTGCTCCTTGGGAGTGCGGTTCACATGGGGAGCTGCAGGCTCACGTGGTTGTGAGTGTGTGAATGGTTTTAGTGACCCGTGTGTATTCACGTGGTTTGCGTAGCGTGCACGAGTTTCCATGTGTGTGGCAGGTAGTGTTACGCCTTCCGTGGTTACCTCTTCAGTTGGGAGCCCTAGGTTCCGAGGTGAGCCAGGCACGTGAGTGTGCTTGGGGTTTGTCCTGGTACAGTGCTACCATCAGGGTCTTGTCATCTCTCTGGACACCCTCTCTCTCGGGGAGAGTTGTTGTCCGACTGAGGGAAAGACGACAGGGACAACGACTTGTGAGAGTTTGTTGTTTAGTCACTTGTAGCGCGCTCGTAGTTGGGGGGAGAGACACCAGTAGACGTACTGGACCCCAGCTAGTCCTGTTTCCAGTGCCTCACTTTAGGGAGCTTAGGTTGGAGTCCCTAAAGGTGTCAGGCATGGGCCTGCGGGGTGTGTGACCTGCAAGTGTGGTGGTTAGGTTGGTCTCCACAGTTCTTGTTTGGTTTAGTGGAGCAGCAGCTGGACCTTTCGTCCATGGCTGCGAGACTGAGAGGTAGACCTGTGTGTTTGTCTAGGTCGGTTGCTGGTGTCGCGAGCCAAGCTGCGCGACCCGAGTTTGGCGTGTACCTACTTAGCTCGTACACCTGTTTGGGTTTTCTGTTTATTTATTAAAACCGCGTTCGAGGTCAGCAAGCAGTATGTAGTTACAACTTTAATATTTTGCTTAGATAACTCTATAAATTGCTATAGCATAGCTTCCTGCTTAGTTACTTGAGTTGTGGTTTGCTCGGTTTCTTTGGGGGAGTTTTCCCTACTGAGCCAGTGACTAGCGAGGCTCACCCCCCCCCCCCCCCCCCACCCCTACTCACTTCAGGTGAGGGAGAGCAGAAGGCTTCCCATCCGTCTTCTAATTCTGGGCCGCACTGTAGCAGAGCAGGGTCTGCGCCACCACCAGCAGTGTAATTCTCTCTCTTTGTACACCTCGGGGTATGCCCCAGGTTCTGTTGTGCTGGTTTATGGTTTTAGTTGAGGACTGGCTATGTAAATCTCATGTAAATATTTTGTGGAATGAAAAGTTTACTTCTGTTCAGTTGTTTCCTTTATATTTTTACGGACATGTGTGAATGATATCCCTTGCGATAATTTGGCTCGTTCGCAGGAGGCAGAGTCGGGCCAGGCTCGTTATCAAGTTAATGGGTTTGAACGATGTGGGTCCGTCACAGTTGGTATCAGAGCATAGTCCATATAAATGTAAAGAAATAGGAAATTTACATAGCCAATTCTCTACTTAAATCCACTGTTGGTAGTTGACCCTGGGTTTTTGTGTTGATATGTGTTGTGTTGTGTGGTTGGGAAATTGTTTGTGCAGGATCAGAAATGGCAGATCGGAGAGATTGGGGAGGAGGTGGTGATCATCCGAAGGATCCTACCTAGAGGATGATTGAGTGGATATGGGAAAGTCTTACGGAGATCCATATGAGGATGGATCAGCCAGCACCCACACAGTCAGCGGTACTAGTTGTCGAGGAGGCAGTGCCAGCATCCCCAGTTTTACCCCAGTAGGAGTTGAGGTACCTCTTGAAGTACATGTTCACCCCCATAGTGCCAGCGAGCTAGCTACCACAGAGGAGTCCACAACTCTTGTGGAGAGTTTTTTGAGGTTACAACCCCCTACCTACTCAGGTGGCCTAACCCAGATACTACAGAACATTGGATACATGAGATCGAGAGAGTATTTGTGACTATGAGGTGTCCGTAGGAGGACAGGGTCATTCTTGCTATCTATCAGTTGAGGGGATTTGCTCAGGAATGGTGGAGGTCTCATGTTGCAGACTGTTTTGTAGGAAGAACAGAAGATGGGATTACTTGGGCAGAGTTTTAACGGTCTTCAATGACACGTGTTTCACACTACAGATCCAACAAGCAAAGAGGAGCAGTTTAGAACTTTGAAGCAAGGGATTTGTTCTGTGTTGGAGTATCAGATGAGATTCATGGCATTGAGTAGATATGCCCTTATGTGGTGACCGATCATTCAATAATGGTGGAGTAATTTATTAGGGGATTGAGGTCCAAGTTGCAGGATGTAGTGGCTCCACTGATGTGCAGGACAGTAGAGGAGGCGGCACATTGGGCAGCTGTGTTGGAGAGGACTTTGCAGGCTAGACAGAGTCAGTCTCAGGCGGGAGGTTTAGGCAGCTTCTGACTTCCCCAGCAGTCGCAGGGCATTAGCAAAGGAAAGGCACCCTCAGGAGCATCATCGTCCGAAATAGCAAAGTGGTGTAAGCAGATCAAGAAATTCTTCCAAGGAGGAGGACGTGGCAGAGGCAGGCAACAGGGTTCCAACAGGGTGGTTTCCAGCAGGGGCGTGGCTACAGGCCACCGGTACCAGAGGAGTCCCAGCAGAGTACCGCAGGTCAGCCCGCAACTTTTCGGGAGGTCACGTGTTATGCTTGTGGTCAGCTAGGACATTATGCCAGGGATTGTCTGTCTCGAGGATATGGTTATGGCAGAGGGACTCAGCAGCAGCAGCAGTAGACATATCAGCCGTCAGTAGAGAGAGGCAGAGGAACCCCTATCAGAGAGGAGGTCGAGGTTGGGTAATGCAATCACAGAGCACAGGTAGAGGCATCAAATATTATTGAAGGTATATTATCGATCTTCGATTTCTCAACTAGAATATTATTGATCCGGGTGCTTCTCATTCATTTATTTTCGAGATTTTCTTGGATAGTCTGGCTCATCCTATAGAAGAAAGGCAGTGTGAAATGGTTGTTGAAGTTCTTCCAGTGAATTTATGCTTACTTCCTGTTATTTAGATGAGGTTCCAATTGTGATTCATGAGAATTAGTTGCCGGCCAAATTGTATGCTTTGTCTTTGAAGGAATATGATTTGATTCTGGTATGGATTGGTTAGAGGTTATAGTGCTCTGGTACATTGTTGAAAGAAGAGGTTAGGTTTTGTAGGCCTGATGGAACAACTTTTGAATTTCAAGGATGTCCTTCTATTCTCCTAAGTTCATTATTTCTGCGCTCAGGACTAGAAGGTTATTTAATGCACGGTGTGTAGCGTACTTGCTTCTGTGAGTCTGGTGAGTCTCATAAACCTGTAGAGTCTGTGCTAGTGGTTAGAGAATTGTAGATTATTCCCAAAGATTTACCGGGGCTAGCGCCACACAGAGAGGTAGATTCTCTATTGAGTTAGAACTAGGCAATATGCCAATATCGAAGGCACCATACAGGATGGCACCGGCAGAATTAAACGAGTTAAAGAAGCAGTTGCAGGAGTTACAAGAGAAAGGTTTTCATCAGGCAAGTCACTCACCCGTGGGGTGCGCTAGTGCTGTTTGTTAGAAAGAATGATGGTAGTCTGAGAATGTGTATAGATTACCGACATTGAATAAATTTACCATCAAAAATAAGTATTCGCTTCCAAGAATAGATGATTTTTTGACCAACTTCAGTCAGCAAAGGTGTTCCAAAGATTGATTTGAGATCAGGAATCATCAGCTGAGAATTAAGGAGGAAGACATTGAAAAGTCAGCTTTCAGGACCAAGTATGGACATTATGAATTTGTAGTAATGCCATTTGAGTTGACACATGCGCCAGCAACTTTTATGAACTTGATGAATAGAATATTTCATCCATATCTAGATCGGTTTATAGTAGTTTTATCAATGAATCTTGATATATTCAGCATCAGAAGAGGAGCATGCAACCCATTTAAGAATCCATTGGGAATGATTGAGAGAAACAACAGTACTATGCTAAGTTCAGTAAGTGCGAATTCTGTTGAAAGAGATACAGTTTTTTGGGTCATGTGATTTCTGGTGAAGGATTGTGAGTGATCAGCAAAAGTGGAAAACAGTGTTGAAATGGGCAGAGCCAAGACAGTGTCAGAGATTAGAAGCTTTTGGGTCTTACATGGTATTATAGATGATTATTCAAGATTTCTCTAAAATAGCAGCCCCAATGACCAAGTTGACCAGGAAGGAGTTCCTTTTGTGTGGTCTTCCGAGTGCAGGCGCAGTTTTGCTGAATCGAAAGAGGCTTACTTTAAGCACCCAATATTAGAAATTCCTTCAGAAGTGGTGGTTTTGTGTTATATATAGAGCATCGAAGAGGATTAGGGGCAGTATTGTTGCAGCATGGAAAAGTGGTTGCTTATGCTTCCAGACAGTTAAAGAAACATGAAGAGAATTATCTGACTCATGATTTAGAGTGGCAGCAGTAGTGTTTGCTTTGAAGATTTGGCGGCATTAGTTATATGGAGAAAGTTTGAAATATTTATGATCATAAAAGATTGAAATATATATTCTCGCAGAAAGATTTGAATTTAAGGCAATGCAGATGGATGGAATATATGAAAGATTATGACTTCAGTTTGGGATACCATTCGGGTAAGGCAAATGTTGTGGCAAATGCATTGAGTAGAAAAGCTGTGTATGAAATCCTTATGATCAGAGAATGGAAACTATATGAAGAAATAGCGATCATTCTTGTATGTGCCAAAGTCAGCAGAGAGCAGTATTGGAGAACATTGTAGTTGAACCTTTCTCTTTACAGATAGATAGTTGAAGCCCAGAAAGCAGATGAGAACTTGACAGATATTTTAAGAATGGAGGAGGTGTTTGGGCCATGATAATATAGTCAGATTGAAAGGCCGAGTGTATGTTCCAGCTGATGCAGGAATCAGACAGAAAGTGCTAGAGGAAGCCCACAGTCAAGGTACACTATTCATCCAGGTAGTACTAAGATGTATCAAGGTATGAAGGGTCTTTTTTCTGGTGGCCAAAATGAAAGAGAATTGCAGAATTATAGCAGATGTGCCGTTTGTCAGCAGGTAAAAGCGAACATCAGCGACTAGAAGGTTTGTTGCAACCTTTGCCCATACCACAATGGAAATGGGATGATATAGCTATGGATTTTTGTAGAGTTGCCCAGCTCAGCGGGTCAGAATGGCATTTGGGTTTTTTGGTCGATAGACTGACGAAAGTTTGAAGACTGGTATTAGTTAATATGTCATGGTCAATGGACAGGCTAGCCAATTATATGTAGAAAATAATACCATTGCATGGATTCCAGTTACTATTGTCTCAGATCGAGATCCAAGATTCACCTCAGATTTTTGGAGAAGTTTGCAGAGGATATTGGCACTGAGTTAAGATACGGTTCAGTATATCATCCGCAGACATAGGACAGACAGAAAGGACCATCTAGACAATAGAAGACATGTTGAGTCTGTTGTTTGTTTTGGGGAGGAATATGAGAACGTCATTTGAGTATGGTTGAATTTGCATATAAACATTTTATCAAGCAAGTATCAGAATGGCACCCTATGAAGCATATAGGAAGACCATGCAGGACACCACTGAATTGGCATGAGGTAGGGAGAGGCAGGTCTGGGTCCGGAGTTAATCAGGCAATGTGTAGAAACATTCAAGTTTATTAAGGAAAAACTTCAGATAGCACAGAGTCGACAAAAGAGTTATGCTGACAACAGACGCAGACCATTGCGGTTAAAGTGGGGGATTATGTATTTTTGAAGGTTTCTCCTACTAAAGGTGTGTTTAGATTCAGCAAGCGAAGCAAGTTGAGCCCCAGATATGTTGGTCCCGTTTCAGATAATAGAAGATTGGGCGAGACAGCTTACAGGTTAGATCTGCCAGCAGACTTCACAGATGTTCATGATGTCTTCTATGTTTCCATGCTCAGAAAAGTACATTGAAAATCCATCCAAGTGGTTAGTTACCGGAGGAGTAAATTGAAGCCAGACATGACTATGCCAGAATATTCAGTATATATCACAGGCCGCAAAACCCAAAAGCTCATAAATAAGAACATTGATTTGGTGAAGTCAGATGGGAAAATAGGCAGGGCGGTGAAGATACTTGGGAACTAGCAGAGGAAATGATGAAGACGTATCCATACATGTTTGAGTAAGCTTTTAATTCTTTTAGGTGATAGTACCTTGTTAATTTTAAAAGAATTTTTTTTTTGATATCAGGTTCCGCTTTAATTTTCGAGGACGAACTTCTTTTAGGTGATAGTAATGTAGCATATCGACTGTTCGGATCGTCTTATATCAGTTGGTGGCCAGTGTTGTTGGCCCCAAGTTGACCTAGGGGGGGGTGAATAGGTTTTCTACAGTCTGAAATAGAAACTTAAAACACAGAAAATTAACACCTGAAAGTTTGGTTAGTTTGGTGTGATGAAGAGTAGCAGTGCGGAAGCAAATAAATAATCCCACAAATGAGACAAGGAATTTATCCTGGTTCGCCCTTCCACATGGAAGACCTACGTCCAGTCCCATGCAACCTCTTGGGATTTCACTAACCAAGGGTACAGTCCCCCTCAAGGACCTTACAACACCCAGCACCCCAGTTGGTCCTTCTATTTCCCGGGCAAGAAGGCAGCCAACTTCTCTTACAGGTAAAGAAGCCAGCCTGCTGGTACAAACCCCAGTGCAGTTCTACTAGACACTAACCCCTAGCTAGGTTAACTACTGGTACAAACCCCAGTCTAGTTCTGCTAGACACAAACCCCTAGCTGGGTTAACTACTGTATACAGTCCTACAACTGGATAAAAATCATTCTTAGAAAAAGAAAGATCAGACCGAGAGCTATTACAAGATGAACACTAAGAACTAGCTCACAGTCAAGGACTCTCCCCAGATTTACAATGAGCTCAGAGAGAGAATGAAGAGAGAAAAGAAAGCTTGAAGGCTTGAATGCTTGAGACGCTTGAACACTTCTTCTGGGCTCAGGCTCTTTCTCTCTTTTCCTTTGAGTGTATGTGGCGATGAGGTTCCTCACTAGTTGTACACTCCTTCAAAGATTTTCAGGAAAGCTCTTATTCTTTTCTTCAGCCATGCTTCATCTATTATATGAGAGGCTTTTGAATAGATCCGTTGAAGAGATCCGTTGGAGCTCTTCTAGTCGTTGCTGATCTTCTCTTCATTTGTCTTAATCAGACTTTAGTGGTCTTCGAGGTCTATAGGCATAGAAGAGAGTGTTAGCATAAAAGAGTGTTTATGATCAATGTGCATGCCACTGTGTTTCTGCTAACATATAGAAAATAGAAGGTCATATCATTTTTTGACACGACTTTGAGATATGTATGCAGCCTTTTTGTCAGAAGATATTTACTTTTCATTAGGCGCCAAACATATTTGAAACATCTGAATATAAAGGAAATCGATGTTTACATGAAGTCGATGTTTGGACAAAATCGATGTTTATATGAAGCAATCGATGTTATAAGTATAGGCAAATCGATGTTCAATCATAAGCAAATCGATGTTTGACTTACCGAATCGATGTGAGAAGCAAATCGTTGTTTCTTACTTATGAAATCGTTATGATGATCAAATCGTTATGGCAAGCAATCGATGTGAAACTTATCAAATCGTTGTGAAGCCTTAACGAATCGTTATAGAAGGCAAATCGATGTGAGAGCAAATCGTTGTTTCTTACTTAGAAATCGTTATGATGATCAAATCGTTATGGCAAGCAAATCGATGTGAAACTTATCAAATCGTTGTGAAGCCTTAACTAATCGTTATGGAAGGCAAATCGATGTGAGAGCAAGTCGTTGCGCTCACTTATCGAATTGTTATGAGCCTTAACAAATCGATGTGAGAACCAAATCGATATGAGAGCAATCATTGTTCTCACTAACAAATCGATGTGACCACTTAAGTAATCGTTATAGCTTCTAAAGAAATCGTTGCGAAGGCAAGTCGATGCGGTCACTTAAGAAATCGTTGCACGATAAAATCGATGTTTCACTTAACGAATCGTTACACGATCAAATTGTTGTGTAACTTATGAAATCGATGTGGCACTTTTGAATAGAAATTGATTTATTGAATGATCATCGATTTAGCATTTTAGTGCGCCATATTGCATCAATGTGAGACTCAGCATTTAGCTATGAGATTGATGCGACACAAATGATACAAGATATTCAATAATATTTAATTACCATAAATTTTGTTATCACAAAGATATACTTTATATTATCATAAGTTTTGTTATCACCAAAATACAAGGACAAACATAGAGTGGTTCAACAATCTCCCCCTTCTTGGTGATGACAAAATTTATGTGAATTTTCTGGCACAATATTTGAAGTATAGAAATGCAAAAAATTCATAGACCATACAATTCTCCCCCTTTGTGTCACTAACCAAAAGGAAGATCTTACCATGCATTTTCTCCCCTTTGTGAAAATTTCTTACCATTGAGGGGTTCAACAATAATAGATATTTAATGAATGACTCCCCCTGAGTGAAGGCTCCCCTGAGTATGAGACTTCCTCTTAATGTGAGGCAAGTCCGATCTAGTTGCTCTTGACCTTTGACATGTTCTTTGTCAGTCTTCAGAATTATTGCCTGCATTCCCAAAAAAAACTTGCAAACATTGTCAATAGCATTGTAGTTTACTAAATATAACAAATAGAAATGTAAAAACAAAAGAAACAAAAAACTAAAACTAAAGGATAATTTGAGCATCCTCTAACCATACCCATTGAATGCCTTTTTATTTTGTTCATCAACCGTAGATAGACATTTTCTTCTTTAATGTTGAAGCTACCTGAGGATTTGTTCACTGAAGGTGTCTCCTAAGGAGTTACTTGGATTTTGTGAGCCTTGTCCTCAGCTTCTTCTTCATCAGAAGCTTCTTTAATTTCTTATTTCTTCAAAGATATCTTTTTTGAAAAGATATGAGGCTCCCTCTCAATCTGAGGTTCATCCTTTACATCTTCTTCCTCATTTGGAAAATAACTTCCTGAGGTGCTTCCTGTGCTGCTCCCCTTGAATGGCGACAGTTGGAGATGATGGACTTATAGCTTCCTGTCTTGTTTCTTTAAACACTTTGAGCATCAGTAGGTATTTCATCCAAGTGGGTATTCCTCATATGTGAGCTTCAATTTTTCCCACATATCTTTAGAAGATACACATGCAGATACTTTACTGAATCTATTTTAGATAAAACAACATAAATAGTTCTTAGCTTTAATTTAATGATAATTTACTTTTATCAGCTATAGTAATGGCATGAGTGCCGACAGCAGGAGTAACAACATAATCACCTCCCTCTATTACCTGAAACAGATCAAAGTCTGTGCCCCGAATGAAGCATTCCATTCGCATCTTCTAATATTGGTAGTCTCTCCATCAAAGAATGGAGGTCTAGTGACTGATTGACTTCAGCATATCCTTGAGCTGCCATGGATATTCTCTAAGATCGTTAGATCTCTTGATTGATCAGAGAACCTCGCTCTGATACCACTTGTTGGCCCTTTTGTTATGGCAACAAGTTGACCTAGAGGGGGGGGTGGGGGTGAATAGGTTTTCTGTAGTCTGAATAGAAACATAAAACACAGAAAATTAACACTTGAAAGTTTGGTTAGTTTGGTGTGATGAAGAGTAGCAGTGCGGAAGTAAATAACCAATCACACAACCGAGACAAGGAATTTATCTTGGTTCGCCCTTCCACATGGATCTACGTCTAGTCCCCGAGCACCCTCTTGGGATTTCACTAACGAAGGGTACAGTCCCCCTCAAGGACCTTACAACACCCAGCACCCCAGCTGGTCTTCTTCTCTTTCCCGGGCAAGAAGGCAGCCCACTTCTCTTACAAGTAAAGAAGCCAACCTCCTGGTACAAACCCCAGTGCGGTTCTGCTAGACACTAACCCCTAGCTAGGTCAACTACTGGTACAAACCCCAGTCTGGTTCTACTAGACACAAACCCCTAGCTGGGTTAACTACTATATACAGTCCTACAGCTAGACATAAATCTTTCTTAGAAAAAGAAAGATCAGACCGAGAGCTATTACAAGATGAACACTAAGAACTAGCTCACAGTCAAGGACTCTCCCCAGATTTACAATGAGCTCAGAGAGAGAATGAAGAGAGAAAAGAAAGCTTGAAGGTTTGAATTCCTGAGACGCTTGAACACTTCTTCTGGGCTCAGGCTCTTTCTCTCTTTTCCTTTGAGTGTATGTGGCGATGAGGTTCCTCACTGGTTGTACACTCCTTCAAAGATTTTCAAGAAAGCTCTTATTCTTTTCTTCAGCCATGCTTCATCTTTTATATGAGAGGCTTTTGATAGATCCGTTGAAGAGATCCGTTGGAGCTCTTCTAGTCGTTGCTGATCTTCTCTTCATTTGTCTTAATCAGACTTTAGTGGTCTTCGAGGTCTATAGGCATAGAAGAGAGTGTTAGCATAAAAGAGTGTTTATGATCAATGGTGCATGCCACTGTGTTTCTGCTAACATACTGAAAATAGAAGGTCGTATCTTTTTCTGACACGACTCTGAGATATGTATGCAGCCTTTTTGTCAGAAATATTTGACTTTTCATTAGGCGCCAAACATATTTGAAACATCTGAGTATAAAGGAAATCAATGTTTTCATGAAGTCGATGTTTGGACAAAATCAATGTTTACATGAAAGCAAATCGATGTTATAAGTATAGGCAAATCGATGGCCAAATCGATGTTCAATCATAAGCAAATCGATGTTTGACTTACCGAATCGATGTGAGAAGCAAATCGTTGTTTCTTACTTATGATATCGTTATGATGATCAAATCGTTATGGCAAGCAAATCGATGTGAAACTTATCAATCGTTGTAAAGCCTTAACGAATCGTTATAAAACAAATCGATGTGAGAGCAAATTGTTGTTTCTTACTTATGAAATCATTATGATGATCAATTGTTATGGCAAGCAAATCGATGTGAACTTATCAAATCATTGTGAAGCCTTAACGAATCGTTATAGAAGGCAAATCGATGTGAGAGCAAATCGTTGCGCTCACTTATCGAATCGTTATGAGCCTTACAAATCGATGTGAGAACCAAATCGTTATGAGAGCAAATCGTTGTTCTCACTTAACAAATCGATGTGACCACTTAAGGAATCGTTATAACTTCTAAAGAAATCATTGCGAAGGCAAGTCGATGCGGTCACTTAAGAAATCGTTGCACTAAAAATGATGTTTCACTTAACGAATCGTTACACGATCAATCGTTGTGTAACTTATGAAATCGTTGTTAGTGAAATCGATGTGGCACTTTTAAATAGAATCGATGTATATTGAATGATCATCGATTTAGCATTTTAGTGCGCCATATTGCATCAATGTGAGACTCAGCATTTTGCTATGAGATTGATGCGACACAGATGATCAAGATATCAATAATATTTAATTAACCATAATTTGTTATCACAAAGATATACTTGATATTATCATAAGTTTGGTTATCTCCAAAATACAAGGACAAACATAGAGTGGTTCAACAAGTGTGTGGCCTATGTTGTGTGTAGCATGTGCTTACACAGGTTTCTGGGGCGTTGTGGGTCGGCTGGTTGTCCGAAAGCACAGGTTTGTTCTCTGTCCCTGAATGCGACAGAGGAGCGCGTCGCATTCTCATCACAACACTGGGGACGTCGTGTTCTGGTTGCCGTTGTTTTGGCTCGTCGTCTGCATGCGCGCCACGGTTTGCACACGGGGCGGGTGTGCTGACATCGACAGGCGGATTGCAACGGGCAGCCACGTCGCGACCTGGTCGCGACGTAGCGATACGTCGCGTTCCCAACCGAGCTGCATTTTTAAGAAACCCTGGTAGAACAAGGCTTTTACAAGCTCTGCTCGTCCAGGGAAGGTTTTGTTCCTGGGATTCTGGCGATTCGAGCTCGTGGGCCTCAGTTGAGCGTGTTCTCGCCGTGAGGATCACGTGAGCGGGGGAAGTGCCGGTTATCGCCATTTACATGTTCTTCATCAAGGTAGGGAGATTTTACCCTTTTCTTCTAAAGAATTCATAAGTGTGTGGCATGTGTTGTGTTTACAGCTTTAAGAACCATGAAGGCATGCTAGGACATCACAAAGAGCATGAAAAATGGACTGGAAACCATGTTTGGCAGTTTTTGGGGTTTTCTGGTGAAGGGGACCCGGTTAGGGTTTTTCTCCTGCGAAGGCGATGGTCTCCTCTATCGCGATCAGATCGCGACAGGACGATACGTTGCGTTCGCGTTTGCAATTGCGACATGTCGAGGTGTCGCGACCTGATCTCGGCCCAGGCCCTGTCGCGATCACAGCCGAGGGGTTGTATTTGCATGTGTTTGTTATGGTACGTGCCGTTTATGGTTAACTGATGTGTGTGGAAGTGTTTAGAGGTGCTACGACACTTGTTGTGCTCCTTGGGAGTGCGGTTCACTGGTGAGCTACAGGCTCCGTGGTTGTGAGTGTGTGACTGATTTTAGTGACCCATGTGTGTTCACGTGGTTTGCGTAGTGTGCACGAGTTTCCGTGGGCGTGGCAGGTAGTGTTACGCCTTCCGTGGTTACTTCTTCAGTTGGGAGCCCCAGGTTTCGAGGTGAGCTAAGCACGTGAGTGTGCTCGGGGTTTGTCCTGGTACAGTGGTACTGTCAGGGTCTTGTCGTCTCCCTAGACACCCTCGCCCTCAGGGAGAGTTGTCGTCCGACTGAGGGAAAGACGGCAGGGACAGCGACTTGTGAGAGTTTGTTGTTTAGTCGCTTGTAGCGAGCTTGTAGTTGGGGGTGGACACCAGTAGACATACTGGACCCCAGCTAGTCCTATTTCCAGTGCCTCAGTTTAGGGAGCTTAGGCCGAAGTCCCTAAGGTATCAAGCATGGGCCTACGGGGTGTGTGACCTACAGGTGTGGTGGTTTGGTTGGTCTCCACATTCTTGTTTGGTTTAGTGGAGCAGCAGCTGGACCTTTTGCCTGTGGCTGCGAGACTGAGAGGTAGACCTATGTGTTTTGTCAGAGTCGATTACTGGTGTCGCGAGCCAGGCTGCGTCACCCGAGTTTGGCGTGTACCTACCTAGCTTGTACACTTGTTTGGGTTTTACGTTTATTTATTAAAACCGCGTTCAAGGTCAGCAAGAGGTAAGTAAGTTACAACTTTAATATTTTGCTAAGATAACTCTATAAATTGCTATAGCGTAGCTTCCTGCTTAGTTACTTGAGTTGTGGTTTGCTCGGTTTCTTTGGGGGAGTTTTCCCTACTGAGCCAGTGACTAGAGAGGCTCACCCCCCCCCCCTACTCCTTTCAGGTGAGGCAGAGCAGGAGGCTTCCCATCTGTCTTCTAGTTTCGGGCCGCACCGTAGCGGAGCAGGGTTTGCGCCACCACCAGCAGTGTAATTCTCTCTTTTTGTACACCTCGGGGTATGCCCCATATTCTGTTGTACTGGTTTATGGTTTTAGTTGAGGAACTAGCTATGTAAATGTCATGTAAAATTGTGGAATGAAAAGTTTACTTCTGTTCAGTTGTTTCCTTTATATTTTTACGGACATGTGTGAATGATATCCCTTGCGATGCTTCGGCTCGTTCGCGGGAGGCGGAGTCATGTTAGGCTCGTTATCAGGTTAACGGGTTTTGAACGATGTGGTCCGTAACACCTTCCATGAAGTCATACGATCCCTAAACTGGATAACGTAGTACGGATCACCGGCCTGAGGGTTGATGGCCCTGCAGTGATAGGGGTGACCTACACCTATTACTAGGATCTAGTGGAGAGGCTCCTAGGGCTAGAAATAGCGCAAGACAGATTGTCCCTACTATGGAGGATGAGGCTGCAGGCAAGCCATGGAGTGGTGGACACTCGCCACCTAACTCGAGAGGGCCAGGTAGAGTATATGGCCAGGCTGATGGAGGCTGCCAGGGTGACCCTGGCAGAGGAGGAGGTAGTGAAAACTGATCTGAACTTGAGACACTTCCTGATCCTCATAATTTGGAAGCTTATCTTAGGGGGTAGAGGGGACCCAGTGAGCTGTAGGTGCCTACCCCTACTAGAGGACTTGACCCAGGTGGGGAGCTACGTGTGAGGTACAGTCCTTCTGGCCCACCTCTTCAGCAGCCTGGGCACCTCTGACAGGGAGACAGGGGTGGTTGGCTTCTTCCTCTTCTTACAGGTATATTTCCTACCCTTACCCTTTATTTCTTTTCCTACTTTATTATAATTAATTATATTACTGACCATCTTCTTTTGCAGGTGTGGGCTTATCTCTACCTACCCTCCCTTGGTCGGGGGGTTTCGAGGTCACCGAGCGCTTCTACAGTGCTGGGAGTTTCACCGTGATGAGCAGTCCTTGCACCTTTAGGTGACCCTTATTAGGATTGTAATGCCCCGACACAGAATATCGGAGCGATAAACAGTTAAATAAATAGTATAGGGCAATAAATAGACATCAAACCATCGCATAAAATTGGAATAATGTGGAGACAATCTAACATCATTCATAATTCCACTAATCATCTATTACATTCACTAATTCAGAGCCAAAACCATGGGCCCAGAGTAGGGGTGTTCATGGTTTGGTTTGGTTTGGTTTGGTTTATAGGAGATTTTTATGAAACCAACCAAACCAACTGAAGTCCCTTGAAACCAAACCAAAATTAATGGGCCTTTAGATTCTCTTAGTCTTAAATAAGATTTTAATCACTTGTTTCTCTAATAAATTACTATCAAATAATATTTGAAATGAAGTATTAAATGTTGATGACCATATTAACCTCTATAATATGTATTTTTACATAAATATTTGAATAAACTTGATAGATTATATATAAATTAAAACTTATTATTGTAATTTAGTTTAATCGGTTTGGTTTGGTTTCTAGAACTTAGAAATCGAACCAAACTGAATTTTCTTTTTCGGTTGGTTTGAAACCAAACCAATTTTTTTCCATGTTCAAACCGAACCAAACCAACCAATCGCTCGGTTCGGTTTGGTTTTTCGGTTTGAACCGAATAGTGAACACCCCTAGCTGAGACTTTATTCAAAACAAAATAAACTAACTAACTAACTAACTAACTACTAAAGCATTAGTTTTTGAAAGACTGGTCACTCTTGCTCTTAATCATCCCCTTCCTCGTGCGTGTGGTAGTCCCCATCAGAATCATCTGAAACACATGAAATAAATGGCACAGGATGAACGATAATCACCCAATAGGACTTAAGATCTCGTGTAAAAAGGCATGCTTTAAGTGATTAATGTCTTGTCAAGCAAGATAACTATAGAGAACGATCAAGTATAGTTACAAGAGTAATGTACATGATAGCAAGAGAACGATAGTACTTTTCACAAGAAAATAGCACAACAAGCATGATAGTGGATTGACCATATAACGATAGCATGTAACGTTTGCACAAAAGTGCACCAGTCAGGATAGCATGTTTGGTTGAACTTCTTGTCAACCGAGAGAACATAGTACTTGTATTAATTGTCTTTTATTCAATCTTGATAGTATGGCACTTGGGTGTTATGCCACATACCCTGATCATTAAACCCCAGGGAGTAAATAGCCTTTCGAGCGCACCTCCCAGAACCAGATCGGGCCCTTTATATTGTTGCCTGACATGGTTATGTTTGTTATTTTAGACAATTAAATAGATGGCCAAATAGAGTACCAGGAATATACGAGAGTAATTGAAGAATATATGAGAGTATAGAGAGAATGTGAATAGATTAGAGAAATAGGATAGTAGATAAGATCGAGGGTTACATTCGTAAATCGTCATTTAACAGGCGATAGTAACAGTTGCACAACACACACAATCGTGTGCCGGCTGTCGGTAGAAGTCACAACCACTCAAATGTCGCGCTACGAACACAGGCTAGAGGTCTGGCGTGATCTCATGTAAGAGAGAACAAGGTAAGGCCATTGGATCATGCTGATCCCTAAGGGTAAAATAAGTATTGATAGTACAACCCGCTCATCGACAATGGATGTCTACCAAAGCCAAGGAGTCTTACGGAGGCCTCGACAAGGAGTTCCTAGTCCTGTCAGGAGTATTCCCAATGGAGAGGTCGTCCAAGCCAAGATAAGTGTGCATACAAACGATTGTCCGTCTTGCCTTGAGTGCTCGAAGACAGAGGGATGCGATAGCGGTATTCTAATCAAGTGAATAAGATGAAGACAAGTTTATTTAAATAATACGGAAATTTACATGAATACTTGCACTTAATTACCAGATATATTATTGAGTATTTTCTGTAAGGTCTCATGGTAAAAATTCATGTTTGGTGTGTGCATGTGAGAGAAAATCAAAGATATCATGTGGGAGTCGTGCACACATCATTTAAACATTAAAATCATATGAATATTATCAAAAACACTCTAACATATTGTTACAGTTCATAACAGTGCATTACAAGAGTTAAACCATGATTATAAGCATGATTATCATGGTTTGCATGCAAATTAGGGTTTCCGAAATAACAGTCAAATCGCGACTGGAGTCTCGGTCGCGTTCAAATCGCGACGGTTATGCCTATCGCATTCATAGGAATGGGTCAGGCCAATCGATTGTTGTGCCCAAAATGCGACGGAATGACATGTCTCAATTAGGGCATTCAGTCCAGAATGCGACGTGCGGGTCTGTCGTGTTAAGGCCAGTTAGTACAGGGCATGAAGAATGAGATTTGTCGGGCCGTCGTGTTAATGTCACAACGTGCGCCTTGGTCGCGACCTTCTAAGAAACATGACCGGTGGGGCCATTGCATTGTCAGAGGGTCAGGCCGAGCCCAAAAAGTGAAATGGTTCACTTTGGGATTTCGGTCTAGTCCTCCAAGGGTTGATACAGGGGTATTTTAAAATCCACATAAAATCGTATTCTCGATGAAAAATCATAGAAACAATTTAAAACAAATCTAGACTTGCAAATGCATCAACAGTAAAGAGTAATTAGACATCTAACATGGTAGGGGCATGCTATGATCAAATTACTTCACGATGATCCAAAAAGCAGACACAGTGATGAAAAACAAATTAATTGGAAAATATTATTAATAGAAATTGGGGAAAATGTTATCATTAGATCCATGACTTCAAGTAGTATGTGCAATAAAAGTTTCATGGCACGAGATTAAGCATGGACATGGATTTAACAGGAACAAGTCAAGTCGAGTACATATTTTTGACAGAACTTTGAGTATGAAATACTCCTAAAAGACATGATGGAAATTAGGGAAAACATAGGGCTTTCGAAGATGGGATCATGCACTATCTAGGGTTGAGTTTAATTTAATTTTGCTGGAGAGATTGCCTACCATTGAGCACTTTGAATCCTAGGGAAAGAAAATATGAAGAAGATGAATATCCCCTTCTTCTAGCCTTCCTTCTCCTTGGTCTCTACGTCCAAAAGCTTCACTCACTCGTCCTCCAAGCTTCATAAAGTTTCTAGGGTTGGCTAGGTGCGAAATAGAAGAGTAGTTGTATGTTTAAGGTTAGAAAATCTCTTAAGACTCTTCCCTCTCATCCAACTCTGAATTTCCTATATTTATCTCACCATTTTCTAGCATTTATCCTTCCTTTTACTAGGGATGGGCTCTAGATCCATGACCAAAGGATTAGGATAGGACTAGGACTCTTATTAAGATAATTATGAGTTAAAATAGTGATTATCTTAATCCTTTTTAATTTATTAATAATTAAGGTATGAAATTTGGCCTAATTATTTCCAATCCAACATTGGGCTCTAGCTTTTGGGCCCTTTAGTTCATACATGGACCATTAGTGTAAACCCATCACTTATTTATTACTTAATGGGTTTTAATTATTCACATTTTCTTTTAATTTAAATTAATTTATCCAATTTACAAATTTTAGAGTTGCTACAAGGATGCTCTGGACTCTGTCCCCTTCGGACATGTGAGTACTTCTCCACTTGCAACCTTTACTTTCTTTTAATTGTGACAAATGACTAATAGGTTTTTTCTATGTGATGCATAGGTCGAGTGGACTCGCAACGCCAGGGAGGAGGACACAGATCAGTAGTGGGTGGAGTAGGGCCGCCTCTACTTCGGTAGGGAGATTTGACTGTATGCTTTCAACACAGTGGTCCCACTCCACCTACGGATGGTCGTGAGGACACTGGGGCTCCACCAAGCTATAGTGGAGTTCCCGTCCAGGCAGAAGGAATGGCCGGGCCATAGCTTCTGTGAGATCCAGCAGGTTAGGGACTGGTGGGAGCGGGCTCAGGAGCAGTTGGAGGACTTGTGGAAGTGGGGTTGAGAGGTGACCTCTGAGACTACTAGTGATGATGACTTCTTTCATGCCTTTGCATGGAGGTACGGTGTGACGGTCCTCTCCGTTCATGCCCGTTAACCCAATAACGTGCCCAACACGACTCCGCCTCACGCAAATAGGTCGTAGCCTCGCAAGGGATATCAACACACACATGTTCGTAGAAATATAAAAGAACATGCTGAACATATATGAGATTCCATATCTTACACATATTCACATGAAATGCACATATTCAGTTCCGAACCAAAGTCATAGTACAGAGTACATCTGCCTAGGACAAAAACTCCCATGGCACAACAAGTAGGAAAATTAATCTGCTAGTGGCGTCGGCCCAACTCCACTATGGTGCGGTCCCGAACTAGAAGAGGGACGGGAACCCTCCTGCTCTACTTCACCTGGAAGAAGAAGGGGTGAGCATCACAAGTCACTGGCTCAGTAAGGTAACTCCCAAAAGCCGAAAGAAGAATGTACCACAAGTAAAGTAAGCAAAGCTTAGAAGCAATTAAAATATATTTCCGCCTATGCATGATACTACAATTGTAAGTAAATAAACAACAAACCACAAATACGTGTACAAGTTAACGAAGGGCACGCCGCATATGAGTCACGAGAATTGGTTCGTGACACCAGCCACAGGCCCAGACAAACGGCACAAGACTACCTCTCAGCCTCACAGCCACGGACGAAAGGTCCAGCTGCCGCTCCACCTCAGCAAGGTCAAGGACTGTGGAGACCAACCAATACCACCCCTAGAAAACATACAGCTGCAGGCCCAAGCCGGACACCTTTAGGGACTTCAGCCGGAGCTCCCTAAAGTGAGGCACTGGAAACAGGACTAGCTAGGGACTAGTACGTCTATTGGTGTCTGTCCCCTAACCACGAGTGCGCTACAAGTGACTTCACACCCACAAACACAAGTCGCTGTCTACTGTCATCTTTCCCTTAGCCAGACATAAAACTCAAACTCAGGAGTGAGGGTGTCCAAGAAGACGACACAAACCTTCACGGTACTCACTGTACTGGGACAAACTTCGAGCACCTAGTGCAAGGGTAACCGACTAGAGAGGTAACCACGGAAGGCGTTAGTAACCCAACTTGCTATGCACACATAACCAACCAAAACCTATCGTTTCCAATCACGGTATAAGCCAACACACCCTTTACACACCCTACATTGCATAACCATCACTGCCCAAGCAGTGGACCATGGAAAGCAGGCAGACTGGCCATAGAACCCCATACTCAGGTGTGCAAGATCGAATTCAGAGTATGAACATTCTAGAAGGGGGGGGGGGGGGTTTAACAGATCTAACACCATTCATGCGGAAGCTAAGCAATTTGATAATAGCTTAGAATTATAGATCCATTCAAACAGAAACTCTTACTATCTGACATGAGTAAGTGTGATTGTGTGGATATGAGTGTGAATCAATTGAAAAGAGAGTGAAAGAAAATCCTATGCAATCATCTAGCACAAGGAGACAGATCAAACCATTACACAGGGATTTTTAGGTGGTTCGGAAATCACATTAGTGATTCCTACATCCACCACTCACACAATGAGGCTTCACTACTCAAACTTGAGTACAAATCACACCGGAGCATGATGACTCCAAAACCCCTTGAGCACGATGGCTCAACACCCACTGGAGCACGACGACTCCAACACACCATTGAGCTCGACGACTCAAAGCACAACCAGAGCACAACAACTCCAACCTGAGCACGATGGCTCAAACACACAGTGAGTGCGAAGACTCACAAACCTGAGCACTGCAGCTCAAACACTGAGCACGACGGCTCACACACTGGTTAGATCAAAAATATAAGAGATCAGATCCTCTAGCAATGATTTGATTCACAGACTCAATCGTATATAGAAATCTGCACAGAACTTCATGCATAGATCTCTCAGACGAAAAAAGAGAACACTCCAAGAAAAATGTAAAATAGATGTGAGTTGGATGTTCCTCGGTGAAGAGGTCTTGCTGAAGCTTGAATTGAAGAGTCTTGATAGAATCGATGAGGATCCTCTTCATTCTTGATGCTCTGCTTCAGTACATCTGAATTGCTAGAACTTCTTCATCTTCTTCTTCTCTTCTGCCCGATCTACTTCCTTTCTTAGGACATCATAGCTTAGCCTTGATCACGTTCCTTGGATGTAATTGCTAGAAGGCTAGGGGCTCGCAGACTTTCAATTGCTCTCTTGGCGCTTGTTCTTCAGAACATAGACAATTATTTTTATACCTCCTTACAGTCCCTTTTACGTTAAGGGAATGTGCACAATAACTAGAAAGCATCTTGGCTGCCACGTGTCCAAAAGGTCTTCATCATATTACCACTTGGATAAAGGGCAATTTAGTAAATAGCATCTCTCATAAAGACCTCAGAACGAAATCTGAGCCATTGGATTCATTCTCTGCACAATTCTGGGTTTGCACAGAAGGAGAGAGTCGACCTCATTCTTCAAGAGAGTCGACCTACTAACCAACATCAGTCCAAGGCTTACTGGTCAGAACACTAGTGTCGACCTGACATACACTTAGTGTCGACATGATCAGCAGGTAGAGTCGACCTATTTAAGAGACAAAGTCGACCTCTTGTGTATTCCTCCAAAACTGGTTCACTGGATGGAAACTAGTGTCGACCTCACTCTCAGCTAGAGTTGACCTGACTGGCAGCTTATTCATCAGGAACTTGCTGGGTAGACTTTGAGAGTCGACCTGTCTATCAGATAGAGTCAACCTGTCTGTGACTTTTTCTTTAGGAGCTTGCTGAGCAGTCTGGTAGAGTCGACCTGTCTGTGAACTAGAGTCGACCTACTTTTGTAAAAACTTTGTGAACTTGTACAAATGAAGAGTAGACCATAAAAACATGTCATTAACAATAAGATATGAAATATTAAATATCAAGAACATGTTGTTTGAGCATTATTGTGATATATTCAATATGTACAATATGTCATCAACAAAATTAAATATGAGTGATGTTTATTGTTATCATTAGAAAACATTATTAAGAAATTCCAAAACACACTCAACACAACAATCTCCCCTTTTTGATGATGACAAAACAAATACTCAAACATGGTCTCTTCATACTCCCATTGACTGCAGTTTCCCCATTTCTCATACCAAAGTACCAATCAATTTATTTCTCCCTCTTTAACCAATTGTATTTCCCCTTCTATAGAATTTCTCCCCTTTTTGACAGCATCAAAAGAATAGACGTGAAAACTAAGAAGGAAGGAATTCAGGAACTGAAGTTATGAAAAAAAGAATGTTCAGAAATGATCAAAACTAATGAGACAAGTGATATTGACATATGAGAGAGATTATTGTGTTTTTACAATTGTGCATTAAAGATTAATCACAAGGCACATATCACACAAAGTATAGCAAAATAATATATTTGAATGTAGTAAAATGATGATACAAATGTGATTTACAGTGACCTATGTAAGTGAACAGAAGTATTCAACAAGGAAGTTAGAAGCTTTAAATGTAACACAATGTAGAATAAGAAATCTACACTCAGTAAACATGAACTTTATTCAGGTCTGAAGCTTTTCTATCCTATCTATTTGAATTTCTTTCATTTTAACTAGGAAAGGATACAAGAATAAATTAGTTTAAGTCTCACTTTTCAGTGCAAGAGATCAATTTATCAGATGCAAGATCTCCTCATTACTCAGTGGTTTAACTTTCTTATCTTATACAGAGTTGAAAATTTTGTTTTCCAATTTTTGACGCGAAACAAATCACTTTTTAGGTGAAATGGTCTGGTTACTCAGTGGTTCAAAAATTGCATTGCTTTGTTTGTATCTTTCCAGATTGTTGTTCATTTTCTTTTAATGTTCTGTAGGATTTTGTTGGCTTTGACCAGAAAAGTCATGACTATGAATATAGAAAATATTCTTAACATATGGTAAAGAGAAGCTTAAGCTTGCACATGTTAAACATTAATGTCACTCATGTGCCTACAAGGTTTTTGCAAATCATTTAAGAGACGTTCAGTATTAAGATGGCACAACCTTGATATGAAAATGAATCTTTGAAATTAACTAAATGCACAATGAGTTTATTTTAAATGTATTAAATCTCCATATGAAAATAGCACCGAGACTCAAAATCTGATGATTTGGGGCTCAAGATTGACAACCAGTGTCAAGAATTTTGATATCAGATGAGAGAACAATTGATAAAGAGCACGATTTCTGATGTCTAATGACTCCCCTTATCATGAATCTCCCCCTGACAAGGTGATCATGAAAATTATGAAATGAAGTAAATAGTTGATACCAAAAATGAGAGTAGAATCAACAAGAGTGTTTTACTGAAAAGCAAGGCTCCCCCTCAAAAGTTGCATATAAAGGCACTTATAGTTGGCGGAGACATATACTCACGCATAGTGAAAGTGTCCACAAGCCTGACTTGTCTTTCTTCAAGTCACTATTTGATATACCAAGAATGCCAATGCAATGTGAGAAGTGGGAATTTATTAACGAAGCAAGAAAGCTTTTATTTGAAAGACTCAAAGATTTTATTTACAAACAGAAGATGAAGATAATGATGTGGAAGTTTGCACAAACCAGCTCTCTCCTTAAAGATGAAATCTATTTTCTGAAAGAGGCTTAGTAAAAATATCAGCAATCTGTTTTCAGTTTGAATGAAGTGAAGTTCAAAAGATTTCTTAGCAACCTCATCTCTGAGAAAATGGTGCTTATTTCAATGTGCTTTGTTCGTGAATTTGAATTGGTTTTTAGACAAATTATAGCACTAGTGTTATCACATAAAATAGGAATACAACCCCAATTTGTGATTATAGTCTAGGAGTTGATGTTTCACCCAAAGTACTTGAGTGCCACAACAACTAGCCGCAACATATTCACCTCAACAGTGAATAGAGCTACTGAATGTTGCTTTTCAGAAGCCCACAAAATTAGGCATCCACCTAGATATAAACATAAACCACTAGTACTTTTTCTATCAAGCTTACAACCAGTATAATCAGCATCATAATAAACAGTTAAATCTAACTTGCAACTAGTAGGATACCAAATTCCAAGTTCACATGTTCCAACAAGATATTTGAAAATTCTTTTGACAGCTAACATGCGACTTTCTTTAGGATTTGTTTAAAATCTAGCACACATGCACACACTAAATTGAATGTCAGGTCTAGAGGTTGTAAGATAAAGTAGAGAACCAATCATACCTCTGTATGTCTTTGGATCTACTGACTTACCAGATGAATCTTCCTCTAATCTTACATTTATGGCCATGGGTGTGCTTGAGTGCTTGAGGTGCTGAAAGTCAAATCTTTTTAAACGTTCTTTCACATACTTTGTTTGACTTATAAAATTTCTTCACTTGTTTGATGTACCTGCAATCCCAAGAAGAATTGTAAGTCACCCATCAAACTCATTTCAAATTCAGTTTTCATAAGATCAGCAAATTCAGTGCAAAGAGCTTTGTTTATAGACCCAAAATTATATCATTAACATAGAATTGGACAGCAATGATTTGATTATTGACAATTTTGATATGCAATGTTTGGTCTACATTACCTCTTGTGTAACCATTATTCAGTAAAAATGAGCTCAGCGGTCATACCAAGCTCTTGGAGCTTGCTTAAGACCATAAAGAGCCTTATAAGTCCTGAAAAACATGATCAAGAAATTTTTCATTTTCAAACTAAGATGTTGTTCTACAAAAAAATTTTTCTTGATGTAGCCATTCAAAAAAGCACTTTTTACATTCATTTGATATACTTTGAATTTCAAAGATGATGGAAAAGCAAGAAATATCCTCACAGCTTCTAGTCTAGCTATAGGGGCATATGTTCTTCAAAATCAATACCAAACTCTTGATTGTACCCCTTGGCAACTAGTCTAGCTTTATTCCTGACAACCTGCCCATTTTCATTTATTTATTTCTAAATACCCATCTAGTACCAATCACAGATTGATCACTAGGTCTGGGTACTAATTCCCACACTTGATTTCTATCAAATTGGTGAAGTTCATCATGAATTGCATTGATACAATCCTCACTGGTTAGAGCTTCATCAATAGACTTAGGTTCAAATTGGGAAATTAGTGCCAGAGGGTCTTCATTTATTGCATTCAGAAAAGATGTTCTAGTACTAACTCTATCATGCACATTACTAACTACATTCTCAATTGGATGATCTCTTAAAAATCTGTTTTCAGGAATTACCTCTTAAGGTTCATTCAGTCTAACAATATTACCTGATCCACTTATGGTAGGTGATTGATTGTCCAGATTTTTAAATGGATCTTCATTCTCTTCAATAGTTGGTGAAGATTCGACAATGAAGTCATCTTCTTCATTACTTTGAGGAACCCTGCAAGATGTAGAGTCATCAGTTTGATATGAATTTTCATCAAAAACTACATGTGGAGATTCTTCCACAGTTTTATTCTGAGAATGTAACTCTATATGCTCTAGAGATTTCTGAATACCAAGGAAAATGACTTCAAGACTTTTGGCATCAAATTTATCAATATTTTATTTATTGTTGTTATGTACAAAACACTTGCAACCAAAGATTTTAAAATAAGATAAGTTGACTTTTTATTTTTCAAAAGTTCATAGGGGGTTTTTCTGATTTTTGGTTTGACCAATGCTCTGTTCAAGATGTGATTTGTTGTGTTCACAGCTTCAGCCCAGAAGGATTTGGGCAATTTACTTTCCAGAAGCATGGATCTAGCCATTTCCACAAGGATTCTATCTTCCTTCCACAACTCCATTTTGTTCTGGAGTTATGGAGAAGAAATCTGTGGAAGATGTTCAGTTCAACATATAAATCAGAAAAAGCTTTGTTTCTCAAATTCTCCCCCATGTTCAGTCAAAATGGATTGATTTGATGTGAAAAACCCATTAAGGCAGTGGTACAAAATTTCCTAAATACTTGACAAGCATCACTTTTGTGGGATAGAAAGATTATCCAAGTGTATCTTGTAAAATCATCAATGATTACAAATCCATATCTCTTGCCACTAAGACTAAGAATTCTTATTGGCAAAAAGGTCCATATGAAGTAATTCTAGTGCCTTAGAAGTGAGTACATCATTGAAAGTTTTAAAAGATTTCTGGTTTATTTTCCTTGAGCACATATCTCACAAAGTTGATTCTCAACATTGGGAAGAGATTCAGGAAGTCCTTTAACCAGATTTAGCCTTAAGAGTTTATTTATTGTGTTGAAACTTGCATGACCAAGTCTTTTGTGTGATGTCCATGCAATTTCACTATTATTAGCAACCAAATAGATGTTTTCATCAAAGTTTTTATCAAGATTGATCATGTAGACATTGTTTTCTCTTTTTCAAAAGAATTTGATTTTTTCAGATGAAGAATCAAGTATTTTTCAAAAGTCTGATTCAGAAACAAGTTTGTGACCATTGTCACACAATTGGCTAATGCTCAAAAGATTGTAATTCGAACCATCAACTAACAGAACATTTTCAATTGAGTTTGAGTAGGATTTACCAACCTTCCCAGATCCAATTATTTTTCCTTTGTTTTTTACCTCCAAAAGTAAAGATCCTCCTTTCTTTTCAATGAACAATGAGAACATTGTTCTATCTACTGTCATGTGTCGTGAACACCCACTGTCAAGAAACCACACATTGAAGCTGGGTGCACAACCTTCCTGCATAAATCAGATCAGAGAAGAAAAGATTTTGGTACCTAAACATTGTTGGGACCATCAGTTTTTTTGAGCAAAAACATAAGCCTTTTCTGATACATATTGAGTTGTTTTTTTGTTTTTGTTTAGTTTCAGAAATGATTTCCCTCTTTGGTATTTTAACATCTGATTTGGAATGAAAACACCAGTGGTCTTCCTTTCATAAGCAGGAAATTATGCATTTTGAAATGATTGTTCAAGTATGGAAATCTAGACAAAGAATTATGTTGATATCCTGGAAACTTTGGATAGAAAGATTATGAATGGTACCAATGAGGATTATGATACCATTGATTCCAAGAATTGATCGAATTGGATTGATATGAAGTTCTGGATCTCCAATAATCATCATGAAAGTGTATTTTTGTGTTTTTTATAATTTTTCAGATTTTTATTTGAAGTTTTGTGAATTATCCTATTGTTGTTCAAAAGTGGATAGGTCGACCTATGTTGAGGCAATGTCGACCTATATTGAGGCAGAGTCGACCTATGTTTAGGTAGAGTCGACTCAATGACCATAGGCTTGGCCTTATGGTTAACTTGTGTCGACTTGTCTACAACATGTGTCGACCTGTGTTGTTTCTTCTGATTAGAGATTTTCTTTTTATTTTGATTTTTGATTGTTTCAGATGTTTTCTTTGACCCTTGTTTATTTTTTTTTCTGGACTAGTACTTTTTACAAATTTTATCAAAGGAATTTTTGAAGATTTTTCTTTCTTTTCAACAGGTTTATTTTTCACTGATTTTTCTGTGGTGAATCCTAGTCCATGTTTTTCAACATTCATTCTCAAACCTAACAAGACATCAAGATTTTCTTTTCCATTTGTGAACTTTTTTATTATTGATCCTTTTCAGCCAGCAACTTCTTATGTTCTGAATTTCATCTAAAGCTTGTTGTTTTTCATTTTGTTACATTTTATTATTTCAGAAAGTTTTTCAGAGTCATTGTTGGCCTTTTGAGATGCAATCTTAAATTCATCAGTTTCATTTAGAAGTTCTTCCTTTTCATCATGAAGTTTAGATATTTCATTTTCCAATTCAGAATTCTTCTATTTAAGGAAGTATCATGCATGACATTTTTTAAAAAAAATTTCAGATGTTTATTTTCTTTTTTTATTCAGAATATTTCTCAGCTAAAGTAGCATATGCATCTTCCCAATCTTTAATAGTATACTGTTCAAATGAAGAACTTACCTTTCCATCATTGTTGTTAGCCATAAAGCATAACTCCTCATTTTCTGAGCTTGAGGAGTTCTCTTCTTCATTCTCACTTTGGTCTTCATCCGACCAAGTTGCAATCATTGCTTTTGGCTTCTTCATTTTGTTGTTCTTCTTGTACCTGTCTTTCTTGACTTTAGGACAGCCTTCATATGTCCAGCTTTGTTGCACCTGTAGCAAATAACACCTTCACCAGCTTTTTGATTTCAGCCAGCAATAAAGTTTGAAGAAGAAACATTCTTTTTACCAGAAGAATATTTTTTCTTTCCATTGAATTTTCCTTTCTTGATTTTAAAATTTATGAATTGCCTAGTCATGAGGGCAGTTCATCCTCATCAACTCAGACTCTTCAGAACTTGATTTTTCTTGACTTTTCTCTTTGTTGCTTGATGAAGCTTTAAGTGCTACTGGTTTAGCCTTAAGCATATGTTCTTTAGTTCTTTTCAAATTTATTTCATAAGTCATTAAGGATCCTATGAGTTCATCAGAGAAATTTTTGGATAAGTCCTTAGAATCTTCAATTACTGTAGCCTTTGTGTGCCAGATAGATGATAGAGATTACAAGATTTTTCTTACCAAATCAACATCAGTGTACTCTTACCTAGTGCCTTCAGTCCATTGACAATTGTCATGAACCTAGCAAATATTTCAGAAATTGACTCATCGTTTTCATCATAAACATTTCATATTAAAAAACAAGTATGTTTGCTTTGGTTTCCCTAACTTGAGATGTTCCCTCATACATTAATTCAAGCTTATCCCACATTTCCTTAGCAAATTTACAAATGGATATTCTTGAATATCCTTAGGGTGAACTGCACACTGAAGCATGTTCATAGCACTATAGTTAAGAGTACCTTTCCTAATTTGCTCTCTAATCCAATTTTCCTCATCTCCCTGATTTTCATAAGGACCCTTATCAACTATTTTCTAGATTTCATAGTTTTGTGCTATTAGAAAAACTAGCATGCGATTCTTCCAATAGGAGTAATCATGCCCATCAAAAAATTGTGGTCCATTATGGAATGGTCCTCAGCTACAAATCCTCGAGAAAACAGGGATCAGATTAAGATGCAGTGCAAGAGTAACCAAGTAATTCAAGTAAATAGAACACAGATCAACAAAAGCAATCAAGTCAGATCAGAAATAGATATAACCTACTCTGATACCAACTGTAGGATCGAATTCGAGTATGGATAGATCTAGAAGGGGGGGGGGGGGTTTAGTCTAATAATCTACACCATTCATGCAAAAGCTTAAGCAATTTGATAATAGCTTAGAATTATAGATCCATTCAAACAAAACCACTTATTGATCTGACATGCGTAAGTGTGATTGTGTGGATATGATGTGTGAATCAATTGAAAAGAGAGTGAAAGAAAAATCCTATGCAATCATCTAGTGCAAGACGACATATCAAACCATTGCACAGGGATTTTTAGGTGGTTCGGAAATCACATCAGTGATTCCTACATCCACTCCTCTCATGTGTGAGGCTTCACACTACTTAAATCGGAGTACAACTCACACCGAGCACGATGACTCTAAAACACCTTGAGCATGACGACTTAACACACAGTTGGAGCATGAAGGCTCCAACACACCTTTGAGCTCGATGACTCAAAGCACAACCGAAGCACAACAACTCCAACCTCAGCACGATGGCTCAAACACACAGTGAGTGTGATGACTCAGAAACCTGAGCACTGCGGCTCAAACAATGAGCACGACGGCTCACACACTGGCTAGATCAAAAACATAAGAGATCATATCCTCTAGCAATGATCTGATTCACAGACTTAATCGTACACAGAAATCTGCACAGAACTTCATGCATAGATCTCTCAGACGAAAAAGAGATGAACACTCCAAGAAATATGTAAAATAGATGTGGGTTGGATGTTCCTCGGTGAAGAAGTCTTGCAGAAGCTTGAATTGAAGAGTCTTAATAGAATCTGATGAGGATCCTCTTCAATTCCCAATGCTCTGCTTCAGTGGGATCTGAATTGCCAAACTTATTCTTCTTCTGCTTCTCTCTTCTGCCCGATCTGCTTCCTTTCTTAGCACATCACAGCTTAGCCTTGACCACATGTTCCTTTGGATGTAATTGTTGGAAGGCTGGAGGCTCGCACACTCTGAATTGCTCTCTTGGGCGCTTGTTCTTCAAAACAGAGAATCCTTTTATAGCCTCCATGCAGTCCCTTTTATGTGAAGTGAATGTGCACAGTAACCTAGAAAGCATCTTGGGCTACCAGGTGTCCAAAAGGTCTTCATCATATTTCCACTTGGATGAAAGGGCAATTTAGTAAATATAGCATCTCTCATAAAGACCTCAGAACGAAATCTCAACCATTGGATTCATCCTCTGCACAATTCTGGATTGCACAAAAGGAGAGAGTCGATCTCATTCCTCAAGATAGTCTTCCTACTGACCACCATCAGTCCAAGGCTTACTGGTCAGAACGCTAGTGTCGACCTGACAGACACTTAGTGTTGACCTGATCATTAGATAGAGTCGACCTATTCAACAGACAGAGTCGACCTTCTATGTATTCCTCTAAAACTGGTTCACTCAATGGAAACTAGTGTTGACCTCACTCTCAGCTAGAGTCGACCTGACTGGCAGCTTGTCTTCAGGAACATGCTGGGCAGACTTTGAGAGTTGACCTGTCTACTAGATAGAGTCGACCTGTCTATGACTTTTTCTTCAGGAGTTGCTGGGTAGTCTAGTAGAGTCGACCTGTCTGTGAACTAGAGTTGACGTACTTTTGTAAAACTCTGTGAACCTGTACAAATGAAGAGTAGACCATCAAAACATGTCATTAACGGTAGGATATGAAATATTAAATATCAAGAACATGTTGTTTGAGCATTATTGTGATATATTCAATATGTACAATATGTCATCAATATGTCATCATCAAAAATAAAACATGAGTGATGTTTATTAGTTATCAGTAGAAAACATTATAAGAAATTCTAGAACACACTCAACACAACAAGGTGGCCACATTCTAAATCGCGACCAACACAGTAGTCGCCTATCAGTACTTGAATCGTGACGGTCCAACCCGTCTTCTTAAAGTTTGAATCGCGATCGGACAAGTCGTCATGTTTATAAAAACGTGATGACTGGTTCCGTCGCCTTTCAGACAGCAGAAAACCACCCAAAACTTCCATTCCCGAAATCACTCCGAAAGACTATACAGGGTGATAAAGTAGACGTTAAGCATTCATATAAAACCGTAAGCATGCGCTCTATCATGTTTACATGAATTTCAAACTAAAATCTATAAACCCTAATCTACACAACCCATACATGAGAAAACAAGGGTAAGTTCCCCTACCAACAGATGAAACGCAAAACCAACGCCGCCTTGAGGTTCCCGACATTTCGAAGCACCTCCTCGCGCTGGAACCACGCTGAACGGACAACAAAACACCAAAAATCGCCCCAAATTCCTTCAACAACCCTCCCTTCAGCTGAACAGTGCAACTGCATTGTTCGGCCAAGGGCAAAAGCCCAAAATACACAGAGGTTGAATCGTGACGTAATGGGCCATTGCATTTAAAATGCGACATACATGGTCATCGCAATTCAAACCCAACGATCCTGCATGCACCACACGGCGCTCATGCAGCCGCGCCCATGTAGAAGCGGTGCTAAATCGCGATGGAGTAGGTGGTTGCATTCATGTACGAATTGCGATGCCTGTGTTGGTCACGTTCTTAACGAACCCGCCAGAGGTCTAATTGGGCTGGGATCTCCAACCCTCCAGCCTCACACCCTGCTACACCAACCTGTAAACACACATACTCAACCAACAGGTAACATATTGACCCCCAAACCCCGTAAACTACAATCCGAACATTCAGGATATTACATACAGAGCCCAAGTGTACATGGGTACCCGACGCCCAGTGAGTACTATTAATGTAGCTTTTTCTAAATATTTTTATCATTAATTCCTTGGCTAACTTGACCTGTGTTTGCAGCTTGACCCCCGAGGGTAGGATTGCTTCCCTTGAGGGCATCCTCCACTCCACCATCCAGTAGAGGAACAATCTCCAGCAGACAGTGATCGAGCTGGGGAGTGCTTCCCTTCCTGTCTCTCACATTCTTACTTTAGTTTTCTAACTTTGAGCTCTTCTCTTGTAGCATGCCCAGCTAGAGCAGGCTTGACGGATGGTGGGTGGCACTTCCTTCTCACGCGACAAGCTTGGCACTCCGTGTTGGAGGGCCAGCTAGCTGCACCAGTGGCCCAGGCAAAGAAGGCCCTCACCCGCTTCATGAGTGGGTGAGTTACTAAATTCATGCCCTTTATACCTTATTTCTCTATTGACACATGTTTTGACTTGCAGGAGGCTGAGTTAAGGGGTGCTCTAGCACAGACGACTAAGCTAGAGATGAAGATGGCAGAGCTATACCTATGCCCTTAGGCAGACGAGGTAGCGGGCCTACGTTGGGAGGTTGACGAGCTCTGCTCATAGCTAGGGACAGAGTGGCAGACCATCTTGATGATCCAGGCGAAGATGAGGGGGCTGAAGAGGGCCCTGGCACTAGTTAGCCATAGTCACCCATCGGCCAGCAGGAGTGGTGCTCGTAGCACCTCAGCGGGCACTACCTGATAGGTTCCTCCAGACGATGGAGGAACAAGGAGGAGGCAAGGCGACATGAGGGAGCAGATGAGGGGAGCACAACAGGACCAAGGTAGATGGCCCCTCCACCCTCTTTCTCTCCTGAGGGTACAGGGGAGAGTGGTTAAGGACTTGTACTCTTCTCACTTTTTGTTTATTACGTATTATGATGATGTGCAGATATATTGATACAAAATGAATACCTTTTTTGGCCATGGAATGTAATTGTGTGATAGTGACGAGTAAGATATGAGTGCCGCTTTCTTTCATCTGCTGCGACCTGCACACTTAACAAAAACATGAAAGCAAGTTAGATACCTTCTTTGACTTAGCCCCTGCCTTGAGCATGATGAGCAACCAACCTTGATAATGGTCAAAAGGCTAAGCATTATTAAATAGGCAGAAAGAAATAAGTAAACAAATGGCATCCATGAATGAATGAGTAAAATATTTTTGGGTTTCGAAATCATTTGATTTGAAAATATTCAATTTTTTGGAGTTCTGAAATATTTGATTTTCTTAGAGTTTTGAAATATTTGGCTTTTTTTGTTTTGAAATATTTGTTTTTTAGTTTTGAAATATTTGATTTTTTTGGGGTTTGAAAATATTTGGGGTTTTGAAATATTTGATTTTTTTTCGATTTTGAAATGCACTTAGAGCCGGCATTAGCCCTTCCTGAAATAAGACACGTGAGATGGAAGGTACTTACCCTTTTGGGCCACAACACATAGACCAATTCAAACCGCTGGTTAGGAGTCTTATTTGCCAAGGGCCTTACTAAGATAGGAGGTACGCTTAGGAGTTACATGTCATGGGTGGCTGCCCCTAATTGACATTAAATGGAAGATTATTTAAGGAAAGTCTATTGTAGGTTTAAGGACGTTTCGACTTCTACCCACATCATACCCCTCAAAGATTAGGTCTGTTGCATTGAGACTTTGTTGTTTTTTCTTATGTATTTATTCTGTCTGGGGCATGCATATGACCGGGCTCATGAGTGTTTCACGAGGACTTTGCCACTCTTTGCCATGCCCCTATTCTATTATTTTTCTTTCTTTTGCTTCTTTGTTTCTTTACTTTTGATATTTTCATACTTGACCATCTCTGTTTGAGACTTCCTCTTGTTAGTGTGTGCTTAAGGTTGATGGCCTCGCCCTTACGCCCCTTACCACTACACTTTGACTGATTTGGGGAGAGAATGACCTTTGCACCACTCAAGCATGGCCTACATAGCCACAACATCTACTAAGTGTAGCTGCTCGGCTTGTCGTGTGTGGTGTTGGTCCTAATTTAGGCAATCCTTGACGACTGGGAATGGACTGACTGCATCAGTTAACAAGGGGTCATCCCTAATCTAAGTGTTGTGGCCTCACGCCTATAGATCTAGGGATAGAATCTTTTAAGGTACAACCCATTCCACGGATGTGACAATTCTACACCCTCAGCATTGATTAGGCGATAGGCATTTTCTGGATACACCTCTTTCACTATGTATGGACCTTCCCAATTTGGTTGTAGTTTAGACCTTGGACCTCCAAGTTTGATAAAAATACATTTCAAGACCATATCAACCTCTTGAATTTTCGTTGAATTACCTTCTTTCAAAGACCTCGAGATTCGCCTTTGATATGAGAGCACATGATCGACTGCCTTTAGCTGCCATTCATCTAAGAGTTCCAATTGGACTAGCAACGCCTATCGACGTTCGTCAAGATTAAGGTCCTTATCATGTTGGACTCTTAGCGAAGGGATCAAGATCTCGTATGGAACTTCCGCCTCCATCCCATAGGTGAGAGTGTATGGGGTTTGCCCAGTGGGAGTACGGACAGAGGTACGGTAAGCCCATAGAGCCTCTATTAGCTTTTCTGGCCAATCAGCGAATTTATGACTCAAAATTTTATTTAAGATTTTAAGAAGAGTTTTGTTAGTTGCTTCAGCTTGGCCATTGCCTTGTGGGTATTATGGAGATCAATGATGTAGAGTGATATTGCATTTCTCACAGAGGTCCTGAAGTTCTTATGAGATGAATTGTGGCCGTTATCTGTGACGATGCTGCTTGGCACTCCAAATCGCGATATGATATTCTTCATAATAAAGCAGCACACTGTGGATGCTTTGATTTCTTTAAATGCTTTTGCTTCTACTCACTTGGTGTAATACTCAGTTGCTATTAAGATAAGGATTTTTGCTTGGTTTGGCATTAGGATCACCAAGGGGCCCAACAATGCCAAAAGCCTACATGGAGAATGGTCAAGGTGTGGAGAGTGGATGAAGTGAGGATGAAGGAGCATAAATTCTATCAGCATGGAGTTGGCATTTGACACACCTACGAGCGTAGATTACACAGTCTTCTTCTAGGTTGGCCAGTAGTAGCCCTACCTAAAGATCTTCTTAGCAAGCATCTGACTGTTGATATGCCCTCCGCACTCACTAGCATGGGCTCCTTCTACCACTTTCCAAGCTTCGTCATCATTAAGACATCTCAGATGAACTCCATTAAGAGCCCATTTGTACAAAACTCCTTCGATGACTGTGTACCTTAAGGTAGATCTTCTTATGGCCTTGTGATCTTGTGAGTTTGCCCTTAAGAACGTGATGACTAATTACAAAACTAACGCAACAGGGTGCAGTGTCGCGACCAGTATGCGGCGGCCCGATACGTTGACTTCAAACCCAGTGGTCAAACTCTGATAGTTAAAGTGCAAACCTTGACGGGACGATACGTCGTGATAAAGACAACACCAACCCGTACACCAAATCTCGACGGACCACACCGACACCTTCAAAAAGAATGCGACGAAACAAGTGGTCACATTCAAAACCAACAGATCCAACCCAATCGGAACACATGAACGCGACAGCCCAAGGCATCGTGTCCAAACCAAAACACAACGGTTTTAGCCCGTCGCCTTCTCAAGCAGACGGTTGAACCCCATTTCCTCCTCCAGAAAACCATCCACACACCATGCAATTCACACTTAAGCTCATAAAAAGAAGACTGAGCTACCATGTACTATCATATCATGCTTTTAAAACTTTAAGCTATTTAATTAACATGAAATAAAAGGGGAAGTCTCCCTACCCACTCGAAGAACCCGCAGAACTCAAGAAACACCGCACCATGGGCAAGTCCATGCTCCGGACGTCCTCCTCGCGTGGAACCCACGCCGAGCCAGCCATTTGGAAGCTAGAAACACTAGAAGAGCCGCAAAACCTCCTCCCCTCCACCGGAAAGAGCCACCTCTGTTCTATCTGGCCCGAAACAGAGCAATAAATGCCACAGCCAAAATCGCGATGTAGGCAGACGTCGCATTTAACATGCATTAAACAAGACAGACCAAATCGTCGCCAAACACGCTGCACATCGGAAAGGCAGTTTGGTGAATCGCGATGTAGAAGCCGTCGTGTTCAAAATGTGATGACATACCCCGTCACCAACTTCACCAGAAAACTTGCAAGCTATATGGGCTAAAAGTTAAGGCCCACAACACCCACAGAAGACCCGGAAGCCACAACCAAGGCTCATTGACCCCACATTGCCATGATCACCATGCCAGAACCATTAAACACGGATCCGAACAGCCACGACGTTATGGTTTCCTGCAAGTTTGGCAAGATTTGAGAACCTCTAGACCCACCAAAAGACGGATTATTCATGAATAGCAAGGGTCGGAGTGGGAATAGGAAAGCCACTTGTCATGTGCATGTTCAGAAAATAAGAACGTGACGAGCGATCTGTCGCTACAAGATAGCCCCTCATCGATACATTGAATTCCATAGAAGAAAGTCTTGAAGCATTTTCTGGCGATTTTTCAAAGAATTAAATGACAAACGAGAACGTGACGTATCGGGCTATCGCCTTCTTGACATAATCGATTATTTTCTAGAAGGCAATCGATTGATAGCATGAACCCGACATGAATGGCGTCACAACAAGGTTGTTCAGGAATCGATTGATGGGAAACACGGCATGAAGGGCGTCGCCTCCTAAATATAAACGTGACTATGTTGTGGTTGCCTTCATGATCTTTCAGTATATGTTCTATTCAAAATATCTTTTCTCCTTACATGGGTATCAGATTGGCACACAGTTTGAGGTGTTGGATTTCCAACTCAGAAAGCTACAAAATGATATGATGAAGGCTGAATGATTAGACCAGGAAGAAGCCCACCATAGTAATGAACTAATAGAGAGACACCATGATCCGATAAAGCCAGCTCAATGATGATGAACCAACGTGGGGCTTCAATGATGTGATAACGAATTTGACTCAACTTATGTGTCAGAAGTAGGTGTCTACACTTACTATTATGTTTGTGTGCTTGTAAGCAGTTGACAGTAAAACACCAATACAGGATTGAGGGGGAGCAGATTGGCCACGAACAACTATGTAATATGTAGTAAGTATGACAGTATGAATTGGTATTGTCTATTTAATATTTTTAGATCATTTTTTGAGATTGTTTTAACATTTTAGTTTAGAGAATAAAGAATGTTTGTAACATTTCAGTTTAACAATTGAATTTTCATTTTCTATGATAATAGCAATTTGTTCTTTATCTACAATATGTCTTTGCCTTGCAGGCTATACATCCAGGGGATGATTCTCAGATACATGAGGAACACTTCTCATCCACTTCTCAGTCTGGTATGCCTCCTCATATTCATTCAATCCAATTGGGATTTCTCCGTTTGAGTTTCCTCTGATTTAGTTCTGAAATATTATGACATGTCTGGGCTTAAACAAAAATGCTTTTGTCTACAATGCCTACTTATCCTTGATCTTTATTTACGAAAATTTTTCCATTGAATTTGAAAATATATGGTCTCATTATGGTTATGTAATAACATTTCGTTTCTCATTTAATACCATGTTTAATAGTTGCTTGTGACAAATGTAAATGTACATTTGTTTTCAAGTTAAGGTGTAAGTTATCACTGATATAAATGGGCATCTTCTAGAGGATAACAAAAACTTTTTTTTTTTCTCCATTACAGTGTTCTTTGTGGTTTATCAATTTCTTTGTTTATCAGCATGGATTGGAGTTGGATGGATCATCCTAAGCATTCTAGGGAATACTCAAATGGTGTGGATATATTTCTTCAATTTTCTTATCAATCTTTGAGAAATGATGCAACTATGAGGTTCCCTTGTTTAAAATGTGTATGCTCTTACAAATGAAAGTGAGAGACAATTAAGGAGCATTTATATTTCAATCGAGTCATGAAAGATAAGAAAATTTAGAAGTTTCATGGTAGTGGTTTGATTTCTAACAAGTCATCAACATTTCCTAAGTCAAGTGAATATTCCTTTTTCTCAAAGGATGTTGGTATGCAAGATATGTTACACGATGTTTTTGGAATGCCGAATATTGAAGATGCAGAGTCTAATTGTGTTGATGATGGTAATAGGGGTTGTAATGAATTTTACAAGTTGATTGAAGATAAGGAACAACCATTGTTTCCAGGATGTAAGAAACTTAATAAGATCACTATTGTAATTTGTTTGTTCAACATAAATTGCATGGGAATAATGAGTAACAAAGCTTCTAACTTGTTATTGATTTTGTTAAAGGAAGCCTTTCTAAAAGGTGAGGTTTTGCTTAGTTCTTTTTATTAAATGAAAAAAACTTATTGGTGATTTGGGGTATAACTATTGTATGATTGATGCATGACCCAATGATTGTGTATTATATTGGAAGGACTTTGAAATGTATGAAAAATGTCCTCAATGTGGAGAATCACGATGGACTACATGTGAAGAGGTTGTGTTGACATGGAAAATAAAGTAGCCAAAAAAGTTCATCACTTTCCTTTGATTCCAAGATTAGAACGGTTGTACATGTGCTCTAAATTTTCTTCAAATATGAGGTGACATCAAGATGAGTGGTTCGAAGATGGCATTTTAAGGCATTCAGCAAATTTTGCTTGTTGGAAATGTTTAGATGCAATTGATAATTTTGGTACAGAGGTTCAAATATCCGATTGGGTTGGGCAAGTGATGGTTTCAATCCTTTTAAGACAATGAGCGTCAATCATAGCACTTGGCATGTGCTTTTGTTACCATATAATCTTCCTCCATGGTTTGGTATGAAGGCACCCAATATATGTTGTACTTTGAAGATTTTGATGATCATAAAAACACTAAATTTAGCTCATGTTCAGAAAATCACAAAAACACTAAGTATAATTCATGTTCATGACCCAAGTGTTTGATCTATTCATATTTAATTTGAGGGTCTAATTGTGTGTTGTGTCCAGTAAGTTTGTCCAAAAGTTGCACTTGTAGTGGACAATACAAAATCCAAGACTTGGACAAAACAACAAAAGCTAAGACTGGAAGGTCAGCTGTAAAATTGACAATTGAACGACCGACTTGCATAAATTGGTCGACCGATAATGAGAGCATCGATTGTAGAACAAGCCAATCGATTGAAGAACGATTGCCCAATCGATTGATGACCAAGTTGAAAGTCGGATGACTAATTTGGAAAAGTCAGACGACCGACCTAGCCAGTACAGGTTGGCACTGGGATAGTCAGGAAGTCGGACGACCAACTTGAAGAAGTTGGTCGACCGATTCACCGGCCGAAGTGCCAGTCGAAGCTAAGTCAGAAGTTAGACGATCGATTCTCTATAATCAGACGACCGATTGTCCATCTGAATGCTAGTCGATTTGTCAGCCGAAGCCCAGTCGAAGTAAGGCAGAAATCGGACAATTCTGACAATTCCATATTTGAACTTTCTAAAAAGAGTCCTATGAAGATCCAATTCTTTTCAAACATAGAGGGACAATTTGGGATTATAAATACAACATGTTCCCATGTTTTGGAAGAAGACAACACACCTCCCAAAGGTCATATCATGCCCTAGAGTTTAGAGGAGGTTCGTGAAGCCCTAGGAAGAGCCAGGAGACACTTTAATCTTGTAGAAGCCTGAAGAATGAATCTTCATCATCCAGAGGCCTTCCAGACGTACTTTAGAGGTGTTCTTCATCAGAAAGGCGAGTACTTGGTGCTGCTACTTGCATGACCTCGTTCAGAAGAGATGTACGTCGGCCAGTTCTTTAACTGAGTCATCATCGTGCAAATACGACCACAAAGGCTGAATTTCTATGATAGAAGAACTCTAGACCTTACTGTTTAGATTGTTGTCCTCCTATTCACATTCTTTTTATTGTTCTTTCTAGAACTTTGAACATACTATGTGTGTGCTCAACTATGAGCACTTTGTTGTTGGTGTGTAGTGCATGCGCACATACACGCTGGGTTGTCTTGTCCCCGAGAAAAAAAGGTGGGGTTGTGGTTGTCCCTAGAAACAACAGTGTGTGTGTGGGTTTTCGCTTGTACCTGGGAAACAAGCTAGTGGAAATCCTCACAGGGGTGTGGGGCAGTGGACGTAGATGCACACAGGGGTGTGTTTGTCAAACCACACTATAAATCCTGTGTATTATGGTTTGATCCATACCTACTACATCCGTTTTATACACACTAGGTTAGTTGGTTTTGTGTATATACTTGTTATTCCACTGTGCATCTAGCTTAATAGGTTTGCTTGTTTAAGTCTAATATATTCTGGGTGTAAACGTTTTTATTGGGCATTAACCAATTCACTCCTTCTGTGTTGGCTGTCCATCACATCCCCTCATTTCAATTGGTATCAAAGCAGGGCCCTTGATCTTACAGTGATTCTGTGTGCGATGGCCAGCAAAGGATAAGTGCTTGAGGGTCGTTCTATCAACCATTCACCATACTTTGATGGCAACAATTATTCCTATTGGAAAAACCGTATGCAGGTCTTTCTCAGGGCTGAAGACTATGAGATATGAAAAGTTGTAAATATTGGTCATTATGAGTTGCCAGAGGATGAAGAAAAGTGGACGGAGGATAGCATTACAAAATCCAAGACAAATTTTAGTGACTTGAATATTTTGTAATGTGCTATTCATCCTGATGAATATTCCCAAGTTTCCATGTGTAGTTCAACAAAGGAGATGTGAGATAAATTGAAGCTTATCTATGAAGGCACAATAGAGGTCAAGGAGGCCAATGCCAACATCCTGGTCCATGAATATGAGATGTTCAAGATCAACCTGGTGGAATAATTTCTGACATGTTTGCACAGCTCTTCAACATCATCAATGGACTGAAGGCACTTGGGAAGAACTACATGAACACGGAGATAGTCCGTAAAGTTCTGAGGTCCCTCCCACCGGTGTAGCACACCAAGTCCACAGTCATTGAAGACTCCAAGAACTTGTCAACCATCACTGTGGAGGAGTTGATTGGGAGTCTCATGACATATGAGATCAACCTGAAGCAAGAGGAGGCCGAGCAACCCATTCTCAAGCAAAAGGACGTGGCGCTACTACGAAATCCAAGGTATACAGCTTTGAAGAAAATTCCTCAAGTGAATATAAGGAGGAAGTGGCCAAGCTAGCCCATAGCTTCAGAAGGTTTCTAAAAAAGAAGCCACAATATGTGTCATCTTCCAAAGACTATAAGGGGAAAAAACAAGCAAGAGGACTCTAGTACAAAAATAGAAATGATCTACTATGAGTGTCGAGGAATTGAACACATGGGATCCGAGTGCTCAGGATTTCTGAAAAAGTAAAACAAAATCAAGGTAAAAAAGCCCAAAACCATAGTCACCATATAGAGTGACTCTGACCAGTCATCATCCGAGGTCGAAGACCCAAGAAGGAGGAGTGCAGTCTCATAGCTATTGAAGATGAATCTCCCAAAGTAAGCTTACTCTGAGGGAATTGGATGCATGCATGACTTCTTCTAACTTCTACAATGAATATGGTCTTTCAAGAAAATCAACCTCCAACTGAGATAACCTTTTCAAATTTAGCACCTCCTGCAGGTTCACCATTTGCCTGTTTGCAGATTCCCATCTTTTACCGAAGTGCCCCATCAATTCTCTAGCAATTTCTTATTGATGGTGAAGCTCACTGCCCTTCTCATCAATCAACCAGTCCACTCTGTTGCTCCCTCTTCTGATTATGTTGAGGTGTGGAAAAGTTTGGTATTAAGATCTCCCTCCTTCAGCCAGGACACCCTTGATTTTGTCTCCAAAATATTTCCTCTATGTGCAACAGTTCTGCCAATTTTTATTCCTTGATACCACTTCAGCTTCCTGTAGTGCATTCAGTGGTTTTTGAGCTTCCACCAATTGGAGGTTGAGGAGGGACTCTTGTGTTCGTTAATTTGTTCATGAAGGTTGCCCAGAGTTCTTGTTCCAATTTCTTAGAGCAATTTTGTTTTCCTGATTTTCTCAACAAATTTTTTAAGGCCATCACCTCTTACATGCTGCCCCCAAGCTTCTCTAATGGTCTGAAGACAATCTTCCCTCTTCCACCAGAAGTCTCCAGCTACAACCCAAGTGATAAGATTGTCCATGTCATTAATTATGATGTAACCACCCAAGTGCTAAGTATAGAAGTTGATGACATCCACTTATGTACAGCACATGAATGTTTTGTGCACAATTTTTATTATGCATTATGGTGAGCACATTTAATAGGGATGTCTCACATCAACATTGTGATATTTGATATACCTCTTATTCCTAATTTAAAACTTTTAAAAGTGAAGTAACACATTTTTCTAAGGGCACCCCCACTATTGTATTAGGCTAGTAATTAATAAAAAATTCAAAAAAGTAACACATTTTAATAGGTGCAATAAATATTTTTCTATAACAGCGGAAGTGAACAGTAAAGGAGGGTTGAAGACGCAAGCAAAGAGTGGGAAGCATATCACCTCTATGAAGTAACGGAGCATCAGTACATATATAGGCAATTTGCAAACTAGGTGCACTAGGCGTTTTAACTTTATACACTATAAGAAATCTTAGCTCTGCCTATGAAAGTTTCTTACAGTTCAGTATATTGTAAGCTATTCGTATGGATAGACATATCTATATCTATGAACTGTACGTGTCGTAAGGATATCAGACGAAGTTGTTCATGAATTTTAAGATGTACTTATCCCTATGCCGTGATACTATAAGTATATAACAAAATCATTGACCTAGGAAGTGTGTTACAGTAAGTATATAACAAAATATATTATTAACTTTTGCACGCTCATCGAAATAAGCCCTCCTACGCAAAGATAGAAGAGAAAAACCCCTCCTTCCCCTGGCCTCCACTCTCAACTTTCTTGCAGCGACGAAAGGGGTTTAGGGCAAGCAGCGGCCCATAGGAAATTTGCAGCGGCAGCAGGCGGTGTCCGTAGAGAAGACTCGTGGCGGCGGTAGGTAGTCTCCGCAGTGGAGGAAAATTACGACGGCTGCAGGTGGCATCTTCAGTGAAGGAAAATCGCGGCGTTCAGACCCTACCCCTCTCTCACACGTAAGTACATTATCATTCACACTGGATTTGGCGACTTGCTGGTGAGGTGGAGGCGGGTGGTCACTGGACTAGTGATTGGGAGGTGGAGGGGGCGCCGACAGGGCCCAGGTTGTTGCTGGACGTGAGGGAGAATCAGATTGTGAGGGAGATGGAGGGGATGACAGGCGGGGAGGAGGTGTGCCAATAGGGGATGCTGCTGGATGTGAGAGGGGAGGGGTGTGCTCATGGCTTGTGGGGGGTAGGGGAGGTGGCAAATGTATTGGGGGGAATGGGGTTGCCAGACTGGGCATTGGGAGGGGGATGGAGGGGATGACCGACAGGAGGAGGTGGCGTGGACAAGGGATGTTATGGACATGAGGGGGGAGGGATGTTGTTGGTGGCTTGTGGGGGGTGGGGGAGTTGTCAATATATTGGGGGGGAATGGGGTTGCCAGACTAGGCATTGGGAGAGGGATGGAGGGGATCACCGATGGGGGGAGGTGGCGTTGACAAGGGATGCTTTTGGACATGAGAGGGGAGCATTTTGTGGGGCGTGGGGGAGGGGGCAACGTATTTGGGGGAATGGGGTTGCCAGACTGGGCATTGGGAGGGGATTACCAGTGGGTGGAGGTGGCGCCGACAGAGGATGCTACTGGACATGAGGGGGGAGGGGTGCTGCTAGACATGAGGGGGGAGGCGGCTGCTGACAGGAGGTCAGCACCATAGCCTACTGGGTAATTGAAGCTTCATGTTATCGTATGCATCTTCTATAAAGAAAAAACTTTTTCTTTCCCACTTCTTGGATAGTAAGATCATGTTTGTGTTGGGTTGAGTGTGAAGACAATTCATTTCCCCTCATATTTTGATGATGACAAGGTGTGATTTTAATGCAAAATAATTGGAACATGTTAGATGCATCACACATGTTATGACCACATTGAAAAAGCATGTTTCCAAACATATTTATCATTTATATTCATGATAAATCAATGGACTAATGATTTATATGTTTATTTCTCAGGGACACACAATTTCTTCAGGGTAGTGTCGACACACCCCATACTAGTGTCGACACAATGCTCCAAGCCCTAGGCCAAAAGATGAAGAAATGATCAAGTAGTGTCGACACAACATCAAGTCAGGTCGACACTAGACCCAGTTCCCAGTGAGCCCTGTCAACAGGCCTGGACAGGGTGTGACACTAAACCAGACGGTGTCAACACTAGAGACCTCTCCCAGAAGGCCTGTTTTGCAGTATTCTACAGTGTGTCGACACGAGATGAAGTGGTGTCGACACTAGAGAACTCTCCGAGGGAAGTCAGTCTGCCAGTCTGGGACAGTGTGTCGACACTAGACCAAGTCAGGTCGACACACTCCAGAAACATTATGACTTAAAGTTTCTCCTGGACATGTGGCACCCTAGGGAATTGCTGGATCGGCCTTGGATCGTGTGCTCACGACCCCCAAGGGTACTTTTGACTATTTGGGGTATAAATACCCTCCTATTGGCCATCCAACATAAGAGAACCCTTTTCAGAGCCCTCCAGAAATCCTTTGGTGGCAAGAAGAGTTCTCCTCCCGTTCTTGCTCTCCTGGTGATTCCTCAATCCAATTCTCATCTGTCCAAGCATGAGAAGTGGAGTTTGATCACTGAAGATGCAATTGGATCACTTAAGGAAGCAGATCAAGTGGAAGCAGTCGAGTGAGAAGACTTCAGGAAGATCCCAAAGCTCAAAGTGCAGAGTATCGCCCAGGGACTTCAAGGATTCAAGATTCTTCACAATTCGACCTTCTACAAGGGAGTACATCTGAAGAATGATCATTCATATAATTCTTCAGTTCCCTTTTCTCTTCTGAGTGATTCTGAGATTGTGCATGAGTTGTTGCATAAGTCTCATGAATTAACTCTTGATAGATCAGACCTATTGCTAGAGGATCTGAATCTTGTATTTCTTTCTACCAAGTTGTTTGTGAGCCTTTGTGCTCATGGTTTCTCAGTCGTGTACTCAGGTTGTGGTTGAGCAGTCTTGCTCAGCTTTCTAGAGTAGTCTTGCTCTAGAGGTCGTGAGTTGTAAACTAAGGTTGTTGGAGTTGTCAGGCTCCAGTGGGTGTGGTGTACCCAAGTTGTTAGTGGATCCTCACTGTGTGAGGGGTGGATGTAGGAATCACATGGTGTGATTTCCGAACAACCTAAAAATCTTTGTGCAGTGGTCTGATTGTGATTGAATTTCCATGTGTTAGATGCATGCATAGGACCTTTGAATTCAAATCTAATTAACTTGTTCACACACACCTTTTTCACAACTCACTTAATTTCTCTTCAGATCTGTGAAAAATTCGTTTTCAAATTGTCTCTGATTCAAAAGTTTTTCTAAATTGGCTAAGCTTCCGCAATAGTTGGCCTAGATCTATTCAACCCCCCCTTCTAGATCTTGTCCGCATCATTTCTCGATCCTACAATTGGTATCAGAGCGGGTTACACTTGATCTGATCTGATCTGAGCACTTTCTGATTGTTTTGTGTGTTTAATTGTTTGCTTGTCTGTTTGCTGAATATCTCTTCTTTGCACCATTTAATTGCTTCAATGGATTCAAGAGGGTTCATGGCTGAGGGTCACTCTATAATAGGCACCCTTTTTCAATGGGACTGACTACACTTATTGGAAGAATAGAATGCAGGTCTTCCTAAGAGCCCAAAACTATGAAATATGGAAGGTAGTCGGTAGGTCCCTATGAGAATCAGGGGGAGGAAGAGACCTGGACTAGGGAACAGATTAGGAGGGCCACTTTGAATTATAGTGCCATGAACATGATCCATGTGCAGTCCACCCTAAGGAGTACTCAAGAATCTCAATGTGCAAATCTGCCAAAGAGATGTGGGATAAACTTGAGTTACTCTATGAGGGAACATCCCAAGTGAAAGAAACCAAGCTAACATTCTTGTCTTTGAGTATGAATTTTCATGATGAAATCTAATGAGACAATTTCTGAAATGTTTGCCAGGTTTATGATCATAGTGAATGGACTGAAGGCCTTAGGTAAGGATTATTCTGATGCAGACTTGGTAAGGAAAATTCTACGCTCTCTTTCTTCAATTTGGCACACAAAGGCCACAGTCATTGAAGATTCTAAAGATTTGTCCAAAATCTCTTGGATGAATTAATAGGATCCTTAATGACTTATGAAATCAATCTAAAAAGAAATGAAGAACATATAATTAAAACCAAGCCAGTAGCACTAAAGGCCTCTTCAAGTAACAAAGACAAGAATCAGGAGAAAACCAGTTCTGATGAGTCTGATTCTAATGAGGATGAGATTGCCCTCATGACCAGGCAATTTAGAAAATTCTTAAAATATAGAAAAGGAAATTTTTTGGGAAAAAGAAAATTTCATCAGGTAAAAGAAACACTTCCTTTTCTAATGTTAATTCAATAAGAATCAAAAATCTGATGAAATTGTCATTTGTTACAGGTGCAACAAGCCAGGACATATGAAGGGAGAATGTCCTGAAAACAAGAAGGAAAAACACAAAAAGATTCACAAGTTCAAGAAGCCAAAGGCCATGGTAGCCACTTGGTCTGATGAAGACTCAAGTGAAAAGGAAGAAGAAGAAAAATCCTCAAGTTCTGAAAGTGAGGAAATCTGCTTCATGGCGAATAGTTCAGATGGAAAGGTAAGTACATCCTTCGAAGACTATTCAATTGGGATTGGCAAGATGCATATGCTGAGCTTGTTGAAAAATACTCTGAAATAAGGAAGAAAACAAGCATCTCAAAAAGAAAATGGAAAACATCATGAATAATTATTCCTCAAACAAAAGAATTGTGAATTAGAAAATGAGGTAGGAACTTAGTGAAGAAAAACAAAATCTCCTGAACATAATTGATGAGCTTAGCTTGCCTCTCAAAAGGCCAACCATGAATACAAAAAATGTCTGAAAGGCTGGAATGGAACAAAAGGAAAAACAACAAAAAATTGATGAAGTCAAAAATCTAGAAAGCTAGCTAAAAGAAGAAGTCATTGAAACTTTCACAAAGGAAAAGACAATTTAGAGGCTTACTGGGGGCTAAAATGAAATCAGTTTCTCATGGACTCGGATTCAACAAATAAGAATCTAAGAAAGACAAATCTGAAGAGAAAAAGGATAAAGCACCATTGATTAAATTTGTCAAGGTCCTAGTCTTGAGAACAATGAAATCAAGCAAACATCAAGCAAAACAACAAAAATTTCAAAAACTCAGAACAAAAATAAGTCAACCAGGTCGACACAGCTACATGACAGGTCGACACCAGTCCACAAGAAGAAGGATTCTGTGACTGTTGTGTCGACACCAGTCAAGGAAAGGTCGACCTGCTCAACATCAACAAACACAAACCACAAAACCAAAAATTCAAATAAAAATTTGAAAAATAAGAAAAATTCAAAGGAAGTCATTCATAAAAAACCTTGGACCTCCAAGACAGCATATCAAGCTAATTGGACCAATTCTTGGAACCAATGGTATTCCAACCCATTTTGGTATCATCCCCAATTCTTCTATCCAAATTTTTTGATGTGCCAACAAAAATCTTGGAATTCCACCTCCTCATCTAAACTCTCATGTCCAAATGAAAAACTCCCCTCCTGCTGAAAACAAGAACACTGGTGTTTTCATTCCTAAGGGAAAGAATAAATTGAAAAAAATAGAGAACACCACTGTAATAAAACAAAAATAAAAAACAAATCAAATTTGGGTGAGAAAAGATTTGATGACTATGTTCAAACATTCTGATGGTCCCAACACTGTTTGGGTACCAAAATCTTCTATCCATTGATTGATTTTACAAGAAGGTCGTGCACCCAATTCAAATGTGTGGTTCCTTGACAGTGGGTGTTCAGGACACATGACTGGAGACAAAGCCAAATTTTCATTCCTGATTGAGAAGGAGGGAGGTTCAGTAACTTTTGAAGGTAAAAATAAAGGAAAGATCATTGGATCTGGAAAGGTTGGTCAATCTTCCTCAAACTCTGTTGATAATGTTTTGTTAGTTGATGGGTTAAATTACAATTTGCTGAGTATTAGCCAACTATGTGACAAAGGTCACAAAGTTGTGTTTGAATCTGATTTCTGTAAGATAATTGATTCATCAACTGATAAAATAAAAATTTTTGGAAAAAGGGAAAACAATGTTTATATGATCAACCTCAATAAAAACTTTTCTGAAAATCTTTGCTTTGTTGCCAATAAAGATGAAATTGCATGGACTTGGCACAAAAGACTTGGCCATGCAAGTTTCAGAACAATGAATAAATTGTTAAGGCTGAATTTGGTTAAGGGTCTTCCTGAATCTTTCTCTAATATTGAAAATCAAGTTTGTGGGATTTGTGCCCAAGGAAAACAAACAGGAAATCTTTTAAAACCTTCAATGAGGTACTCACATCTAGGCCACTAGAATTACTTCACATGGACCTCTTTGGTCCAACAAGAATTCTAAGTCTAAGTGGCAAGAGATATGGGTTTGTGATCATTGATGATTTTACCAGATTTATCTGGGTTATCTTCTTGTCCCACAAAAGTGATACTTGCATTGAGTTCAGGAATTTCTGTACCACTGCCTTAACAAATTATCCATATAAAATCAAAAACATTTTGACTGATCATGGGGGTGAGTTTGAAAAAAAATCCTTTTCTGATTTATGTGCTGAACTTCACATATTTCACAAGTTTTCTTCACCAAGAACTCCAGAACAAAATGGAGTTGTGGAAAGAAAGAATAGAACTCTTGTGGAAATGGCTAGAACCATGCTCCTTGAAAGCAATCTGCCCAAATCCTTCTGGGCTGAAGCTGTAAATACAGCAAACTATATTCTCAATAGAGCATTGGTCAGACCAAAAATCAGGAAAACCCCTTATGAATTGTTGAAGGATAAAAAGCCAATTGTGTCTTACTTCAAAATCTTTGGGTGTAAATGTTTTGTACACAACAATAATAAAGAAAATCTTGACAAGTTTGATGCTAAAAGTCAGGAAGCAATTTTCTTGGCTATTCAGAAGTGTCAAGAGCTTTCAGAGTGTACATCCTCAAAAACAAAATGTTGAAGGTCTCCACATGCTATCTTTGATGAAAATTTCTTTTCAACTAATAGTACTAAATCTTGCAGGGAAAGTCAAGACAGTGAAGAGGATGATTTCGTTGTGGACTCTTCACCAACTGTTGAGGAACTTGAAGACATTGGTGAGAACTTGAACATCCAGTCACCATCTTCAAGTGGATCAGGTAATGTTGTTCCAGATTTAAGTACCCCTCAACAGGTAATCTCTGAGCATAGATTTTGAGAGATCACCCATTGGAAAATGTCGTTGGCAATTTGAATGATAGAGTTAGGACTAGATCATCATTTGTACATGTTATTGATGAAGAACCCACTAGCTCTAATTTCCCAAATTGAACCAAAGTCAATTGATGAAGCTTTATTAAGTTCTGATTGGATCAATGCAATGCATGATGAACTTCATCAATTTGAAAGAAATCAAGTATGGGAATTAGTACCTAGACCTAGTGACCAAACAGTCATTGGCACTAGATGGGTTTTAGAAATAATTAAATGAAAATGGTCAAGTCATTAGAAATAAAGCTAGACTAGTTGCAAAGGGGTACAATCAAGAATTTGGAATTGACTTTGAAGAATCTTATGCCCCTGTAGCTAGACTAGAAGTTGTTAGAATTTTCCTTGCTTTTGCATCCTCCATGAAATTTAAAGTTTATCAAATGGATGTCAAAAGTGCATTTCTAAATGGATACATAAAGGAAAAAGTTTTTCTTGAACAACCTCCAGGATTTGAAAATGAAAAACATCCTAATCATGTTTTTAAGCTTCATAAGGCTCTCTATGGTCTTAAACAAGCTCCAAGAGCTTGGTATGACCGTTTGAGCTCCTTTTTGCTTGAAAAAGGATATTCTAGAGAGGAAATGTTGATCAAACATTGTTCACAAAAATAGTTAATAAACAATAATTGCAGTCCAAATTTATGTTGATGACATAATATTTGGATCAACCAATAAAAGCCTATGTACTGAAATTTCAAATCAAATGAAAACTGAATTTGAAATGAGCTTAATAGGAGACTTACAGTTTTTCTTGGGATTGCAGGTTAACCAAACACATGAGGGGATCTTCATAAGTCAAACCAAATATGTCAAAGAACTTCTGTAAAGGTTTGACTTCCAGAACCTCAAGCATTCAAGCACACCCATTGCAATTAATGCTAAACTAGAAGAAGATTCACTTGGTAAGTCAGTAGACCCAAAGACATATGTGACGGCCCTCATTATACCGGTACGGTTATACCAACCCACGTCGGTATAGCGAGAGTCCTCACAGTGGGACATTAACCAAACGATACATACAGCTGAGATACACGCGAATATACAACAGAGTAGCGGAAGTAAAAGACAACTGTCTCCATTCATTCATCATCCACATTTAACATACATGAAGTTTGCAACTAACAAGAAGGAATTCAAAGTTCACATATTTAAACTGCTGAAATTTAAATACATAATGTCCACACTTATACATCATTTTCATGATAATTCTAATACAATGTTCCAATTTACATACTATGGAATGCACAAGTCACAAAGAAAAACTCCAAAGACTAGCTAATCTCCGCGCTCGGAGTCCGTCTCCACTGTCTCCTACAAAGGTGCCACGTCACCAACTACACCTGTACACCGAAGCAAGGAGTGAGTCCAAAGACTCAGCAAGCAACCATACTCATAACATACACGTATAAGTCATAGCGGTTCCTACATGCACATTTACAAATTTTCAAAACATGGCATGCTGGTCATTTCAAAGTTTCAACCTATCATGAAAGTTTTTACAATTTTATACATGGATCATGCTTTCAGATTTCTAAGAATAAAATTTACCTATCACATGCTCTCTATTCAATTTACTCGTGAAACTTTGTCTCTAAAGAACCAAGACATGAGAGCTACCAACATGAACATTATGCATACATGAAGGAAAACACGACTAGCATGGATCTTACATGTTTTAAACACATACATAAACGTTTTCACATGCTTTAAGTTGCTGACTTCACATGGTTTAATGGCTGTAAACCTATACATGAGAGCTACAATATTGCGTAAAACATATCATGTGAACAACCAATCATGCTATCTTGTACCCGTGCTCACCAATTATCCCTAACATGGATTCTAGACATCTTTGCACATATAAACATGATGAAAATAACATGAATTTACTGATTTCACATGGTTTCAGATTTGTCTCACATAGATTTCAATATCATACCCTCTCATTTAAAATTTCACATTTTCTTTACACAAGTTTCCTCTTTCACATGGTTGCACTTTACACATACACATTTCACATTTGTTCACTTACACATTTACACATGAACACATGCACATTACACATTTCACATTACACATTTTAGGTGCCGTGACACATAGTCCAAACCACCAAAGAAGGACATATACACATCACATTACACATAGACGCCATCTAGGCATTCCAATGGCGACTCTTGGACTGCGCAGACTGGGAGAACAAGTCTCCACCCTAACCAGTGGTACTTGTCCACCTCCAGGATTTCCCCCTAATGCCCTTAGGGTCACTTACACACTGAACTTTCTCAGGGGGACTTTTCCTGATACAGCTCCACTGCCCTCTACGGAAGCAGTGTCACATTGGCACAGTTACACATTTACACATTTTACCGATTTTCACACATAGTTTACACATATCACTTTTCATCTCATTCACTTTCTCACTCACATGTATATCTCTGTTTTTCCTAACATGGCACTACAGAATTTCAGGAGCTTAACACACAGTAATTTCACCAATCAAGTTAGGTTTAAGCAATATCTAATCACATTACGAGAACTTACCTAGATTATTGCCTTTCACATGGAAAATACATAACTTCTTATATACTGGTCCAAATGACCTGAAATTTTAACCACATTCTATTTTCGGGTCAAGGTCGTACACTCAAATTTTCATATTTTCTGAGCTAAATAGAATTTACAGAAAATCAAACACTTATTCCGCATGCCAGTCACAATTTAAGTTAACATGGAGTTTAATACATCATGAAATTTTTGCCACTTACTGTTTGAACAGAGAATACTATTATGTGCATGATTTGAGAATACAGAACTATCCTAAATCATACATCACAGATCGATCACCACAAACCATTCTTGCATGTCTT